>OY757912.1:71253382-71408382 GCA_963585895.1 Sepioteuthis lessoniana | reverse complement strand
GCGACTTTAGTCGAGGGTGACCCGAAGGCTACCTTTTTAATAGCTACTACACCGAGGTTTAGGGAAGGGCGTTACTCCTTTCCCTGGCATTGCTCCACTTTACCTTTGATCCTTACCTTATAATGCTGAGTGTTAAGCTAGGCGGCATCAAGTAATAATTTCTGAGTCTTTGGTATGACTTGACCTGGGATTGAACCCCGGTCTCCCGGACCATTGGCAAATACTCTACTCATGAAACCTGTTTAACTCTATTAAAAAAAATAAGCTTTGGCTCGTTTATAAAAATGTTACTAACGATCTGATCACTTAAAGATTATACGTTCAAACGATCAGGGATTGCAATACAATAAAACCAAATGACCAACCAAACAAAATGGAGGAAATTAGAAGTTTTAAAATAGTTACATGAAATGCAATGGTGTCATTTTGTACTTGGTTTTGTAATTAATGACGAAATTTAAGATTAAGGATGATTGAGTCATTGTGTTGCGATTATAATGCACACTCATGGTCTCTATAGGATTAGTATTTATAACAATTCTATTAAACATCAGTCACTTGTTTACACAAAGTTAAATGATCAAACAGTTCTATTTAAAAAAAATCAATTTTTTATAAGTCAGCAAAATTAAAAAGTACCAAGTATAGCTATCTATCACCAACAATTAGTTAATTATACATAACGATACTTGGAACCATTTATCTGTGAGCAAAAAATAAGCTCAAGCACGTTTAAAAATGTTATCAACAAATTATGATTACAAATCATATATTTGATATATATATATATATAAACAGGATTTAGCATAAAATAACCTAGAATGTTTGATTGGTTTGGTTTGGTTTGTTTGGTTTTATGGCATATCAACCTTTATAGGTTATTTAACGCCAAATCCATTTTTATGTAAATAATCTGTTCTATTGAAAATAGTTCAGTTTAGCATAAGTACACAGTTTAATTGTCAAAAACATTTCCATTTCAAACTATTCAAGCAGTTATATGTAATAATTCAGTTAAGTGTAAATACAGTTTTAATGTCGAAAAACAGTTCTATTTGAAATAATTAAGTTAAGCATAAGCATGCAGTTTAAGTGTAAGTACGGTTTAAGGGTCAAAAACTTTTATATTTCAAGCTATTCAGTTTACTCAATTCATTTTAGCATAAGTATGCTGTTAGTTCTATTTAACCCATAGATAGGACCCTATCAGGTGCTACCACTCCAGGCCAGAGTGGACCTGGGAGCGAAGGCAATGAAGGGGTACTCCGCATTCCCAAAAGCTTCAGCACTGCTGGAACCTCACCATCAGATTGTTTAGTGTCATATCCAGGACACTCGTTAGCGGGGTGGTCTTACCTCTCTGCAGAGGTGCAGTCAGTGTATTCTACAGCCCCAGCTGACTGGGCAATACACAGAGTTAAATGTCAAACAGTTTTATTTCAGATAATTCAGTTCAGCATAAGTACACAGTTTAGACGTTAAAAACAGTTCTTTTTCGAGCAATTCAGTTCAGCACTAGTACGCAGTTCCAATGTCAAAACAGTTATATTTTAAACAATTCAGCTTAGCATAAATACGCAGTTTAAATGCAAAAATCAGTATAGTGAAAGAAGCACGTAGTTCTATTTAACCCATAGATAGGACCCTTATCAGGTGCTACCACTCCGGGCCAGAGTGGACCTGGGAGCGATGGCAGTGAAGGGGTACTCCGCATTCCCCAAAGCTCCAGCATTGCTGGAACCTCACCATCAGATTGTTTAGTGTCATATCCAGGACACTCGTTGGGGGAGGTCTTACCCCTCTGCAGAGAAGCAGTCGGTATATTCTACAGCCCAAGCCGACTAGGCAATAGAATGTTTGATATGCCATAAAACCCAATCAGACCAAACAAAGAAAACAAACTAAACCTTACTATACATAGGTGGGTACTTTAACTGGTATATCCAACTCAATCATTTTAATATAATTCTCACACATAAACCAACTACTTTTAGATTGTAGATATTTTGTTCTGGTGCTAGGGTGAGTTCGTGAAATAGTCTTTCAAATCTATAACTCCTGAGTGGCGAGTTCGATTCTTAGTATATACCCCTTTGTTATGACCCGGGGACAAATCTAAGCCATGCTACACATGTTTTTAGGGTGCCTCATGTGATTTAATCATTAACCAGCGAGACAAAGACAACATTATTTGCAAGTTCAGTTCTCACCGGGTGTCTTATACTTCTAGTCTTGTGTTAAACTGAATTTAACTTAGTAGATAATAACTTCTTTTAGATTAGTTGTAATAAATGGAAGTAATATATATTTCAGCTTCAAAGGCGCAAGTTATTTGAAATAAACAAATAGTAACGTTATCGACTTTGAACAGTTAAACTGTTGATATCTGATACGTTGCAGGTGTTGACCATTTCTATGACTTCAAAACCGCCCAACGTAACCTTAACTTTCTGGAATATTTCTTATGATGACAAGCTGTTAAACACCGATATATATATATATATATATATATATATATATATATATATATATATATATATATATATATATATATACACGAGTGTCATTCAATAAATAGAGAATTTAAAAAAAGAAAGCAAGATAAAATTTTTTCAAAATTTTTTTCCATCAATGCAAACTCTGAATTGTTCGAAAATGGTTTATAGAACAAAAATATTTTGATTTGACAAAAAGAGTGCTCCATGAAAGTTTTGGTGTCTGAGAAATACAAACCATGTGAAACTTCCAGAAGAAAGTGATGTGTACGGAGAAATAAGGTTTCGTTAAAAATGTTTACAAATGGGCTAAACACGAAAAGACAGTCCATGGAATAGAAATATACTGACTCTCCGGTTAAAAAAGGTTCCAGGCGCAGTAGTCAATAAAGAAGATCATGCTAACAGTCTTCTTAGATATGAAACCAATCAATATTGGTTTCCTCGCCAAAGGATCAACTGTAAGCAGTTTTTATTTCCAATTCCTAAGGCAATATTCAGCTTATTTATTGAATGACCCACGTATATATATAGTAAGTTGGCTGACCGTAGTCGAGGGGGAACCGAAAGCTCCCTTTTCCATAGTTACTAATCCGAGGTGTTGTGAGGGTTATACTCCTTTCCCTGGATTGCTCCACTTACCCTTGATCAACACCATATAATGCTGAGTGTTAAGCAAGCAGGTATCAAATACCATTTTGAGTTTTTGGCATGATTCGACCTGGGATTGAACCCTAATCTCTCGGCCCATTGGCAAATACTCTAACCATCATTCCAATGGGCCGATTATCGAATAATATCAACTGATATTTCGAACACTGACAAAAACAGTTCACACTATTCTTTATATGACTCAAAGACAATGAAAAATGATCTCGTCTAAATTCTCCCAAAATGATTGGACACAGAACGCTTAAAATCCTAATTTTTTGGTATGATTTCTCAATTCTTTCGATTCGAAATTACACCCCCCTTATTCATAAACAAGACAAACCTTTTTAAAAGTCTCACATACTTCCTTGTTTCTTTTTTGTAACCAAACGTGCATGAGCAAAATAAATACAGACTACTCATATCTATCTATCTATCTACCCAGAGGTAATTTACTAAGCTTTTCTGCTTAGATGTAGCACAAGGTCGCATGAATTGGGCACCCAATGAGAATCGAACTCACTCGTGTAGGTTTGCTAGTCTACCTTGCTAACCATTACACCACCCGAGGTGCTATCTATCTACCCAGAGAGTGTGATGGGTAAATTGACACCTAAATTATTGAAAAATGAAAATAATACTTTATCAGATGTATTTACGCGGTGCATACGATAATTTTCCTGTCTTTTTTCGTATGGGTGTTTAAAATTGTCGTAGACTCTTGAGAATTCAGTATTTTATTGCTATACATCTTATGAGATGACTGACCAATTTTTATGATTTCAGCTTCAAATGAACAGCTACAGCAGGAATTCAAATACACCCTACAAAAACCTGATTGTCTCAGCTGGTGAATTTCAAATATGCAATCTGACACTTTGGAAGAACGATATGCAATAAAATTCTGTTTTAAACATGGAAAAAATGACACAGAAATACATGGAATGCTTCAGACTGCTTTTCGACCATCTTGCATGAATCAAGCATCAGTTTTTGAGTGGCATAAGATATTCAAGGAAGGCAGGGAGTCTGTGAGGGATGATGAGAGGTGTGGGATGAATAAGGAAGTCAAGAGACCAGATTTGATTGGCCAAAGGGTTAGGGTTAGGGTTACTATGTTGAGGTTTTAAGGGAGTTCAGGAAGAGATTCCTTGTGAAGAGGCCAGCACTCTTCAAATCGAGTCAGTGGCATTTCCACCAGGACAATGCACCAGTCGACAACTCCATCCTTGTCACAGACTATTTGACCAAGATGGGCATCAAGACAGTTCCTCCACCTCCCTATTGTCTAGACCTTGCTACCTGTGACTTTTGGTTATTCCCTAAGCTCAGAGGCTGTCGTTATGAGACAATTGAGGAGATGAAAGTGGCTGTGACGAAGGTCATTGACACGCTCACACAAGAGGACTTCCATGGGGCCTTCAAGAAGTTGCTGGAACGGTAGAACAACTGCATTGCAGCCGGAGAAGATTATCTCAAAGGGGACTAGAGTTTCATATGTGTACTGTCAATAAAAGTGCCCATACGAAAAAAGTCTGGAAAATTATCGTATGCAACTTGTATCAAAATCTTGTTGCCCAGTCAGCTGGGGCTACAAAATACACCGATTCTATCTCTGTGGAGGGATGAGACTCCTCAAACGAGAGCCCAGTCGGCTGGGGCTGTAGAATACACTGACTGCTTCTCTGCATGGGAGTAAGACACCGCCAACTAGTTTTCCGGATGGGTCAAATAGAATTAAACTGTGTACTTTTGCTAACCTCAGTTGTTTTAAATAGAACTGTTTTGCAATTTACTATAAATAAAATCTGTACTTATGCTAAACTGAATTGTTTGAAATTTGATTCGACGTTAAATGACCCGGAAAGGGTAAATGCACCGTAAATGACAAACCAACCAACCAACTAACCAACCGATCAAAAAGATGGGCAAATATCTTCAAATACTATGGATTAAATTTATTCATAGAAATTGCCATTGACTTAAACCACGGTTTCCAGACCACTTCTCAATCTCCTGCAAGCTTTTACGATGGTTTTCTTGTTTAAATTGGTAGATGCCATCGTTATCCTTGCCTTCAGTTCTTCTTAGGCGTTGTATGAAGTTAAGGGGGCTTGTCCCTCAACCGCAAGTCACACATGATAATCAAGATGATTGCAATCTAGGGACGAAGGCAGACAGATATTATGGGTAATACGTGTGCAGAAATTTTTTCACAGCCATGTCTGGGTGTTCTTGCTTGTATAGCATGGCGCAGAGTCCTGTTGCCAAACGTAGGGTCATCCAGAAGCCAACCACTCGATCCAGGCCAGGAATTCCTATACAGGCACGATGTAGGCCTATGTACTGGATCTGAGACCGTCTAGAAAGATAAATAGAATCATTTTTCCCCATCGCAAGTGACCACACCGAAAACCATGATGAGGAGCAGGTGTTTGGTTTTCATTAGTATGAATAAGAATCTGTCTTCAGATTGACTTCAAAATACTCTTTGCCCAGTCGGCTTGGGCTGTAGAATACACCGATTGTTTCTCTGCACAAGGGTAAGTCTCCCCCCTCGAGTTTCTAGTAATACTTGAGCTTTGGATAATGCGGAGTACCCCTTCATTGCCATTGATTCCAGGTCCACCCTAGCTCTGAGTGGTAGCACCTGATAGGGTCCTATCTATGCACCAAATAGAAATAAACTGAATTGTTAGAAATAAAACTGTTTTGTATGCTAAACTGAATTGTTTGAAAGAGAACTGACATTTAAAGTGTTTACTTATACTAAATTGAACTGTTTGAAATAGAAGTATTTTTGACATTAAACCTGTGTACTTATACTAAATTGAACTGTTTGAAATAGAAGTATTTTTGACATTAAACCTGTGTACTTATGCTAAACCGAATTGTTTAAGATAAAACTGTTTTTGATATTGAAACTATGTGTAAACAAAAAACTAAACTTACACTAAGTTGAATTGTTTGAAATAGAACTGTTTTTGACATTTAACTGTGTACTTATTCTAAACTGAACTGTTTGAAATAGAACAGTTTTTGACATTGAAACAGTGTACTTAAGCTAAGCTGAATTGCTTGAAATAGAACTGTTTTTTACATTGAAACTGTGTACTTATGCTAAACTGAATTGTTTTAAATAGAACTGTTTATATGTATAAAAATGGATTTGGCATCAATGACCTACAATGGTTGGTATGCCACAGAACCAAACCAAATCAAACCAAAACACTTTGAAATTTACACATCGGACCTTCTGGCTTGAATGCAGCGAGGTCCAGCATGCTCTTTCCAAATTTCCGTTGCAGTGAATTGCATCATCACGCTGCTTTTCTCATAGCCAGTGCGCAACTGACCCTAGTTTGCTGTAGAGTAGAAAAAATCTTAAACTAAAGTGCATGCATGAAATTGATAATTCAAAATAGCCACAGTTTACCCACTGCACACTGTATATGTGTGTGTGTGTTTATGTGTGTGTGGTACTATTTACCAACCCCTCCGCTCGGGCAGGATATGACACAAGGTCAATTTTTAAGCGGAGTTTAACAGGTTTGGATTCAGAGTTTTCCTTCTCCTAGACTAGTGTGCCTAACCAAGGCTGAAGAACCTAGTCTGTCCTACTATTTACCCATAGCTGGAGGGACAATAATTGGATTCATGTGTGTGTGGTGGTGGTGGTGGAGATCTGATACATGATTATATGTCTCATTTACAAATAAGAAAATGACTCATTTAAATATCTGATGAAAAGGATTACAGCTAATGTGGAAGAGAACCCATCCCTGCTTAACACATATTTTCCCAGTAGAGCGTTCATTATCAGGTGTCTACGACATCAGAGATTATATAATGGTTAATGAGAAGAAACTTGGATACCGAAAAATAATGCTCATTCAACGAAAGTATATGTTACGTCCCCTGTTCGTTTTTCATCGCGTCTTTTTATAACGTATCAACTCTTTCAAAAACCCAAGGAAAAAATGGTCTTTGTAAACGTTTCTCTACTGATAACGACCTTAAGTCGAAACTTATCTAAAATAATCCAAAAATAAATAACCACAAAGAAATATTCTCATTTGTCTTATCACTTTTTTCATTCCTCCCTTTGTTTGTCTGTCTATATATATATATATATTCCCTTCATAATACCCTCCACGAAGCATTTTGTTTTATTTTGGTTTCTTTTTTTAATGGCATATTAACGTTTGTCAGTTATCAAATGACAAACCCATTCTTGTAGAACAACAGTGGCAATATTTTTGCTTATTTATTGATTGATCCACACACACACACACACATACACACACACACACATACACACACACACACACACACACACACACATATATATATATATATATATATATATATATATTAAATAAAATATTAACTGATATTTCAAACACTGAAAAAACAGTTCACTGAGGGATCATGTGTGTCACACATTTTTCTGATGTATCAATCTGAGAGTAATCGCATTAGTACGTCTGGAGTTCGAACTCGATTACCATGATTTTGTAATCCAGCACATTAGCCACTACACCAAGAAGACAACCCCAGCAGCGTTAGTATGCTGTTTGGTGACCGTTTACAATACAACAATTATAAAATAACAATAAAAGCATAAATTTGAACAGCGACGTGTAGTGTGTATATATATATATATATATATATAATTATCATCATCATGTCGTGCCGCCAGCACGGATATCCCTGACCCTCTCTCGCCACTCCTCCCTATCGTTCATCGCCCTAGGCAGGTCTTCAGGGCTACAACTCGTATCTTCACAGAGCTACTGTATGTATGTTCGAGTTGGTCGTCCTGCTTTTGCTCGACCATATGTGGGGTCCATAGGAGTACATCACTTATGAGCTCGTCCCTACTTCTTCAGCTGTATCCTGCATGTCTGGCTCGTCTAACTTGGATAGTTTTCGTGATGGGAGGCAGGTGGCCGTATAGTTGGTACTTTGTGAGGTGTTGCCTCCAGGACTTGTTCAATATTGCTCGCAGCATTCTTGTGTAATTGATATATATATATATATATATATATATATATATATATATATATATATATATGTACCGTGTCCATGGATGCTAACTAAACATATGGAGAAAAAGCTTGAGAGCAATTACACAAGAATGCTGCGAGCTGTATTGAACGAGTCCTGGAGGGAACACTCCACAAAACAGCAATTGTACGGCCACCTGCACCCCATCACGAAAAGTATCCGAGTTAGATGAACTAGACATGCAGGACACTGCTGGAGAAGTAAGGACAAACTCATAAGCGATGAACTCCGGTGAACCCCTTTATATGGACGAGCAAAGCCAAGACGACCAACTAGAAACTATATACAACAGCTTTGTGCCGATACAGGATGTAGCTTGGATGGCCTTCCGGGAGCGATGGACGATAGAGACGGGTGGCAAGAGAGGGTCAGGGAAATCAGTCCTAGCAGCGTCACACGATGATGATGATGATGATATATAACCATAAAAAATCTCTACTATAAATAAAGTAGCTTTCAACGCAGGAATTAACATATTAAAGATATTCAATGACTAAACCTACCATCCAGAGTGCCTCGGGTCGTGTAATGATTAGCCAGCTAGACAAGCAAACCTTCATATCAGAGTTCGAGTCTCATTGAGTGCCCATTCATGTGGTTTCATCTAAGCTTACTAAATTACTACTAATCCTATCACTCCTCCTAACTGAATAAGCAAAAAAAAAAAAAAAAAAAAAAAAAAACGCACCAAAAAACCCACTCCAAATAGATATAGAAAAATCACAACAACAAATAACTACACATAACGCCTTGTCGGGATTTCCCAGGTTGTTTCTGAACTTGAAATATCGGAAAATAGTCGGCTCTTCAAACTTAGAGGGGATTTGGGTTGGTAAACCAAACGAGGAATTTTTCCTTGGTTGTATTTTATTTTGGGGGTTTTATACCCTCACCCATTTTTCATGTATTTCATGTTTTATATTTTTAAAGCTTTTATTGTATATAAATCATAGCATTTTAAGTAGGCTTTCATATAGAAAAATATGGCATTTTGGTAATTCCAACGTGCCTGATGAGTATGAATAAGCTTATTGCACTGTCGGCGATGTGGCTACCTTGAGTTCCTCAGGAAATCAAACATTGGTGACCACTCCTCTTACTCTGCTCCAATTTTTACAAGGCCTTTTGCCCCCAAACCCTGTATTTCTTTAAAGTTGTTTTGAATAAAAAATCTAACACAACCCATGAGGACGATCAACGAAATGATCGAAGGCGCTTGGGCTACTATGGGGCACATTCTTCATAAGACGTAAGAAAAATAACAAGACTTGAACGTTTTCACTTAATCATATCATATTTACCCAACCCCTCCACTCGGGCAGGATACGACACAAGGTCAATTTTTAAGCGGAGTTTAATAGGTTTGAATTCAGAGTTTTCCTTCTCCTAGACTAGTTGCCTCACCAAGGCGGAAGAAACTAGTCTGTCCTACTATTTACCCATAGCTGGAGGGAGAAGTAATTGGATTCATACCTTTCCCAAGGGTATTAGTGCTAGGTGATATTCAATCAGTCTCGTCTAGGATTTGAACACGTGTCGCCGAGTCCATTTCCTACGACAATAACTATTACACCACGGGCACCTCCACAAACGTTTTCACTTAAAGATCTTAAAGAGAAAACACTCAGCGGTCTTCAACCGAACATGCTTAGATAACGACTATATATATATATATATATATATATATATATATATATATATATATTGTGTTCTTAGACAGGAAGTCATTATATAAGCATATTCTGTTGAAGACCACTGTGTGTTTTCTCTTTAAGATCTTTAAGTGAAGACGTTCAAGTCTTCTGGTTATTTTTCTCTTGTCTGGCTTAAGGTAGTGAAGAATGTATCCCATACTAGCCCTAGTGCTTTTGACCATTTCTTGGGTTGTCCTCAGGGATTGTGTTAGGTTTTTATATATATATATATATATATATGGTGGGGAATCAAACAGGGATCTTGGTTGCATTTTATTTTGGGGGTTTTATTCCCCCAACCATTTTTCATATATTTCATGTTTTATGTTTTTAATACATATTTATATCAACTCTTGCTGATAGCACGGAGTTCCCGGACACACTGGCCATCCATACCTATCATCCATTGCTCATGGCAGGTTCTTTAGACGACATTCAGGGTTCGCACAGAGATGATACATCTAAGTATTTGCTGGTTGGCCAACATTAGTGCATTCATGTGCCAGAGTCCATAAAAATGTCACTGATAAATTCATCCTTATTTCACCAGAAGTGCCCAGCATGTCTTGTTCGTTGTACTTGAATGGTTTGTTAGATAGGAGGTAAGATGCTCTCACAATTGCTATTTTGTGGGGTGTTGCTTCCTGGATTTGTTCACGACAGCACAAAGCATTCTTGGGCAATCTCAATCTACCTTTTTCACAATACGTTTTGTTAGCGTTCTTTTGGTGCATCCATACAGTAGTATTGACACAGCCATTGACATTTCACTTAAAGATCTTAAAGAGAAAACACTCAGCGGTCTTCAACCGAACATGCTTAGATAACGACTATATATATATATATATATATATATATATATATTATGTTCTTAGACAGGAAGTCGTTATATAAGCATATTCTGTTGAAGACCACTGTGTGTTTTCTCTTTAAGATCTTTAAGAAATCCCATTTTATTTTATCAAGGAGATCAGATTTCCATATGATTGCTAGGTGTATGTTGACATCGATTTCAGTAGATGAGATATTGTCGCCGAGGTATGTGAACGATTTCAGAAGCTTGCCACTTATCATTACTGTGACCTTGTCAAAAAAGAAATTGAATTTTCCCCCTAAAAGTTGGATTTGGCTGTTGGTAAGTAAATTTACCCCACGTCGGTCCCTATAAAGATCTTTGAGCCACCTTGAGTGTAGTGAACCGAAAATCATTGGTTTTTGTGCCTTTTTTTATGACTTATCAATCTTCCTAGGTCATTTAATGCCAAACTTGACAACTTTTTTAAAAGTCTCGCATACTTCTTTGTTTCTTCTTTAGTAACCACACGCGCAGGAGCAGAAATCTACTGGCTGCTCTCACACGTGCATATCTATCTATCTATCCTCAGAGGGTGTGATGGGTAAATTGACATCTAAATTATACAAAAATGAAAATAACACTTTATCAGATGCATTTATCAAAATCATGTTGCCCAGTCGGGTAGGGCTGTAGAATACACCAATTGCATCTCTGCTGAGGGGTAAGACTCCTCAAACGAGAACCTAGTCGACAGGGGCTCTAGAATATACCGACTGCTTCTCTGTACGGGGGTAAGACACTGCCAACCAGTGTTCCGGATATGAAACTGAACAGTCTGATAGTGATGTTCCAGTAATGCTAGAACTTTGATAAATGCGGAATGAACATCATTGGTTTTTGTGTCTTTTGTTGATGACGTATCAATCTTCATGGATTATTTAATGCCAAAGCCATCGTTGAAATAGCGGTACTATTTAACCCAAAACTTGGAGGATAAAAGGGGTCTTATTTTTTATCAAGAGTATTAGTCAGAAAGTGAACGTAATAACGTGACTGGAATTCGAACACGCTTTCTACGATTCCGCAGTCGAGCTCGTTAGCCACTAGGCTGAGAGAGCAGCCTCATCCTTGACATTTGATGCTATCGATTTGCTAAATTTCACAGGAATTAAAAGCTTAGCAGTAAATGTTTAGAAACACTTCTTGGTTGTTTAAAAGTAGGTTGGGTTTCGGGAAGGCTTCTTGTGGGAAATTGCTTACGAAATTTTGATAGTAAGTTCGTTTGGTACTGTTTATAAAAAAATCGGTTTTATTTCGAGGCATATTTTATAAATGCTCTAATCTTCCATTTCTGAATCACGAAGTCGATCTGTATTTTCAATCTTGCCGGAAATTAAGTTGCTCTTCTCATACAATTCAATTACGTAAAAAGACTTTCTTTAGAACAGCGATGTTATTATTTTTCTCACTTTTGCATTAAGATTGTTTGTATTACACGGGACAATAAAGATTTGACAACCGATGTTTTGGTTTGGTTTCTTTGTTTTTTATGGCATATCAACCTTCGAGGATTATCTAACGCCAAAGCAATCCTTGAAGAAGAAGAGAAGTGATACTACTTAACTCATAGCTAGGGAGATAATAGACTTCTTACCTTTCCTAAAGGTACTGAGTTTGGTTTGGTTTTATCGCATATCAACCATTGCAGATCATTTAATACCAAATCATTTTTATACATACTTATTAAATATATCACTTATAAAAAAATTTTGTTGATAACATTTTTAAACGAGCACGAGCTATTTTTTTACACAGTTAAATGGTTTCACTTATTTTTATCAGGTACAAATAATTCTATTTACTATTAATCATTTGTTTGCACGCAGTTAACAATTAAGTTTAGCATAAGTACACAGTTTTTTGTTAAATGTGAAAACAGTTCTATTTCAAACAATTCAGTAGAGCATAAGTACACAGTTTAAATGTAAAACAGTTCTATTTGACCGATAGATAGGACCCTATCAGATGCTATCACTCCTGGCTAGAATTGACCTTGGAGCCATGGCATAGATGGAGTACTCCACATACCCGAAACCCTCAGCATTACTGAAGCCTCACCATCTGATTGTTTAGTGTCATATCCAGGACACTCGTTGGGGTAGTCTTACCCCACCCCATGCAGCTCTAGTCGGCTGGGCCATTCAAGAGCATTCACCTTATATCGTTATAACGCGATTAGAGTTCAAACTCGCTTACTGCATATCACTGCAGTTTATCTCTTTAGTTACGGAGACTCTCTTCCTTTGGTTAGTAAAGTAAAGGTGAGTGTTTATACTAAATCAAATAGTGCTGCATACTGACCATTGACCGATCCGTCAATCGGAGACGCCCCAATATAAGTAGGCGCAAGAAGATCAGATCACGTGATCTAATCGGAAGTGTGTGGTCGTTATGAAATTATATATGCAGATGCCCACGCCAGTTTAATCAATCGTAGTCAGTGAGAACCGAGTCAGAAACAGCTTGTAGTCATTGAGAGCGCCCCACCCTTGGGGCCTGTGGCCCATAACAGGCTTCCGGTTGAGCATCCCTAGCCGAGAAGCAGAAGTTCTAAGTGGGATCTTGAAGATAACAGAGCGTGCTATGGTCAAGAGAAGAAGTTATGGTCAATATCACAATTTGTCTTAGTCTGTCCCTGTCTCCGTCTGTCTCTCACAAAGCACAAAAGCTTCAACCCATTTCGTGAATAAAGTGCAAGAGTTGTATTCTTATAAAACAGTGTTATGGTCAACTTCCCTCCATGTATATTCATTCCTTATGAGTATGCAACAATAGAAAGCGTGAAGAAGACGACATCCAGCGGAAAATATTCCAGATGTTAACTATACAGCTCAAACCGAATGTAATATCACCCATGGCCAACAAGTAGGGAGAATATTTGACATTTGATAACGTTGTGAGCAGTTCTTGAAAACGAAGCATGTCAACACTACGCTTTGTTCATGACTGTTAAATCATCGCTTGTTTTATGCCCCCCTTCTGTTAAGCTTTTCCTTTAATCTTGATATCGAAAAACAAAGTCATCCAAATAAATGTTCTTGAGTATCGTTAGATCAACGATAGGTGCTAACAACACTTCATAACATATTTTCTAATCCCTGATGATGGTTTATTGAAACCGAAACGTTATAGCGCCGACTTTCTTTCATATTAAATTCTTCACTTTGGATTACTTTGTTTTTCAACTTTTCTCTGCATGGTCAGATTCTTTTCTATTGTTTATTTTCAACCTTGATATTACATTATTTTGGGATTACAAACAATGTCACATGTTTCATTGATAAACTATAATAGTTACCTTGAGAATTTAGCTGATTTTTTTCTATCTTTTTAAGATGGCCGCTCTGGAACCTCCTGATTTAAGTTTTGTAGCTTCATTCTCATTGCTCTTGTTATATTTTGACCCTCGCCCCGGCCCAAAAATGCTATTCCAAGGTGATACATCGAAAGCAAGTGACACTTTCCAATGGCCAGTAATCGAAAGAGATCGCGTGGGCGGATTAAGGCTTATGATATGGGACAAGATGAAGGTCCCATTGTGCCACTACAGTGATGCACCGGAAGAGAGTAACCTCTGAACTGCATGACAGTTATTTCCGCTTGATGACGATTAAACATTCGATTTCAAAGATCCAGTGGGCGATCGTGTGGGCATATAATTATTATATAATTGAGTTGAGTTGGGTGCCAAAGCAGTTGTCAGTAGAATTCCAGACAGCTAGAGACCAGATGTGGTAGGGATGACCACACCCGACCGAGGGTGCCCTCGGAAAGCCCCGATGGAGTGGACCCCAGAATCAGGAGAACAAGAAAGACACAACGTGACGGTCATAACAGTGGGGTCAAAATATGAAGTTTATTTTCGGTCTACAGCACCCACTCACATGCAAACCTTGATCAACCCTTTCGAACCCTTGCAATAAACTGAGAGGTGAATATTTGTAAAGAAGTCTTCTTGCGTCTTCCTTCCTGCGTCTTTATCATGCGTCGTTTGTTCATGCGTCTGTCTTTGATATTGTGTCGTTGTGATGCTGAATGATGATGTAGATGACTATATAACACTCTATTGTGGTCAAATCTACAAAATATGAAAAATAGCGTCGGTCTCAAGATAGACGGGTACAAACTGATTGATTGATTGATTGATTTTAACGGCATATCAATCCGTTGGAGGTTATTTTATGCCTAGAGGTTAGGGAATTGTAAACATTGTATGTTTATATTTATATTTTGGGTAGTTGCTTAAGATATAATATCAACTATTCCTCATACAAATACCTATTTGATTCTAACTGGTTGCAAAAAAAAAAAAATTTAGCAAATGAATGGATTTACAAACGCAGACTATAAAATTCACCACCTATGCTTTTATCCACCCGGCCAAAGTTTTATTCATAGCAAGACATCTCTATGACCCACTCTGAGAAGATATACTCAATCGGTCAAGGGAATATGGTCGCTACTCCAAGAGTTCAATATCATGATCCTGAATCCATTTTCTGACATGTCCAGCTGTTTTGAACGATGCACCATTCTGCATCAAAGTAAAATGATAAACCTAAGGTCCATGCGTATATGCAGGTCTTTACCTTATATCGCTGTACCTTATATCGCTGAGTGTTAAGCAAGGAGGTATCAAGTACCATTTTTAAAGTCTTTGGTATGACACGACCTGGGATTGAACCCAGGTCTCCCAGACCATTGGCAAACACTCTACCCACTAGGCCAATGAGTCAAATAGAACTGTGCAAATGACTAATACTAAATTGAATTGTTTGTGTTACATAGAAATTCTTGAAATCATTTAACTGGGTGCAAATGAATGATCAGTATTGAATAGACTCATTAGCATTAGATAGCAATACTTGAAACCATTAAACTATGAGCAAAAAATAGGCTCTGGTTTGTTCAAAACGTTACCAACAAACTCTTCATTTACAAATTATATATGTACAAACAGGATTTGGCATTAACTAGATTGGTTTGCTTTGGTTTTATGGCATGTCAACCATAGTTGGTAATCTAATGCTAAAATCCTGTTTTTGCTTATATATCAAATATATGATTTGCAAACAAACTTTTGGATACACACAGTTAAAAGATCAAACGGTTCTATTTCTAATAACTCAATTTCGCATGAGTCAAGAGAGATAAATTGTTTCAAGTATTGCTTTTTATAATAAACAATTCAATCAAATTGTCTTTAATTGGAATCATTTTGAGATGAGGCTTCTAAATCTGAGGATTTTTTTATTTATTGCGGACTTTTTGTCCTCATCTTGGTTGCTTCTTCTTTCACTACGTTTCGGCCAAATTTCACCTCTGGCCTTATTCGGGTGATTAACCACAACCTCGGATAGGAATGCTGAGTCTTGTAACCGTATCCCCATTAATTACTGCCTTCCATAGTTGTTGTCTATTGCACCACGTTGTTTTTTTTTGACCAGGTAAACCTCTGGCCGGCTTGGGTATGATTTGAAACCGCTATCTTCTGACAATGCTCACCGGGAACCGAAGTGACTCAACGCCTCTATCCGCTGCGCCATGGGCCCCGAAGGGCGATCAAGGATGGATTTTTTGGTCTTATAAATCCAATTATTTGTTCTCCTTATCTGGTCTTCCATAGTTTGGTCCGTTCCGAATTTGTAATTGTCTTTAATTGGAATCATTTTGAGTTGAGGCTTCTAAATCTGAGTTTTTTTTATTTATTGCGGACTTTCAATTCAATCAAACATCAGCCATTTGTTTACACACATTGAAATGATCAAACAGATCTATTTCTAAGAATCAATTGAGCCTTGTCATTTGTTTGCATTCAGTTTAAATATCAAATAGTTTTATTTGACCCATAGATAGGACCCTATCTGATGTCACCACTTCGAGCCAGATTGGACCTGGGAGCGATGGCAATGAAGGGGTACTCCGCATTCTCCAAAGCTCCAGCATTACTGGAACCTCTCCATCAGATTGTTTCGTGTCATATCAAGGAAATTAGTTGGGAGGGGGTCTTACCCCTGTGCAGAGAAGCAGTCGGTACATTCTCTAGCCCTAGCTTACTGGACTGCATTAAATAAAGTTGATATGCCATAAAACCCAATCAACCAACTAACTTCAACAATATATGAGTAACTGTAATGAAAATTAAATAATTTTCGCATAAATTCGTACAGGTAAATAAACATTTCTTTTTCGATATGTTATGTAAACAATAAAAGATTCCCATATTTGTAAATTGGAAAAAAACCTTATCTTTTTTATTCATGGGTAGAGCTTCCAAAGTTGTGCAAATTGCTGTAAGTCGGTATATATTTGCTGTTTTTTCAAAGGCATATTATTTCCACAAAAAATTCTGTAAATAAACAAGTAATAACAATAGCAAAATCTCAATGCTTATATCATTCTATACACACCATCAATCGTAAAAAAATTCTATTGAACGTTTTCTTTATTTTCACGTCTTTATTCATGTTTTATCTAAATAAATGATATTTAGTTTGCGTCTCTTCAACGCAAGTAGTAACCAAGGCAACCATATTACTGACCTTTTATGACCTTGCCCCATCAGCAAAGTTTAGAAGACGCTGACTATATCTCCTGCAGAGGGGTAAGGCTCCTCCCAAAGGAATATTCTTATATACTAAACCAAAAAAAAAAAAAAAAAAAAAAAAAGAGAAGAAAATACAAATGAACATGAATAATAAAAGGCATACAATTGTCGACCTACCGCCCACAGGTGGGGCTTAAAGAGAGAACCAGAGATCGCCTTAAGCTAAATCACTAATTTTAACTAATTTTCTCTTCCAGGCATCTTTTTGCCTAGTCGGCTGGGGCTGTAGAATACACCGACTGCACCTCTGCTGAGGAGTAAGACCCCACCCCGCAACGAGTGTCCTTGATATGAAACTAAACAATCCGATGATGAGGTTCCAGGGTGCTGGTGCTTTGGAGAATGCAGATCACCCTTTCATTGCCATTGCTCCCAGGTCCACTCTGGCCCGGAATGGTAGCACCTGATAGGGCCCTACCTATGGGTTAAATAGAAATAACTGCATACTAATGCGAAACTGAATTGTTTAAATTAGAACTGTTTGACTAAACTGAATAGCTTGAAATAGAAATGTTTGTTTCAATTAAACTGTACTTACATTTAAATTGCGTGCTTATGCTAAACTGAATTGTTTGAAATGGAACTGTTTTTGATTTTGAAACTCTACTTACACTAAACTGAATTGTTTAATATAGAACTGTTTTGACGTTGAACTGTGTATAAACAAAATCTGTACTTATACCAAACTGAATTAGCTGAATTAGAACTGTTTGAATAAACTGAATAGCTTTAAATAGTAATATTTTTATGACTACACTGTGTACTCATGCTAAGCTGAATTGTTTGAATAGAACTATTTGCATAAAAATGGATTTGGCGTTAAATAACCTATAAAGGTTGATATTCCATAAAACCCTAGCAACCAACCAACCAAGTATCTTCGACGGTAAATAGCTTCAACAGTAGATGTAACCTATGCCTGGAAGATAATCCATTTAAAAGATTCTAGGTGTCTATTAAACAAGAGAAACGAAGTAATATTCAAATGAAGACACAAGAATAAATTTAAATTAGCTTAATAACTATGGAAACATGATGAACATGATGTATGGATTGGGTGAATAGTAGGTAACTGCGTAACATGAATAAATACGAGTATGGAGAAAAAACAATTTTCAGAATCTGAATAGACGATATAGTCTGGCGACTCTTCATAAGAAGTAAGACGCTGACCCGTAAATGAAAATTTCTAAGAGAATAACAACGGGTCTTAATAGTAGTGGCGAAATATAAAATAGGTTCTAACTTTTAATTTCTATTTCATTATTTCAATTCTGATTTTATTCTTTAGACTTTCTCAAAAAATATCGATATATAACCAAGCGAGAGATTTAAAGTAACAAGTAAAAAATAGATCAATACCCTAAGAACCTGCGGTGGCAAGAATAGGTTAATAGTTGTAATCAAGAAGCTGTGACGCACCAAAAAGAGATAGAAATAAGGTATAAATAAAGTTGCTAAACAAAAAAATGCGTAAAGAGAAAAAGGTCAAATGAGATTATTAGTTTGTGACCTCTTCGAGTTGCACGTGGAAAATAGATAGTAAAATAAAAAATAAAACAATATTGGAAGTTAATTGAAAAATGAGACCAAAATTAGATATAAACATATGAATGGTGACTTAGCTTAAGGCGGTCTATGGTCCTCTATCTAAGCCCCACCTGTTAACATCTGCGGGCGGTGGGCCGACAACTGTATATCTTTTTATTTTTTGTGATTATCTTTTATTTTCTTTTTTTTAGTATATAAAAATATTCCTTTTTTCTAGACAAAAAACAAAACAAAACGTGTATGCCATCTGATGAGGTGGGAAATAACTCGTCAAATTAAACTTACAATAGCACGGTAGTTTTCTTCCATTTGCATTCGAGATATATTTGCTCTGTATGTGATTTTTTATATATATATCCTAATAGATCTATATACTAATAGCCATACATCGAGCTCTCCTGTGGAATCATACGATGTTTCTCATATGCTTTATATATGAATATGTTGTATTTTGACCTTCGACCCGGCCAAAAATGCCATTCAAAGTGATGCACCAGAAGGAAGTAACACATTCCAATGGCAGTTATGAGAGGAAATCGCGCAGGTGAGATCGACTGATAATATGGGACAAGGTGAAGGTCCCACTTCAGAGTGATGCACCGGAAGAGAGTTACCTGTGAACTGCATGACAGTTATTTCCGCTTGATGACGATCAAACATACCATTCCAAGGATTGAGTGGGCGATTGAGTGGGCGTTGAACTATTATATAACTCAGTCAAGACAAGAAGTCACACAGTTGGAGTTATAGAGACGAGAAGTGGTAGGGAAAGCCACGCCAGGCCGAAGGGCCCCTTGGAGCCCCTGATGAGTTGGGGTCCAGAGAAGTTGCTGATAAGATGTAGTAGAGAAAGCCAGCAGAGAGCTGGGCCCCTGGGCCTCCGGTTGAGCATCCCTGGAGAACGAGAAAGACACAACGATGAGTGGGGGTCAATATATTGCAGTTCTGTTCGGTCTCCAACTCCCTCTCACAGTAAAACCTTGAATAACCTTTTCAAACCCTTACAATAAAGTGAGAGGTAAATATTTTTATAAAGAAGGCTTCTCTCGTCGCTTATTATTGCGTCGGTATGTATCCAGCATATATATGTATATTTCTGCATGAATTTTGCATATGACGATATAACAAATATTCCAAACTCATAGTCTCTGGACACTAATCGGATATATATATATATATATATATATATATATATATATATATATATATATATATAGCCGTTAAGCGGATGTATGTAAACAATAGTAATTGTGATTTATAACCGTTTAAAATTTACTTCGCTGGTTACTCGGTTAAAATTTACTTTGCTGGTTACTCGTGGCTGAGGGGTAGAGTCTTGGATTGGCCTTTGAGTCAACCGGGTTTCGATCCCAGCTACGGGAAGCTACTATGTCTAGCCACACTGATGTGTTCTGATAGAACGAAACAGATCTGTCTGTGGATGTCTTTATATATATATATTCTAAGCGCTGCCGACAAGGTAAAGCATTTATAGTTACTGAAGTATCTCTTTCTCTAATCGAAATCATTTGGTAATTCTTCATGATTGATTTTACGGCAAGCATTACTCAAAATAGACTTATGGTATGTAATTTAAAACGAATATCAAATGGAATATTTGGAAAGGCTTTATAAACCCAATCCTATCTGTCTGTATGTAATGGAAAATGAAAGTTAAATTTCTGGTTTAAATTTTTCAAATGCGCTACTGAAATAGGGCTAATTTCTTTTTCTCTGGTTTTAATCGACGTTTTTCTTAAAAGGCACAGAACTATGGCATGCGATACGCCAGTCTGCTGCTCTTCATACTCTAGGAACCATTAGTTTCATGATTAAATATCTCATGTTTATGCCTTATTCAGACTCTAGTGTGAGAATTTGTTCTACGGACATTTTAGATATCTTTAATTTGTTTCCTTCGTCTAAGATAAAAACGTAAGAACAAATTAAAGATGTATAAAATGTTTTACTACATTTTTGCTTAAAAAATTAATTAAAACTTGCTCGCTATTGAATTTATTATTTCTTAAAAAGCTACTGATTCGCGATCAGAAATTTTCTTAATCTGTTTCTAAAATAGAACGATTTTAAATTTAAATTGAACCTTAATCTGCAACAGAGAGGAAGAAAATTAAAACAGTCTTAAATCTTGAAAATCTTGGAACGAATTTGGTGATGTTATTTGATTAATTCAAACGAGTAAATATTTATTATGATATTTTTTCTTGTCTATGTTTTAATTAGTTAAAATGTGGATTTGACAGTATTAAATTAACCATCAGTTGCTGGTAATGCCTTTGGAGACCGCGGGGTGATTTTGTCAGTCGTAAAAAAAGAAAAGATTTTCGCATGAGAATAAGGTGGAAATGTGGCTTGTTAATAAGATTAAAGATACAGTCTCACAGTTTGAATAAAAGAAATAAACAAGAACTTTTTCAATTCGACAGGAATGTTTTATAAAATAAGGATTAAGAGAGTTGTGAAATGAGTGTTAGTGTGTATGTGTGTGGGGGGTTCAGCTTTGTGAAATGAGTGTTTGTGTGTGTGTGTGTGGGTGTGGGGTTCAGCTTGTTTCTCTGTTTTCTTGATTAGATGCAATTAAGATCACTAGTTGACCGACTTGCACATACACACATACACACGCACGCACGCATCACATGTAAAAAATCATGTTAGCAAATACATACGCACTTTTATATACGAACTCACTTTTACACACATTAATACGTTTGTACACGCTTTTATACTTACTCATACACACTTTTAAATTTGCACCTTTTTACTTTCATAAATATATTCACACCAGAACTTTCACACACACATACATATTTTAACATACACATAAATACTTTCACTCATACATACATGCTTTCATTCACACATAAATACTTTTACTCACACATATATACTTTTACTTAAACACATACATACTTTCACTCACTCACACACACATACCTTCACTCACACATAAATATTTTCACACAAATATACTCACTTTCACTCACACATACATACTTTCACTCACTCACACATACATCCCTTCACTCACACATACATACCTTCACTCACACATGCATACTTCCACTCACACATCCATACTTTCACTCACATATACATACCTTCACTCACACTTACATACTTCCACTCACACATCCATACTTTCACTCACACATACATACCTTCATTCACACATACATACTTTCACTCACACATACATACCTTCACTCACACATACATACTTCCACTCACGCATCCATACTTTCACTCACACATACATACCTTCACTCACACATACATACCTTCACTCACACATACATACCTTCACTCACACATACATACTTCCACGCACACGTACATACCTTCACTCACTCACACACACATACCTTCACTCACACATTCATACCTTTACTCACACATTCATACCTTTACTCACACATACATACCTTCACTCACACATTCATACCTTCACTCACACATACATACTTCCACGCACACGTACATACTTTCACACATTTTTGAAGCGCTCTTGCTTAAAAGTTAACGTCGTCGGAAATGGGATTAGCCATTCGGGTTCAAATCTTGAAAGAGGCTGTTTGTGTTTCCTTTCTTGCGAATACTCTTGAGAGAGAGAGGGGGGAGAGAGAGAGAGAAAGGGAGGCATGAATCCATGTTTATTTAGTCTTAGGCACTCTTTTTTTTATACCGGACATTAGTATGATGGTTAAAGTATTTGCCAATGACCCGGGAGACCTAGGTTCAATCCCAGCTCGAGTCATAGCGAAGACTAAAAAATGGTCCTTGGTACCTCCTTAACACTCAGCATTTTAAGGTATGAATCAAGGGTAAAGTGGAGCAATTGAGGGAAAGGAGTGGTGCCCTCCCCTACACCTTGGTGTAGTAGCTATCGAATAGGAAGCCTTCGGGTCACTCTCGATTGGTATAAGAAAAACTTTGAATTCGAACCAGCTTTCGCCTGATTCAAAATTCACCCTTATTCACACCTGCTCATGGTAAAGGGGTTTGGTTAATACACACAGACTTTCTTTTACTTTGAGATTCTTTCATGAACACGTTTGCGCACAAACTTTCACACTTTCACTCATACACATTCACAGAAACACATGCACTCTCATTCTGTAACACAATTCCCCCCCCTCGCACGCATGTGCACACACACACACACACACACACACACACACACACACACGCACAGTTTAAGACTTGCGCTCACACAGTTTTTGAGGCATACAAACACGCTTTTACATACTCTTTCAGACATACTTTTACACACATTGACACAAAATACGCACATTTTCGGATTTTCATATACAAGAGTCGTTCAAAAAGTTTTAAGCCTCACCCAGAAAGAAAAGCCAAGGCAGAACAATTTTGTTGTGGCAACACACTCCTACTTCTTATATAACTAGAAAAAAAATTCAGATGTCTGTCTTACTTTCTGTGCTGTTAAGGTCCATACAAAGGTGAGAGATGTGCAAAAGATCCAGAATCTGTATGAGGCTTAGAACTTCATGAACAACCCTTGTATACACGCTCTTTCACACACACACACACACACACACACACACACACACACACACACACACACACACACACACACACACACACACACAGAGTTTTAAACTTGTGAACACACGCTTTTTGATACACATATATACACACATTTGTGTACGTTTCCATTTGATAAACATAGACACAGTGCTCTCTGACACAAATACACACGATTCTACATACTTTCAAACATACACATACACACTTTCTCACTTATGTGCTCATTTACATATTGATGCGCAAATACACACTTTGTTTTCAGACACAGAACAGCGTAAATAAGACTCACCATAAAGAATGAGATTATGTTGAAATTGGTGCAGAAGAAAATCACCTTTGGCCATATTTAGCGTTGAAGTGGGAAATTAAAATGTATTGCACACGCCCCTTTCTCGAAGGGCAAAATTAAATCACCTAATTCGCTGGGGTGTTGACGTAAACAACAGCGAAAAAAGGCGCATATAAGCTGGATTGGAATGGAATTATGCAAACAGCAGTTATAAAAGTGCTCCCCCCCCCACAAAACCCCTTTATAAACACCCCCACCAAAAACAAAGAACAACAACATTCAATTCCTTATGCAATATTAAATCATGAATTTAAAAAATCCACAGGCAATTTCTGTTGTTTTAGGCATATATTTTCATATGAAATAGCTCAATAGTTTTAAGGATTAAAACATAAAATAATGAAAGACAGAGAAGGAAAACAGAAAATGAGACAGAAGAAAGCGTGTGTGTGTGTGATGGGGGAAGTGGGGAAGGAATGTGTGTGAGAGAGAGAGAGAGTGTATGGAGAGGAGGGAATAAAAAATAGAGAGAAAGTGGAAAATAAGGGTTAGGGTAAAAGAGAGAGAGAGAGAGAGAGGGATTAGTGAGAAAAAGCAGAAAAAGTATCGTAGAGAAAAAGATAGCGGAAAAAAGGGGAAAGAATGAGAGAGAGAGAGAGAGAGAGAGAGAGAGAGAGAGAGAGAGCAGTGTGTTCGAAGAGGAAGGAATAAAAAATAAAGAGAAAGTGGAAAAGAAGGGAAGAGAGAGAGAGGGGGGAGAAAGAGAGAGAGAGAGAGAGAGAGAGACTGACAGAGAGAGAGAGAGAGAGAGAGAGAGAGAGAGAGAGAGAGAGAGAGAGAGAGAGACCGTGAGTAGACTTTTTCGATGAAGAGCAGTTTAATATATTTCCAATCTATCTGAATCTAGGTCATGAAAACTGTATTCACGTAGATATCGTCAAAGTTTTACTATGTATGACATGTACTTTGACTAGTTCTCTGTTATTGGCTGTAATTACTGTCACAACGTTTCGACCGTTATATATTCAGACCTTCTTCAGATGTTTGTTTTAGTCGATAGCCTAAGAATTTTGAACCGATCCCTTTTTATTCAATCCTAAGGATTGATAGGTCTCACTCTGATAGCCATATCAAGAGGATTATGTATGACCAGTTCTCCCATGTTGATTGATTCTTGTGATGTTTTTGGCCCCCCTGTCAACCGGACCTTGGGACTGATCTCCCGACCATCATTGTACGGGATAATTGACCAGTGAACGGGGTTTTTCTGATTGATTGATTGATTGATTGATTGATTTTAACAGCAAGTCAATCCACCAAGGATTATTTTATGCATATAGGTTATAGAATCGCGTTTATTGTACATTCATTTAAAAAAAATTTGTACAGTTGTTTCTTAAGATTTTTTTTTTTTGCACACGGTTTTATCGAATACGAATAATTCTAAAAGAGATCTTTTTTTAAACTTTAGATGAGACCCTAACAGGTACAACCAATCTGGGTCAAAGTGGATCTGGGAGTAATGGCAATGAAGGGGTAATAGACACTCCCTAGAATTCCAGAAACTGGAGCTTCAGCATCAGATGCCGTTTAGTGGTCAAACCCAGGTCCTCCCCTTTTTTTGGCAGGATTTCCCTCTCCCTCCGCGGCATATTCTAAGCCCTGCTGATGGGATGGTCGGCGATCGAGAATATACTATGATCAAATAAGAGGAAAGGGAATTACAAACGATAAAAAAAGGAAAATGTAAATTTAAAAAGCGATACTGAATACAAATAAATCAAAGCAAAAGATAATTTTTTTTGTTTTGGTGATGAATTTTTATTGCAAATGGAAAATAAAAAAGGAAAACAAAGAAATGGAGATCCCTAAAATTTTCGGAGAAATTTGATGCATTATTTATGAAGAAAAGACAAATTCTAATGCATTAAATTTACTTGCAAAAAGATGCGCTCACCGTCGAGCGCGAGTATTTCAGTTTTAAAGCAATAAAATATTATTCAAATTAGAAAGATTAATGAAACTAAATAAGAACTAATAAAAAGATTACACTTATCTTTATTTTGCTCTGTCGACTGGAGCTGAAGAATACATCGATTACTTCACTGTAAAGGGGTAAGGCTCCTCCTCCAAAGAGCGTCCTGACACTAAACAATATGATGGTGAGGTTCCAGTAATGCTGGAGCTTTGGAGAATGCGGATTGCTCCATCATTGCCATTACTCCCAAGTCCACTCTGACCCGGGGTGGTAGCAACTGAGAGGGTTCTATCTATGGGTCAAATAGAACTAAACTGCGTACTTATACTAAATTGAAGTGTTTGAAAAGTACTGTTTTTGACATTGAAACTGTGTACGTATGTTAAACTGAACTGTTTGAAAAAGAACTGTCTGAACTTTAGCAAAACGGAATTGCTTGGAATTGGGCTGTTTTTGACATTGATACTTATGCTAAACTGAATAGTTTGAAATATAACTGTTTTGACATGTAACTATTTGTAAACAAAAAACCTAACTTATACTGAACTGAATTGTTTGGAATTTAAGTCCGCGTTAAATGGCCCGAAAAGGGTTGATACGCCATAAAACCAACCAACTAACCAACTTATCTTCATTTTATTTCAAATTCTACGTGGCTTTACTTTAATACGTTTTTGAATAAAACGATAATACAAGAAATCAACAGTGTCAAATAACCGGTGATTAAACCTAGATTTGTCAAAACCAGTATACAAATTATCCCCACCGTATACTATGTAAGCCTTTATTTCTTGGTAATATATATCAGAAATTGCTGGATTTTTAACCTACCACTCTCTAGTTTTCCTGGTGCCACCTGCTATTCGTGCTAGGTGAGTGTTATTGTGCTAACTGCCTAATATTAGGGGCCTTAACTCCCGGCAATAACTTAACTGCTTAGGAGGGCTGAATTTATTACAGGGCCTGCGGCGCTCAAATGATGTGGAATGCCGACGGGATAAAGTATTTCAAATAGTCACGCATGAGTCGATTGGTGCATGGTTCCCCATACTAAAATGACCTTGTATCAAATCCGGCCTGTTAGTGAGTTGGATAAATATCAAACACATCAATTCCTGGTTTTTCGGGGTCCACCTGGCGCTCGTGCCGGATGGGTGTTATTTTGCAAACCTCATGGTCCCAGGGGACTTTTTTTCCTGGCAATACCGGCTTAGTTCATCACTTGGTACCTGAGGCACTAAAAAATGTGTGATGCCGACGGGGTTAAGCATTTTTTGAAATAGCCACGCATGAGTCGATTTGTGCGTGGTCTCCACTATAAAACAACTTTTTGACATATATCTGCTTGGTGGGAAGTCGGTTAAATCTTAAACACATTAATCCCTGGGCATCTCAGTTGGTGTAATTGTTAACAAGCTGGACTCAGAAACCTTCACGAGTGAATACGAGTCTCACTGGGTACCCCATTCATACGGCCCTGAGCCACATTTAAGCAAAAAATAACTTATGACATTACTAAACGAATTAATCCTCGACTCGGGTGGGGTGTTATTGTGCTAACCACTTGTCTGCAAGGGACTTTCCACTTGGCAATACCTGCTTTGAATTGTTGTTTCATCCCTTGGGGCCCGAGGCGCCCCGATATGGGGAATGCCGAAGGGACCAAGATTTCTTTGTTGACTGTCACGCATGAGTCTCGATTTGTGTGTAGCTTCTAACGATAAAACGACCTAGTGTCATATTTGTTGGGAGGTCGGTGGAATCCCAAACACATTAATCCCACGGACTCACCCCATCTGGATTTTCCGAAAGCCATCTGGCGTTTGCGACAGGTTGGTGGTATTGTGCTGAGCGCTTAGTCCCAGAGGACATTCCCCTAGGCAATACCTGCTTAACAGTGTGTGATTAATGGCTTGGTGCCCGAAGTGCTTAAAAATACGGAATGTCGATGGAGTCAAATATTTTTTGACAGCATAAGTCCCAATTTGTGCATTTGTTATTGAAATAACCTTGTGTTAAATCCTACCCGGTAGGGAGTTGGATGAATATCAATCCCATGGGCTTGCCCTCTCTGGTTTTCCAGAAGGCTACCTGGCGGGAACCCTTGGAGGTTGTTATTGTGCTATTCATTTGGTTCCAGGGAGCTCCCTTCCCAGAAAATACCTGCATGGCAGAGCTGAGTTTATCGGTCAAAGCATGAAGAACCTCAGAAGAGAAAAGCCAATGGAACCAAGCATTTTTTCGCAATAGCCACGCATGAGTTTTAATTCGTACGTGGCTCCCCACTATAAAATGACCTTGTGTCAAATCCTGACTTGATATGAAGTCGGTCAAATATCAAGGTATTAATACCAGGAACTTACCTTTCCTAGTTTCCCGGGGGCCACAAGGGGCGAGCGTCAGGTTAGCGTTATTAACATGGTCCCCTAGGTACAAGGGGACTTTACTTTCAGGCTTTATCAGCTTAGCAGGATAAAGTTATCACTGGGCACCTGAGGCAGAGAGGATCAATTTTTTGTGATGGCTACACACGTCTTGATTAATGCGTGATCCCTCCTCTGTAAAATAACCTTGTGTCAGATTAGCCTAGTTCGCATTCGGATAGCACGGTTTCTTTTTAGGTAAATTTATTTCAGATAGATTTTAAAAGAGACATAAGTAATGCTAATGATAATTTAAATATTGATTATTCAATAATCGTGGAGAATATAACATAAATAACTAAGGGTATTTTAATGTCAGTGATGACATAGTGTCATTTACATAGAGACAGATAGACAAAAATATAATCCACATTATAATTAGTGAATTTCAAAAATGTTTTTTCTTCAGTTTATTAAAACACTTTAAGTAAGGTGAAGATAAGTTCTAACAATTTTATGTTTATCATTATTTTCAAATCTCTCTTGAAAATAAAATATTATTCGTTAATCAAAAAATTTAATTGAAAGATGCTTTACAATAAAAATTAACAAATTTATATCTGGAAATCTAAAATTTCTTCTAGAACATTATCGGAGCTTCTTGAAAATTTTGAAAATCAAATCAGTTTAGTATAAAAAGCAAGGTTTTTCTTTTTACCCGTCCACTAAAAATTTTGATGGTTACACCGACAGAACTTCACTTTCCTGTAATTTGCTACTGTGAAAGTGGTATGGAGCCTAAAAAAATGGGTTGATGGTCAATTTGTTACTCCGAACAGAGTAGCAGACTTCATTAAGAAGTGAAAAGATCTATCATACCGAAAAAAGTTCTGGAAGACCTCAAATACTTACGAAATCAATGGTCCGTATCCTTCTCCGAAGTATAAAAAAAACTCACCAAGAAGATCAAGCAATGATTTAACATTGATGTTAATCCTGCATTTATTTGACGCATTCAAATTAAGTTGAAGCCCCTCTCCATGGTTCTAACTGTTGCAATGAAGAAGAAAAGATAGCACATAATCATCAAAATTGGTCCATTGTAGATTCGAAAAAAGTCTTATGGACAGCTGACGTATGAAAATGAATGGAAACGCTATCGAAGACCAAGATTTGAAGACCAAGATTTGAAAAGCTTTTAATGAAGGTGCAACCAGAAGTAAATATTCTTATCAGTAATGATGTAGGGATGTGTAGTTTTTGCAAGATTATGCTCCTTACATGCATCTAATTCAACAAAAAGTTGGATTCAGTCAAAAGGAACAAAATAGACGCAATGGCCTCCCAATTCAACAAACTGAATCAGTTGAATTGGGAGGCAGAGAATTAATGAAAGATCGTAAAAAAACAAAAAAACAAAAACAAAAACAAAACAAAAACAAAAAAAAAACGCTTCATGGCAAAACTCTTAATTGTTGAAATAATAAAAGCTTGGCCTAGTCTTAAAAGTGACCGGATTATTAAAAAATGGTTGAATCGATACGCAAGAGGATCAAGCATTACTGAAGGCTAAATGAGGTTCAATTAATTATTAATTTTTTGAAAATCTTACATATATTTGATTTGAATATTTAATTTGAATAAAGCATGAATCTTATTTACCACAACTCATATTGTTTCGAAAGATTAAATTATGACGAGTGGTAACCTTTTTTTAGAAATAGTAATTGGCTTTTTTTTGCAATTCTTATAAAAAATCAAATCTTAAAATTAAATATATAATTTGGTGAAAACCATGTCGTATAAAGTACTTAAACAGGTAATTTTTACATAAGAATTTATATATAGGCATATATATGTATTTGTATGTGTGTGTGTTTATGATTAATTGGATGATGATATCTATAGCGTATAAGTATTGTATATTTTACAATTCTGAAAATAGAATCACTAAGAAGGCAATAAGATTGTTCTCTGAGAACATACTGGGGTGAATAATGTCCAAGAGAGACGGAATTTCCAACAACCTATAGGCGTACATTGGTATCTTTTAGCTAAATGGTGTTGTCAGAAAGGAAGGTCTCTGATTAGATTTACTATTGAACACCCAGGATAAGGTAGTTTTGCTTTTACAGTTTGCTTCAAAGCCTTTTGCAAGGGGCATAGTGAACTTTTCAAGTCGGACTTTGAACCAGGCTCAACGACTCCACTCTACTTTTTCCAACGGCCTTAGTGAACTTTTCAACTCGGAGTTTGAGCTTGGCTCATCTACTACATATACTGTGCTATTAGCTGTTAGAACATCTGTACCTTTTCTAAAACCTTTGCAAACTTTTCCAGTCAGAGTTTAAGCTGAGCTCGCCGATTCCACTCTCCGTTTCATTAATCGTTATGCCATCTGAGCTTTTTCTAAGAGTCTTAGGGAACTTTTCCGGCCGGAACTGGGCTCACCAACTCCACTCTCCAAGCCATTTACCGTTATGACATCTGCGCTTGTTTTCAGGGCCTTAGTGATCTTTTCCAGTCAGAGTTTAGGTTGGGTTCACCGATTCCACTCTCTGAGCCATTAATTGTTTGCACATCTCCGCTTTTCTAAAGGTTTTAGTAAACTTCTTCATCGGAGTTAAAGCTTGGCTCACCGAATCCTCTCTCCACACCATTAACTAATAGGGCATTTGCAACTCCAAGAAGAACCTAGTACTTTGGAAAATCATTACTCAACATCCTAGACATTTTCTGGCCTCAAAAAACACTACGCACGCGGAACCATCTAAGCCCACTCACAGACCCTCGGAAGCTAGAATGAATACTGAGGGAAAAGGAAAAAAAATACCTATGTAATGATGTGGAGGCAGAATTTTGAAAGTGAAGAAGAGTTTAGTGCATTTAGATGTCTGGGTATCAGTGTTCATTTTCAGTTTCCTCAGGGTATTTAACTATTCGAATAATTTCACTGACTGCACTGATCACACGGCGCATTCAGCTGTCATATCCGGTTGATATTACTGTTTATTTCATGCTGAAGGATATATCTAATTACCTAATCGATATTTATTACACTTCAGATTAAATGAAATTTTTTCTGACATGACTGAGTTAATTCCTACGAAATAAAATTGATGATGACGTATAAAACCGAAAGATGACATAGAGAGATTCTATGTGACAAGAAGAGAAAAAGGAAAAGGACTCAACAGCATTGTGGATAGTATGGATACAAAAATTCATGGACTGGAAGAACATGCAAAAAAGTAAAGAAAGACAGATTAAAAAAAAAAACAGTAAAACAACAATAAAAAAATCTAGAAAGCAAAAGTGGGAAGAAAAACAACTGTATAGATACTTCAAGAGACAAACAAAGGAAATTGCGGATAAGATGAGTGGGATATGGCTAAAAAAGAGAAACATGGAGAGATAATCTGAATCTTTTTTAATAGTAACACAAATTAATCCTATAAAAGCGAATTATGTGAAGGCAAAATTTGGCAATACGCAAAAGAATCGCAAGTGTAGGTTACTCGTTGACAGAGGTGAAACGGTTAAGCATAGAGGAGAATGTTGCAAAGTAGCATGAAAAGGGAATACAAGACTCGGCACGACTGGGTGGGAAAGGCGATCCTGTAAGAATTATTCAAGAGATTAAATTTTATAATATTGAGAGATATTTTTTAAAGTTTTTTTTTCGAAAGCCATGCGAAGCAGCATGGTGGACGTAAAGGCAATCGGATAAACCTCTGACGGCTCAACGCAATGCCTAACCTAGTCTTGGGCGAATGAACCCTACTGTTCAATGGCCAGGTTCGATTAGTTCGATCGGGGAACAACTGCTGCTCATCTATAAGGGTGATTTCTGTAGATGAGAATAAAAACAGCCATCGAAAGATTACCATGACCCACACTTAAACCACATGCACAAACCCCATCGCTCTTTGCAGGGGTAAAAAAGGGGTGCGCCCAGCTGAAGTTGGAGCCCTGGTGTCAGTGTTCGAAAAATCAGCTACCTAGCTCAAATAAAAATTACTAAAATGCAAACGACAAATACAAATAGCGACATTCAACGTCAGAACCTTAAATAGAATAGGACAACTATCGGAGATGACTGCATCGGCCATAGATCATAACATAGACATAATATGCATTCAAGAACACAGATGCACACATAGCGAGGATATCAAATATCAAGATTCTGGATGGACGCTAGCCACTACATCAGCATGGAAAAACTCGGTCAATGCCACGATAGGAGGTGTAGGTATGTTTATAGGACCACGAACCCTAAAATCACCAAATAGCATAGAGAAAATACAACCGAGGATGATGGTAGCTACTTTTAATGGCAACCCCAGCGCAACAATCATCTCCTGCTAGAGACCCTCGAATATTAGTGAAGAAACTGACCTCATCGCCTTCTATAACGGGCTCTCCTCTCTTGTTCGTAGCATCCCGAAACACAACGTTCTCGTCATTGGCGGAGACATGAATGCCCAAATTGGTAAAAACGGAAGCCACAAATTCAGCCTACACAACTTGTCAAACAGAAATGGACAACATCAAACAGATTTCACAATAGAGAATAGATTAACATGCCTCAATACTAAATTTCAGAAAAGGAAGGGAAAACTATGGACATACACCTATGCAAATAATACTAAAGCAAAGATAGATTACATCCTCATGAATAAGAAATGGAATAATAGCGCATTGAATTGCGAGGCATATTCCTCTTTCGAGGGTGGGTCCTCCGATCAATGATTTATCACAGCAAAGATACGACTGAGCCTACGATAGAATGCAACCCGAACAACGACCACCGTACACTATGACTGGTCCCTGCTTAATAACAGGGATATTAGAGATAAATATGCGTTAGCACTAAGAAACAAATTCGATGCACTACAGGAGGAGACAGAAACACATACCCCGAAAGACAAATTTGAGAATTACGTCAACGCTCTCCTAGAAGCGGCAGCGGAACAAATACAAACTAAACAAAGAATTAAATCTAGAGTCCCATGAGAGATATTAGCGGTTAGGGAAAAGCGTGCAGACGTGAAAACTGCCTTCAAATGCATTAGGAATAACCCAACCAATACCAATGCCCTGAAACTTAAAAAGGCACAAAATGAATTAGATAACATACACGTAAAGGAACAGACAGAATACATACAAAATCAGATCGGTAAGATTAAAGACTCGGTTGAAGATAGACAATTTTGGATAGCATGGCAAACGATAAACGAAGTGAGCAGAAAGAAATGCACTGCGAAAGCTAAACTGAAAGCTACCAGCCAATAAGAACGAATACACCTGTGGAAGTAGCATTTCGAGAATTTACTCGGAAACCCTCCGAAGGTTACATATGAACCACTCACGAGAATTATAAGTAAGCAATCAGACATCAAACTAGGACCGTTTACTCAAGAAGAACTCGACTCGGTAATGAGAAAAATCAAAAATTGAAAAGCAGCAGAGCTCGATGAAATATCTCCAGAAGTACGGAAGATCAGACAATTTGACGACATAGTGCTCCGACATTGTAATGCTGTATATAATCAAAACCCTATAGACCCATGGATGAAGGGATGCATCCTTCCCTTCCCTAAAAATAGCGACTACGGATTTGCCAAGAACTTCCGAGGTATAATACTTATATCCATAGCGGCCAAAATCTACAATGCTCTACTACGCAACCGCATAGAACCCAAAATTGAGAACATACTTAGGAAGAACCAAAATGGCTTCCAGAGGAATAGATCCACGACCTCAATAATTTTGACTATCTGTAGAATTCTTGAAGGTGTACGTGCAAAAACTTAGAGGCAACAATATTATTCGTCGATTTTACCAAGGCCTTTGACTCCATTCACTGAGGAAAGATGGAGCAAATTCTACTCGCCCACGGCCTACCAAAAGAAACCATCGCAGCCACAATGATGATCTATAGAAAAACGAAAGTAAAAGTCCGTTCTCCGGATGGAGACAGACTACTTCGACATTGTAGCAGCTGTACTGCAAGGAGACACATTGGTCCCATACCATTTTATCATCTGTCTAGACTACGTGCTTAGAACATCTATTGATAAAATCAAAGAAAACGGCTTCAAGCTAACAAAGGAAAGAAGCAGAAAGCACATCGAAAAAACAAGTACCGACGCCGACGACGCCGATGACATAATGCTTCTGGCAATTGCACCCGCCCTAGCTCAAACCCTGCAACATAGTCTGGAACGAGCCGCTACAGGTATAGGCCTCCATGTCTATGCACACAAGACGGTATATATATGCTTTAATCAAACATGCGACATTTCCATACGAAACGGTAACTCTCTGAAACTAGTTGACAAGTTCACCTACCTAGGAAGCAGTGTCTCATCAACCGAGACAGATATCAACACCCGACTAGCAAAGCCATAGACAGCTAACGATAGTCTATCGGTCATATGGAAGTCAGACCTGACCGATAGAATAAAACGCAGTTTCTTCCAAGCAGCGGTCGTGTCAATACTGCTATATGGATGCACCACATTGCTGCTAACTAAACGTATGGAGAAAAAGCTCGACGGCAATTACACAAGAATGCTGAGAGCAATATTGAACAAGTCTTGAAGGCAGCACCCCACAAAGCAGCTGTTGTACAGCCACCTAGCTCCCATCACGAAAACCATCAAAGTTAGACGAACCAGACATGCGGGACACTGCTGGAGAAGTAGGGACGAGTTAATAAGGCATGTACTCCTGTGGACGCCTTCACATGGACGAGCAAAGGAAGGACGACCAGCTCGAACCTACATACAACAGCTCTGCGCCGACACGGGATGTAGCCCTGAAGACCAGCCAGAAGCAATGGATGATAGGCAGGGGTGGTGAGAGAGTGTCAGGGATATCCGTGCTGATGGCATGACCTGATGGTGATGATATATGTACAAACCAGATTCCGTCCCTGGAAAATGAGACGCCTAAAATTCTCTGAGACTCTGAGATAGAAATGGATCACAAAATTCCGGTCAAAAGACCAGACGTTGTGCTTATTAACAAGAAGAAAATTACTTGTCCTCTGGTGGATTTTGCTGTTCTTGCGGATTATAGAGTGAAAATAAAAGAAGTTGAAAAGAGAGACAAAATTACAGAAACTGCAAACTATCAAAGTCTTCAGACAAGTTTTTTTTTTCAAGCGACGGTTATTCTTTGGCCACTCAGTCTTCACTCAAACGAATTTCCTTATATACACTTTTCATGCACCAGAGAATGACGCTATTTAGGTAGGACAAATTTAAGAGACGAAGAGTGAGAAAATTAGAAAATGAACGAGAAGAGAGAGAGGAAGAGAGGGAGAGATAAGAGAGAGAAAGAGGAAATAAGAATGATATAGAGTGTGATAAGGAGTGTATGAATATGAGAGAGAGAGAGAGAGAAAGAGAGAGAGAGAGAGAGGGTGGAAGAAGAGAGAAAGACAATATAGTATGATAAGGAGTATATAAATTTAAGAAAAAGAGAGAAAGAGAGAAAGAGAAGAAGAAGAAGAAGAAGAAGAAGAAGAAGATAGAGAGAGAGAGAGAGGGGGAAAAAGAGAAAATGAGAATGATATAGAGTGTGGTAAGGAGTGTATGAATATGAGAGAGGGAGAGAGAGAGAGAGATGAGAAAGATAATATAGTGTGATAAAGAGTGTATTAATATAAGAATATAAGAGAGAGAGAAGGGAGAGAAAAAGAAAATGAGAACTATATAGAGTGTAATAAGGAGTGTATGAAGATGAGAGAGAAGGAGGTCGAGAGAAAGACAACAACATAGTGTGATAAGGAGTGTATGAGTATAAGAAAGAGAGAGGGGGGAAGAGAAAATGAGAACGATTTAGAGTGTAATAAGGAGTGTATGGATATAAGAGAGAGAGAGAGAGAGAGAAAGAGAGACAGAGAGAGAGAGAGAGAAGAAAGCCGGATGGAGGGTAGAGGACAAAATGGAAGTGATAAATAACGTTTGAGAAACAGTGATAGACTGGAATTAATGAGAGAATGAGTAGGAAAAAGTGGGTAGAGTGTTCGCCAATGACACGAAAGACCGGGGTTCAATCCCAGGTTGAGTGTCACCAAAGACTCAAAAAATGATACTTGATGCCGCCTTGCTTAACACTCAGCATTATAAGGTATGGGTCAAGGGTAAAGTGGAACAATCCAGGCAATGAAGTAGCGCCCTCCCTTAGATCTCGGTGTTGTTGCTATTGAAAAGGAAGACTTCGGGTCGACAAGAAGTGTGTAAATTTGAGAGATAGAGAGTTTCAAGAGAGAGAGAGAGAGAGAGAGAGAGAGAGAGAGAGAATAAATAAATAAAGAATGATATAGGGTAATAAGAGTGTGTAAATGAGAGTAACAGAAAGAGTGAGAGAGATAAAGTGAGGGAGAGAGAGAGAGAGAGCAACAGAGAGAGAGAGAGAGAGAGAGAGAGAGAGAGAAAGTAAATAATTTGATATTGGAGGTTTACAGATCAAAATCACAGTACGTATCAGTTTCCACACCCACGGCTACTTGCATCAAATTTTGCAAACTATATTCTCTCCCTCACTCTCACCAAGCCTACATGAATTTCTGCTGTATCAGCAATTTAGCTGTTGATATAAAAGAAGGGACAGATAAAGACACACCCTACTTGCAACTGACACTATATTGTCAATTGTCGCCAAGGGAATTATTAACTTAGCATTTTATTTTAAGCATTTTTGTAGGGCAATCGAGCCAAACCATTTAAAATACCAAAAAGGGGAAAATATCCGATATTATACTAGATAGGAAAGTCACTGCCAGCCCCTCTCCCAATTTAAGCTGACAGTCAGGCAGACAAGAAATAATGAAGAAATGTATTTCCGTTGGTGTCTCGTACTTCCGGCATGAGAAGCATTTAGCAGTTAGAGTAATGTTCATCCAATTTTATTGAAAAAGGGCGCTTGCTAGCAGGTTCCCAGACTATAGTTAGTGTTGTTAAATCGGCCCCATATTAGTCAAGTATATATTTACCAACACCATCCAAAGGGCAGGATGAGACACAAGATCAATTTTTAAGCGCTGTAAAACTAGTTAGTATTCGGAATTCTGCTCCTAGTCTAGCTGCCCAAACTAAATTAATAAACAACGTCTACTCTACTATTAAGCCATAAATGAGAAATAAAGAGAAGGATTTATGTCTTTCCCAAGGACATTAGCACGAAGTGAAATGCAAACATCCCTGTTCAGGATGAAACTCAATCAATGATTCTATTTCCCTAAATGCAACTCAGTTGTGTTATCAAATTTACGCAGCATTGCCCCTTTGGGAGGATAATCCTGTCAAAATTTTAAAATAAGCAAAAAATAGCAATATTAAATTTTCGTAAGGTATAGCAATATCAAACTAACATAACCAATAGAAATTGATGTGTTAAGTTTATTTATCCACCTTGGAGATTGGGTTAGGGTTAGAGTTTCCGATTTCAGGATGGGGACTCAGAAAAATAATCCAGCATTGTGGCATTTGGTGTGAAAAAAGAAATGCAACTTGAGAGATGTGTTAAACAAGTATCAAGACTAGTTTCCTAATTTTATTTTAAATTAGCATTCACCAATGAAGACGTCTAGATTTAGTTTGGCTTGATTGTATTTTACGGCATGTCAACCCTTGGGCTTACAGTTAAATGGAATGTAAGCTAGCCAAGTCGGCCCTTGTTAATCAGTTCGATTCTCACTCGACTTCCTGATGTTTTCGGTTAAGCTTAGTCAATGACTATCACTTTTTTACGTTTTTCGTTGGTTTTCTTTCAAATGTCACTGTAAACCTTCGAAGAAAAGGTTGAAACACGACTTATTTCGTTGCAATTTTCAGTGATGTAACGAATATATTCACAGACTCTGCGTAAACCTGTTCTTTGTACTGGTCTTGCTCTTCTAAAATTACCATACCTTCTTTGATAAACACCGATAATCCTTTAAGAGGTAATTTCTTGGCTTTCGGAACGCGTAAGTTTGTTTCAACCTTCTAACTTAACATGTCCAACGAGTCCAAACACTCACACAGTAAAATTAGAGATTTAATGAAATTGAATAAAGAGGTAGTTCTTTGACTTTAAGTAAGAAAACATAAACCAATAAAAGATAATTGTAGGCAGACAAATTAAGTAATACACATAAAAAAAAAGAAAGAAAAAATGAATGAATAAAAGTAAACACGATTAGAGAAATATTGATACAGGGATAAAGACCAACTGAAAAAGAAGAAAGAAATCGAAGGAATATATGTAAAATAATTACGGTACAAAGACAAGAAATCAATCAATCAATAAACAATGATAACACAGTATAACATTTTTTTTCTTTTTCTTGTTTCTGGCCAGAAAGTATCATTCTTGAACTGCATATATTTTAAGGTTTGGTTTGGTTTCTTTGTTTAATGGCATATCAACCTTTGTAGGTTATTTAATGCCAAAGCCAACGTAATAACGCGATTGTAGATCGAACTCAGTTACTACAAGGTCGAAGTTCATAGCTTTACCATGACGCCTCAGGGATTCCCGCCCAAAAGGAAACAATGAAATTGTCACTTGATCTCGGTAACAACTGAACTAATTGACACTTTGTTACTAAAACCCACTCAAGATCATTCAAGATGTTAATGTTTCTTTTTGAGATGGAAAATGTGAGGTGGCTTTTATTCAGTCGACTGTTTGTAAGTTGGTTGTTGTTTGTTGGTTGGTTGGTTGTTTTACGGCGTATCAACACTTTTCGAGTAATTTAACACTGAATTAAATTGCAAACGATTCAGTTTAGAATAAGAATAGTTTTTGTTTACAAACAGTTAAATGTCAAAACAGCTCAGTTAAGTGTCAAAACAGTTCTATTTAAAACAATTCATTTTAGCATAATTACACAGTTTAGTTCTATTTGACCCATAGATAGGACCCTATCAAGTACTACCACTCCTGGCTTGAGTGGACCTGGGAGCGATGGTAATAAAGGGGTACTCTGCATTTCCCAAAGCTCCAGCATGTCATATCAGGACATTTGTTGGGGGGGTCTTACCACTGTGCAAGTCAGTGTATTCTACAGGCCCAGCCGACGGGGCAAGTGTAAGTTGGTTGTGTTTTATGGCATATCAACTCTTGTAGGTTATCAAATTCTAAACCCTGCTGATGTATATATAAAATATATCATTTTTCGACAACAAGCTAATTGCTAATAATTTTAGACAATCTTATTTGTTTACACTCAGTTAAATGGTTTCATGTATCGCTATTTAACATTAACAAATCAATTCAACATCAGTTATTTGTTTTCACACAGTTAATTGGATATACATTTGATTTGTAAAAGATAAGTTAATTGGTAATTTCATTTTTTAAAAAGTTAGAGTAATTTGTTTGCAGTAAATTAAATATTGATATTGTTTGCATTCAGCTAAATGGTTTTAAACATTGCTATCTAATACTAATAATTCTAATTAATATTAATCATCTGTTTTCACACAGTGAAATGGCTACAAGTATTGCTATTAAAAACTAATTATTCTATTCAACTCTATTCGTTCATTTGCACAGTCAAATGATTCCAAGTATTGCTATGTAAAACTAACAATTCATTGTTTGCTCACTGTTGAATGGTCAAACAGTTCTATTTGTCCCATAGATAGAATCCTATCTCGTACAACCACTCTGAGTCACAGTTGAACTTGGAGTAATGGTAATGAAGGGGTTGTACTCATTTCCCAAAGCTCCTGGACTAGATCCTCAACATCAAGTTGTTTAGGGTTCATATCCATGGCACTTATTAGGGGAGATGTTTACCCCTCTACAGAGATGCAGTCAGTGTATTCTACAGTCCAAGCCGACTGTGCTAACATCGAGGATTTTTTTTTTTAAATGGCATTGTTGAATATGTAACAAGTCTGCTCATCAATGTTTTAACATTTTGTTTTCCTAGACTGAAAATCAATTCCGAGGATAAAGTTTGAGGAGATGGAGAGCAGTAAGAAAAATCCCATACAGAATAAAATAAAAGCAGAACTGTAATGCATTTAAAAAGCAAACTTTACCGTGGTGTTCTTATTATGACTGCGTGAAATTGAAAGAAAGCGAAAAGAAGGATAAGTACCTCGACTTTGCTTGGGAATTGAAAAGACCGTGAAACATGAAAGTGACATTTATACCAATTGTAATTGCTGCTCTTGGTTCAGTCACCTAACGATTGGTACAGGGACTCGAAGACTTAAAAAAAAAAACTGGACGAGTGGAGACAATCCAAACTACAGCAGATCGGTCAGAATACGGAGAATAGTCTCCAGGACTATTCTCAGTATTCTGACCGATCTGCGAAGACTTGCTGTCACTAAAATTCCAGTGAAAGACCCTCAGCTAACACTGATGTGAAAAACTCTCAAGGCGTTATCGGCAGATCACAGGAAAAAGTTAATCATTTAATGTACATGGACGACATCAAACTTTTTGCAAAAAATGAAAAAAAACTGGAAACCCTAATACACACAGTTAGAATATACAGCCGGGACACAGGAATGGAATTTGGCATAGAAAAGTGTACAATGCTTGTAATGAAAAGTGGCAAACGACAGCTAACTAACGGGATGGAACTACCAAACAAGGATAAGATAAAAACGCTCGCAGAAAACGAAACCTACAAACACTTGGGCATCTTGGAGGCTGATACCATCAAACAAGCGGAAGTGAAAGAAAAAATCCAGAAAGAATATCTCAGGAGAACTAGAAAACTACTCGAGACAAAACTCAATAGCAGAAATCTTATCAAAGGAATAAATGCCTGGGCTGTACCTCTCGTTAGATATTCCGGACCCTTTCTCAAGTGGACCAGAGACGAACAAATGGACCAAAGAACAAGAACATTAATGACAATGCATAAGGTATTACATGCAAGAGACGACGTTGACAGACTATATGTTTCAAGAAAAGAGGGAGGAAGAGGACTTGCCAGCATTGAAGACAGCGTTGGCATCGATACAACGACTCAAAACAATATACAAAAACACGAAGGAGGACTCATTACAGCCACCTGAAACGAAACTGAGAACACGATGAACAACAGAATGACAATAACTAGGAAACAAAAATGGGAAGGAAAACAACTCTATGGGCGGTTTAAACGACTAATAAACAATATCTCACACGACAAAACTTGAACCTGGCTAAGAAAAGGAAACTTTAAGAGAGAAACAGAATCTCTCCTAATAGCAGCACAAGACAGCGCCATAAGAACGAATCATATCAAAGCGAGAATAGATAAGACTCAACAAAATAGCAAATGCAGGCTATGTGGTGACAGAGATGAAACCATCAATCATATAATAAGCGAATGCAGCAAATTAGCACCGCGGGAGTATAAGGCGAGACACGACTGGGTCGGTAAGGTGATTCACTGGGAAATGTGTAAGAAATTTAAATTCGACCATACTAACAAATGGTATATGCACAACCCAGCACCTGTCATAGAAAATGACACGCATTAACTCCTATGGGACTTAAACATACAGATAGATCACCTAATCCCGAGCAGAAGACCAGACCTCTTAATAATCAACAAAAAAAAAAAGAGAACTTCCAAAATTTCGACTTTGCTGTCCCGGCTGATCACAGAATAAAACTGAAAGAATGTGAAAAGAAGGATAAGTACCTCGACCTTGCTAGGGAATTGAAAAAACTGGGAACATGCAGGTGACAATTATACCACTTGTAATTGGTGCGTTTGGAACAGTAACTAAGGGATTACTAAAGGGACTAGAGGACTTGGAGGCTGGCGGACGAGTGGAGACCATCCAAACGACAGCATTATTGAGAACGGCCAGAATACTAAGAAGAGTCCTGGAGACTTGAGGAGACTTGCTGTCACTCAGACTCCAGTGAAAAACCATCGGCTAACGCTGGTGTGAAAAGCTCTAATGAGTGAATAATAATAATAATAATAATAATAATAATAATAATAAACTCCTATGGGACTTTGACATACAAACGGATCACCTAATCTTGGACAGAAGACCAGACCTTATAATAATCACCAAAAAAAAAAAAAAGAGAATTTGCAAAATTGTGGACTTTGCTGTTCCGGCTGACCGCAGAATAAAACTAAAGGAAAGTGAAAAGAAGGATCAGTACCTGAATCTTGCTCATCAAAGGATTATAAAAGGAACTGGAGTACTTGGAGGTAGGAGGACGAATGGAGACCATCCAAACTACAGCATTATTGAGAACATCCAGAATACTGAGAAGAGAACCGGAAACTAGAGGAGGCTGGCTGTCACTCAAACTCCAGTCAGAAGCCATCGTTAGCTGATGTGAAAAACTCTCACAAGAGTAAAATAATACTACAACAACTGTACGTAAATTATTTGTTTTAGATAGAAATACTTATTATATAACTGTGTGCAAAAAAAAGGACTCGTGAGAAACAGGGGAAGAGTCCCCCGTAACGTAATGGTTAAAGTGCTGGACTCCTGCCTCAAAGTGAGAGCGTTTGGTCTTCAGTCATGTTGTTAAGTTTACTGTCGGACTAATACCCTTGGGAAAAGTACTAAACCTACTTATCTCTCTTTAGCTGGGGAGATAAGTAGGTTCAATATAGATAGTATTACTGCTGTTCTTCTACAAGGATGGCTTCGCTATTAAATAATCTACGGAGATTGATAGGCCATTAAACAAAGAAAACAAATCAAATCTAAAAAAAAACAACTACCCAAAAATGTAATAATGCAATGCACGTGATTCCCTAACCTCTAAGCCCCAAATAATCCTAATCGGGTTGACATGCCAGCAAAATCGATCAATCACTTGTTTTGACAAGAACTTCAGGTAGTTATGGCAATTTAAATTTCTTCACATGTTTGTCATGGTTACGTAACACTAGAAAATTTTATTAAGATCGTTTTTTACCTTCTATCTTGTTTAAAACCAATCTTTTGTTTTTACTGTAGGTTCGTGTATATTTTGACTTTCACAATGTTCCCATGTACATAAAATGAACTCAGCTGTCGAAACCTTTAAATCAAAACATTCCGTTTATGCCGGGTGGGTGAGGAAAAATCACAGCTTAGTTTCAGGGGTTCTCCTAAAAGAAGAACCTGCACCGTTGTCAAAAAGGAATAATGTCTGAGTTTATTGCTCCCCTGAAGGAGAATATTGAAGGGACGGAACAATTTTTTACCCAAGTTCGTTTCCTGCGGTGTACACCCATACTAAAACGACATTGTGGAAGCCAAAATAAATACTTTCAAAAAAATTTTATCACTAGCATTTTTAAAACTTGTCTGTCTTAAAAAATAATTATAATAAAAAAAGAAGAAGCTAAGAAAACGATTTTTAATATTGAATCGTGACGAGTATTTTGTTTATTCGAAATATTTAACTTGTCAACTTCTGGTGTTTCCTCGTATTTTTTTGTGTTTTAAAAAAAATCAAAATTTGAAGTGAAATCAAATTAAAAAGGAAATGAAATTAAAATAAAAACAATTTGATAAAATAAGTACAAGAAAAATATAAATAATATAAAATTTAAATAAGAATTAGAAATTAAATATTACATTTCGAAACAATGGAAAATGAAATTAAACGAAGCAATAATATGTCCAGGCTCAAGAAAATTTACGAAGCATTTTACTTCAATGTGGTGTGAAGCCATCTAAATGGGGTACCCAATGAAACTCGGACTCACCCGTGAAGATTTGCTAGTCTTGCTTGCTAACAACAAGGTACCCGGAACCATAACCCTATGACCTAGGTTGTTAGTCTTAACAAAGCAATAATGCTATGAATTTATTTTACGCTTCAGTCTCAAGAAGTACCGAGAGACCTAATTAGTCGCATCTAATTAAATGTCAAGGATTAATTTAGGGAAGGATATGTTAAACTTTTTCTTTCAATGTTTAGAAATTTAAATTCTTTTTTCCAAATAAGAAAGACACATTTTACGTTTAAACTTGTTCAGGGTATTCTGAATATGCACAGCAAAATTGGTAGCTATGTATAAAAGAAGAAAGGTGGGTGCCTCGGTTGGTATAATGGTTAGCCAGCTAGACTAGGAAATCTTCACAAATGAGTTTGAATTTCAATTGATGCCCCATTCATACAGACTTGTGTCGCATCTAAGCAAAATCTTAGTCATCATCATCATCATCATCATGTAGCGCTGCCTGCACGGATCTCCCTAGCCCTCTCTCGCCACCCGTATCTATCGTCTGTTTCTCTCGGAAGGTCTTCAAGGCTCTATCCTGTATCAGCACAGAGCTGCGGTATATAGGTTTTAGCTGGTCGTCCTGCCTTTGCTTGTCCATGTGAAGGCGTCCACAGGAGTACATCGCTTATGAGTTCGTCTCCAGTAGTGTCCCGCATGTCTGGTTCGTCTAACTTTGATAGTTTTTGTGATAGGTGGTTGTATATTAACTGTTTTGTGGGGTGTTGCCTCCTGGACTTGTTCAATACAACTCGCAGCATTCTTGAGTAATTGCCGCCAAGCTTTTTCTCCATACGTTTAGTTAGCGTCCATGTAGTGCATCCATATAGCAGTATCGACACGACTGCAGCTTGGAAAAACTGCGTTTTATTTTTATCAGTCAGGTCTGACTTCCATATGACCGATAGCCTATCGATAGCTGTCCATAACTTTGCTAGTCGTGTGTTGATGTTTTTCTTAGGTAGGTTCAACTTCTTAGGTAGCTGAACTTGTCAACTAATTTCAAAGGCCTAACCTTTAGTGTGGAGATGTCGCCTCTTTGATTAAAATTTAGAATAAAAAAGATTTAATAAAAAATAGAATATTGCATTTCAAAACAAATGGAAATACTATGGTGAATCAAAGGTTTTTCAGTATTTTAGTACAGGCTTGTTTGCGGGGCGTATATCCATATTTACCAACCCCTCCGCTCGGGAAGGATATGACACAAGGTCAATTTTTAAGCGGAGTTTAACAGGTTTGAATTCAGAGTTTTCCTTCTAGACTAGTTGCCTCACCAAAGCTGAAGAACCTAGTCTGTCCTATTTACCCATAGCTGGAGGGAGAATAATCGGATTCATACCTTTCCCAAAGGTATTAGTGCTATGTGAAATGCAATTAGCCTGGTCCAGGATTTGAACTCGTGTCGCCATGTCAATTTCCTACAACGATAACGATTACACCACGGGCACCTCCTTCGCGGTGCGTATATCAAGTAACCAAAGTAGTTCAAGCCGAAAGTTGGTACCGCAGTGGTTGATAGTATCGTGGTAGTTGATGCGCTGACACATTGTGCGCTGCTTCACTTTGTGTTTGATTTAAAAGCCACACAGATAAACATGCGGCAGACAAATCCTGAGACTTATGCTTTATAAGTTCGAAATGGGCGATAACGTCACAGGAAAAAAAAAATCTGTTGTGCGTAAGGTCAAGGTGTAGGTGATCCTAGTACAGAACCTCGTCGATTATACAAGGTCAGGTAAACCTAAATGCGTGGATTCTGAGGTCGTGCTCCAAGCCATAGAGGCAAATCCGACGAGTACGTCTGGGAGAAAATGATTTGAGCTTGGCACAGTCGAGTGTAGTTCGCCATGACCTCGACAAAAGCATTCAGAGCCACTGAATTATGCCTCACGTTACCAAAATATTTGACTCACCCCAGTAAAATTGAAAATAGTTAAAAATCAAAATATTAAAAATGGTCATTAAAAAATGTTTGTTAGGATTCAAGCCAAATGAATATTTAGTTAATTCAGAATATTGATTTTGTCGGCCTTGTATGATGAGATTAGATTTTGGTGAAAAGTCCCGTATAATCAAATCAAATCAAATCTTACTTTTTTTTCTTTTTTTTTTTTTTAGCCACCCCATCCTCTATTTTGACATTATAAATTGCCAACAAGCTAAAGACAGAAGAAAATAAGCCAACAAAAAATGTGTTTATTTCAATTTACGAAATTGAAAGGCGCTATTTTTGTCTTTCGAAATCTTTCATATCGCTTAACGTCAAGTATTAATCAATAAATGAGGTTTTCATTCAATTTCCGTGTCTTCCTTTTGTGCCCTTTTCTATGAGAACCGAAATTCCATAGCTGAATGGGATGGTCTTACAAATAAAATAATGCAATGAACTGCAAATTCTACTGATTATCTAAACAGCTCAACAGCCAGTCGGATGAGGCTGCAGAATACGCTGACTGCATCTCTGCCGAAGGGTAAGAAATCCCCCACCTCTATGAGTGTCCTAGATATGACTCTAAATCTTCTGTTAGTAAGGCTCCCCTTCTACAGCTTTGGGAAATGTGGAATATCTCTTCATGGCAATTACTCCCAGGTCCACTCAAACTCAGTTTGTTTGGCTTGATTTTATGACATATCAAACATGATAGGTTATTTAATGACAAATCTATTTTTACATATTAATAGTTCTATTTCAAACAATTCAGTTTAGCATAAGTACGCAGTTTGAATGTCAAAATAGTTCTATTTCAAACAAATCAGTTTAGGATAAGTACGCAGTTTAAATGTTAAAACAGTTCTATTTCAAACAATTCAGTTAAACATAAATACACACTTTAGTTATATTTGACCCATAGATACGACCCTGACAAGTGCTACTACTCCGGGCTAGAGTGGACCTAGGAGCGATGGCAATGAAGGGGTACTCCGGGTTCCCCAAAGCTCCAGCATAAATAGAACCTCACCATCAGATCGTTTAGTGTCATAGCCAGGACTCTCGTTTTCTGTGCAGAAAAGCAGTCGGTGTATTCTGCAGCTCCAGCCGACTGGGCCAAAACCCAAATTGGTAGTACATATTAGCATCCCATCTATGGGTCAGATAGTAATATTTAATTATTTTCTGTACTTGAAACAGTTTAGTTGGCACAAGTATGTTTGAATGAGGCACTCAATGAAACTCGAACTCACTCGTGAAGGTTTACAAGTCAAGCCTGCCAACCATTACGATACCTGAGGTGCCCAACATGAAATTAAGGTTAAACTGATCTGTTAGCTTTACATAGCAATACTCGAACCCATTTAACTGAGTGTTAAAAAATTACCTCTGGTTCATTTAAAAATGTTACATACAAGCAATTTCATTTAAAAATCCTATTTAATACACACACACACACACACACACACATATATATATATATATATATATATATATATATAAGCAGCATGAATTGTCTCCAAGGGATGTTACACCATAAAACCCAACCAACGAACTATCAACAACTCAGTTCAGTTGCTCATAAAACTTATGTTGAGGGGTCCGAGCGTTGCTGTATGGTTAGCAACCTTGTATTGCTTGACGATTTGCAGCTGTTAGGAATTCCATTCTCGCTGTGTCACACACACACTTGTAGCTTCATACCAAATTAATTCTATTAACTATTAGCTGGGTGATTAAAAAGTAGTTGTTTATGAAGCTTTTTCTTAAGATGTGGCGCAAGGCCGTCTGAACAGGACATCCTATGAGACTCGAATTCACGCTTAAAGGTTTGCTACTCTAGCTTGCTAAACATTACACCACCCGAGGTACCTTGGGTAATCGAAAAGTCGTAATTTACGTTGTAAATTTGCCTGGATGTGGCATAAGGCCGTATGAATAGGGCACCATATGCGACTCGAATTCACGCTTAAAGGTTTGCTATTCTAGCTTGCTAATTACACCACCCGAGGTACCTAGGGTGATTGAAAAGTCGTAATTTAGTAAGTTTTTTGCTTGGATGTGGTATAAGGCCGTATGAAAAGGGCACACTATGTGACTCAAATTCACGCTTAAAGGTTTGCTACACTAGCTTGCTAACCATTACACTACCCGAAGCGCCCTGGGTAATTAAAAATAACTCCCTATTTTAACATTCTTATTATTCATTTCTTAAATATATTCTTTACAGTTATTGGTATTCTAAACTAGGAAGTTATTTTCAATCACCCTGTACAACCTTTAACAAAAACTCACCTTCCTTAAAAGACATTTATTCCGTATTTTTTTAATCCATAAAGATAAACTAAGCAAAAATCTCAGACCTATCCTATCTTATTTGATAGGTAAACTTTCCGGATTCATGAAACATTTCTCGAAGTAATCAAAAGTCAGTCGGCTGGGGCTGCAGAATACACCCACGGCTTCCCCACCGAGGAACAGGACTCCTCGAACGTGTGTCCTAGTATGACATTAAAAAATCTGATGGTGAGACTCAGAAGCTTTGGGGAATGCGGAGTACTCCTTTTTACGATCACTCACAGGTCTGTTCTGGCTCGGATGGTGGCACCTGATAGGGTCCTATTTATGGGTCAAATAGAACTGTTTGACATTTAAGCTGTGTACTTTGACATTTAAACTGAATACAAACAATGATTAATACTAAACCGAATTGCTTGAAATAGAACGTTTTGATGATTTAACTGAGTATAAGCAAATAACTGAATTGTTAGTGATACATAGCAATACTTGGAACCATTTAAATTTGTTGCATGCTCAACTGAATTGTTTGAAATAGAAATGTTTGATTATTTAACTGTTGGTAAACAAATGACTGATATTTAATTGAATTGTTAGTGTTAAAACGGAATAGTTGAAAACATTTAACAGTGTGCAAACAAATGATTAAGAGTAAATAGATTTATTAGTATTAAATAGAAATAAGTGAAACCACTTAACTATGAGAAAAAAAAATTAGCTCAGGCTCGTTTAAAAATGTTATCTACAGAATATGTTTAGAAATCATATATTTAATATATATGTAAAAAAGTATTTGGCATTAAATAATCTACATCGGGCAAATACCCTTGGGAAAGGTATGAACCCCCTTATCCTCCCAGCTAAGGGTTAAATAGCATCACTACTGTTCTTCTAGGAGAATAGCTTTGGCATTAAATAACCTACAAAGGTTGATATGCCATTAAACAAAGAAACCAAACCAAATGATTTACAATGTTCGATATGCCAGAAAACCAATTCAAACCAAACCTCATGGTCATCACTCCCAGGTCCATTTTGACCCGGAGTGGGTCCTATCTATGGGTCAAATAGAACTGTTTGATATTTGAACTGAGTACGAATGACATGCTGAATTGATTTGTTTGAAATAGAATTGCTTCATTAGGTAACTGTGTGTAAACAAATGACTGATGCTTGATTTTATTATTTGTGATACATAGCAAAATACTTTGAACAATTTAACTGTGTGCAAATGAATGAGTAATGTTGAATAGAAGGATATGTGTTAGATAGCAATAATTGAGACAAATTCATTACCAGCAAACAAATGATTAATATTGAATAGAATTATTAGTGTTTAATTGTATTCATTGAAACTATTTAACAGTGTAGAAACAATAGCAATACTATTATGCAGATAAATTAGTTCTGACTCAATTTAAAAATGAAATACCTACAAACCATTCACTTACAAGTCATTTGTATATCCATTTAACTGTGTGCAAATAAATGATTAATAGTAAATGGTATTATTCGTGTAAGGGAGAAATACTTCAGGGCATTTAACTGTGTGCAAAAGAATGAGCTTAGGCTTGTTTAAAAATGTTATCAACAAATTGTGTTTACAAATCATGAATATTTAACATATATGTATAAAGAGGATTTGGCATTAAATAAACTATAAGGGTTGATATACCATAAAACCAAACCAATCAGTCTATTTACTGACAAATCGAATATATATATATATATATATATATATATATATATATATATATATATATATATATCCTATCTTTAACACACAACTTTAGATTCTCTATAGATTTTATTGATTGTCGGTTTTCTTGTTTTACTGAAAATTACTTCCAGGATTAGCAACCTTCTGCTGCAGCTTGGCTGACAGAGAATGAGGTGCGCATTGTATAATGGTTATCGTCGAAGGATATATATATATATATATATATATATATATATATATATATATATATATATTAGTTGAAGTATCCATCTACGCCGGTTAAGATATCAATACCTGGATCGCAGATGATTTTAATTACAGTAAAATGATTGTTTAGTAGCGATGGTGATGCAAAACGACGGGAGTTGTAGCAAAATTTATCAGCAAGTGACACTGAAGTGGTTTACCGATGTAAGCTTTTCCCGATCTCGGATTGTGGTTACAAACTAAGCAATAATGCTCTGTCGATGTTAATTTTAACTAAGCAATAATGCTACGACCTTCTTTCTTAGACCTAAGTAAGCAATAACGCCATATAATTATTTTACTCTTGAGCCGAAAGAACTATAGTCAGATCTAATTTGTTGCTTAAATGCTACTAATTAGGTCTGACAATAGTTCTTTAAATGTGAATAATTTAATCAAAGAATAAGTTGAATCTTTTCTTTTGATGTTTCGAAATTCAAATTCTCTCTTTCCTAATATTTTCCACGTATTTTACGTTCAAGTTTTCTGTTACATCCAACTTATATGTATTGTAAGTTTGTTAACAATATAACTGACTGGGTTTCTATAAATGGCATATAAACTCTTCCTTCTAATATTAATATAGATATATTGAAAAAGATTTCGCTATTAAAATGCATTGGAAATAATTTTACTATAAAAATGCACGACAACTTTTGTATCTCTACAACAAATTGTTTGCCCAGTCGGCTAGGGCTGTAGAATGCTCCGACTGCTTCTCTGCAGAGGAGTAAGACCCCCCCCAACGAATGTCCTTGATATGACACTAAACAATCTGATGGTGAAGCTCCAGTAATGCTGGAGCTTTGAGGAATGCAGAGTACTCATTCATTGCCAACGCTCCCAGGTCCACTCAGGCCCGGAATGGTAACACCTGATAGGGCCCTATCTATAGGTTAAATAGAACTAACTGCATACTTATGCTAAACTGAATTATTTGAATTAGAACTGTTTGACTAAACTGAATAGCTTGAAATAAAAATGTTTTTGACAATTAAACTGTACTTACATTAAAACTGCGTGCTTATGCTAAACTGAATTGTTTGAAATGGAACTGTTTTTGATATTGAAACTGTACTTACACTAAAATGAATTGTTAAATATAGAACTGTTTTAACATATAACTGTGTGTAAACAAAATCTGTACTTATACTAAACTGAATTAGAACTGTTTGAATAAACTGAATAGCTTGAAATAGAAATGTTTTTGACAATTAAACTGTACTTACATTAAAACTGCGGGCTTATGCTAAACTGAATTGTTTGAAGTGGAACTGTTTTTGATATTGAAACTGTACTTGCACTAAACTGAATTGTTAAATATAGAACTGTTTTAACATATAACTGTGTGTAAACAAAATCTGTACTTATACTAAACTGAATTAGCTGAATTAGAACTGTTTGAATAAACTGAATAGCTTGAAATAGAAATGTTTTTGACAATTAAACTGTGTACTCATGCTATACTGAATTGTTTGAAATGGAACTGACTGTTTGCATAAAAAGGTTGATATGCCATAAAACCCCAACCAACCAACCAACCAACCAACCAACAACAAATTGTTTAGTCGTCGATGCAACAACAGAAAAATAAAAGTATATTGTACAGAGAGGGACATGGCGTAATGGCAGGAGTGTAACCTCGATGAATGCGAATTCGAAATCTAGTTCGATGTTACTTTTGAGCTAATACCCAAAGGAAAAGTATGAACCCATTTATCCCCCAATTATTGGTAAAATACTATCACTGCTCTTCTTCTATAAAGATCACTTCGCCATTAAATAACCCTCGAAGGTTGATATGCCATTTAACAAAGAAACTAAAGTAAACCAAATCATAACCATACAATGAACGCAACGCCCTCATCTCTCGACATAAAGTAACCTTTACTGGTCAAACAAATTCCATTCATTGATGTAGTTGATTAATAATAATTAGCATAATATACCATGTATGATATTTTTTAGCCTATCTTCCGCGGTATAGAGGCTAACGTATTGGACATTGACATAGTAAAGCGAGTTCAAACTCAGGTCACGCTATTGCTTTCAATTTCGGACTACTATCCGTGGGAAAGTTACGAAGCCCCTTGTCCTCCTTCTAGTTCTGTATTAAATAGTATCACTTCTGTTCTTCTACAAGGATGGTCTTGGCGCTACATAACCCCAAAAAGTTGGATTAAATAATATCACTTCTGTTCTTCTACAAGGATGGTCTTGGCACTACATAACCCCAAAAAGTAGGATTAAATAGTATCAATTCTGTTCTACAAGGATGGTCTTGGCATTACATAACCCAAAAAAGTAGGATTAAATAGTATCACTTCTGTTCTTCGACAAGGATGGTCTTGGCACTACATAACCCCAAAAAGTTGGATTAAATAGTATCAATTCTGATCTTCGACAAGGATAATCTTGGCACTACATAACCCCAAAAAGTTGAGTTAAATAGTATCAATTCTGATCTTCTACAAGGATTGTCTTGGCATTAAATAACCAACAAAAGTTAATATGTTATTAAACAAAGAAACCAAACTATTCTTTCTTGCTTTCTTATTCAAAGATTGGATAAAGCATATTTTTAAAAAATTTCCGATGGATTTGGAAATGATATTATTTTGATAGATTGTTAGGTAAATAACTGCATATTTTGTAACATGTCTCCAATCGTGAATCAAACAATCTATGACGTAATTACTGAGCTATGTCAGTGTCGTTTCTTTTAAACGACTCAAATTAAACTTTTATGTAAAAATTGTGTAACCGAATACAAGTAAAAGAAAAATGTAAAGAATAATTGCTTCCATCGTGTTCACGCTGATTTATCAAGGTCATTCTTATTATTGTCAAGTTTAAGTTAGAATCCAGTCAACAAAATGGGATATCTCTGTTTCATTCTCGCACGCGCATGCGCACACGCACACATTCTCTCTCTTTCTTTCTCTCTCTCTCTCTCTCGCTCTCTCTCGCTCTCTCTCTCTTTCTCTCTTATATTCACGTATATATAAAAGAACATGCACACATACGTAAACAAAATAGAACATAACACACAGACAATCACAGATACATAGGTGCACATATAGGTATTTACGAAATTTAGTCAAGTTTGGCAAAAGGTCATGAGTTTGTAGAACCTAATGAAAATCTCTATTCAGTAGTATCAGTCGACACGACACGCTAAGCCAAATTTACGTCAAAGTGATCTCTCTTTCCCTCTCTTTTTCTCAATATTCCTTATATATATATATATATAAGAGAGAGAGTGAGAGAGAGAGAGAAGGAGAGAGGGAGAGAAAAGCGAGAGAGAGAGAGAGAGAGAGAGAGAGAGAGAGTGTGTGTGTGTGTGTGAAGGGATTGATAAAGATACCAAAAAGAATAAAAGATGACAGTTTTAGAGAGAGATTTGAGAAATTAGCTTTGACTACTTTACTAGACGGAAGAATGAAAGGTGATCTAATTGAAACTTTTTAAAATAATGCAATTTATAATTATGGAAGACATCTTTTTCACACTTCTCAAACTGGAAATTCACCGTCAAGGCAGATTTCAAAAACTAACCAATTGCATTTTTTAGGTAATATTTATACATTTTAGGATCACATATCAGATTTTTTGGTAATATTTATGTATTTTAGGAACACATTACCAAATCAGATCAAAAAAACAGCAATAGTGTGAAAAGAAATTTGATTAGATTGGATGATTTCCGAAATATAGGCCAGAAAAAAGAAATTAAAGGGCTATTTTGGGGAATTATCATATGAATTACTTCACAGAATTTCAATTCAATTAATCAGTCATTTATTTACTCACAATTAAACGTCAAAACAGTTCTATTTCAGACAATTCAGTTTAACATAAGTACACAGTTTAGTTCTATTTGACCCAGAGATAGAACCCTATCAGGTGCTACAACTTTGGGCCACAGCGGACCAGGAAGCGATGACAATAAAGAAGTACTTCGCATTCCTCAAAGCTCCAGCATTACTGGAGCCTCACCATCAGATTGTTTAGTGTCATTCAGGACATTCATTGGGGAGAGTCTCACCCCTCTGCAAAGATGCAGTCGGTGTATTCAACAGCCCCAGCCGATTGGGCCTAAAACTTTTATGGGATCACCTTCATGATATAACGAGTTGAAAGAGTCCCCATCTGTTCGCCATCCGTGTCATCACTTTCTTGGAGACTTAGACAAGTGATTCAGATAATGTTAACATTTCTTGTCATTTTATCTAGAAAAGAAGAATACAAATTATAGAAGATTCCAAAAGAATGGTGAAGCGGTAAAGTTGCCGGAAATCGTTATTCTCCCACAGAATTGTTTATATTTTGTAATCTCTCTCTCTCTCTCTCTATATATATATATATATATATATATATATATATATAAAGAAAAAGAAAAAAAATCACTTCCTTGGTGTCACTATAAATTTATTTCTGGTCGTGATGGCCATCATCAGAGGTAAGTAAAGTAAATTAAATATAGTAGAATGGGAGTTGAAAAAAATTTAATTAAAATAATTTTTTAATATACTTTTTTTATATTTTTCAAGAAAAAAATCATCTAAATTTACCGGAATTAGGTTTTTTAATTTTCAGTAGTATTTAAATTAAGGGAAACGGTTTTTATAGGATTGTATAAACATTGTATAAATAAAAAATAATAAAAGATATAGCATTTCCACCATAAAAAAATTTTTCCTAATTAAAAGATACGAAAAAATAAGTCGAAAAATTATTTTAAATGAAAAAAAAAATCATCTTAATTAAAAAATTAATTTCTTTTTTATATCCCATTATTGCTGGAAGCAATATAGGAACATCCAACTCCCCCAACGAGTGTCCGGTTATGACACTAAACTGCTTTTGATGGTAAAGCTCCAGTCTTGGAGCTTTGGAGAATGTGGAGCACCTTTCATTGCCATTACTCTCAAGTCCACCCTGATTCGGATTGATAATACCTATTAGGGTCTCATCTATGGGTCAAATAGACCTGCTTAGCCATGTAATTACGTGCAAACATATGACTAATTCTAAATAGAATTATTGGTGTTCGCTGGCAATACTTGAAACCATTTAACTGTGTGCAAACAAATGATTGTTTAAAATATTCCCTACAAATAATTCGTTTATGAATCATATATGCCTAAAACATGTGAATAAAACGGAATCTGACTTTAAATAATCTACAAAGGCTGGTATGCCAAAAAATCCAACCAACCACTCAATATATATATATATATATATATATATGTGTGTGTGCATAGTAAGTTGACCGACCATAGTCGAGAGCGACCCGAAGGCTCTCTTTTCAATAGCTACTACACCGAGTTTATGGGAAAGGTGATACTTCTTTCTCTGGATTACTCCACTTACCCTTGATTCATAACTTAAAATAATTTGTGTTAAGCAAAGAGGCATCAAGTACTATTTTTTTAGTCTTTGATACGATTTGATATATATATATATATATATATATATATATATATATATATATCCCCAGTCGAGTCACACCAAAGAATCAAAAATTAGTACTTGATGCCTTCTTGCTTAACACTCAGCATTATAAGGCAAACTACGGTTAGCGAGCAAAACATATATATATATATATATATATATATATATATATATATATATATATATATGTGTGTGTGTGTGTGTGTGTGTGTGTGTGTGTGTGTCTCTCTCTCTCTCTCTCTCTCTCTCTCTCTCTCTCTCTCTCTCGCCCTCTCTGTGTATAATATACAATGTTTTAAATTGGCAGAAATGTGCGTTACCAGGAAAGTTAGCATTTAAAATCTTGACTTTTAAATGACATTTAACTGGAAAATAATTATTTCAGACAAGAATCTCTCTCTCTCTCTCTCTCTCTCTCTCTCTCCATATATATATATATATATATGTGTGTGTGTGTGAGTGTATGTGTGTGTGTGCGTGTGTGTGTATGTGTGTGTGTGTTTATCTAAGACGCCATTTTCTGCCGTAACAAAATACAGTTTTCTACATGTTCACTTTTTTTCTCTCTCTCTTTTCCCCATACTCAACGACTATTCATACATTATATATCTATATATCTATGTCTTTATATATATATATATATATATATATATATATATATGTGTGTGTGTGTGTGTGTGTGTGTGTGTGTGTGTGTGCCTATATGTCCACTTTGGTATACAGTCAACAATTCAAAACAAACTTACTCTTCCTCTACAACCACCCACCCACCCAAAAAAATAAAATAATAAAGTAAAATAAAAATCAAATATAAATAAATGGTGTCATGGATATATCCAATTAAACATTTCACTCACCAGGGAAACGCAAGTTTCGTTATATTCAAGACTCTATTTTTTTTCTTTCTCTTACGCAAACATGATCTCGATGCAACTCTCACGTGTAAATATCTCGTTTTTCCTCCTCGGAGCTGAGAACATATCTTTTTCTTTCTTTAATTTTTTTTTTTAATTTTAACTCGTAAAAGCCGACAGCAAATTTAAATTCTTTTTCTACCATTTCCAAAGAAAACGTCTAAAGACAGCATCACGTTTCTCAACTGGGGAAATAAAATATCTATGAAATTTTGTAATATGATCGATTTACTTTTCCGATTTTTTCCTTTTTTTTTCCTGGTTAGAGTTGTTGAAAATTATATTTATAGTGGCCGGTGTTCTTACACGATGTTTCATTAGGTTTTACTTCGTTTTTATGCGTCACTTCCGTCGAAGAATTTTTCTTACATCATTTAAAAAAATCTTATTTCATTCTTTTCTATTTTATTGTCTGGACAGTAGTTTCTAGTTTGGAAAGTCGGCGTCTCTTACAACGCCATGAATCATCTCTTCACACACACACACACACACACACACACACACAGATATATATATATATATATATATATATATATATATATATATATATATATATATGTGTGTGTGTGTGTGTTAAAATGGTAGATTGTGGTGAATCTGACAATATGATAAAAATAAGTGGGAAGATGGATAAATCAGTCTTACAAAGGTTTAGTAGTAATTATATACTATTCTTTTATTCCAGGGAAGAAATTCTTGGATTATCCATCTTTCCACTTATTTTTATCGTATATACATATATATATATATATATATATATATATATATATATATACTAGGGTGAGTCAAAATATTGCAATATTTTAGAAATGTGAGGTACAATTCGGCAGCTCCGACTGTTTTGCCTAAGTCCATATTTACCAACCCCTCTGCTCGGATAGGATATGACACAAGGTAAATTTTTAAGCAGAGTTTAACAGGTTTGAATTCAGAGTTTTCCTTCTCCTAGACTAGTTGCCTTACCAAGGCTGAAGAACCTAGTGTGTCCTACTATTTACCCATAGCTGGGAGGAGAATAATTGGATTGATACCTTTCCCAAGGGTATTAGTGCTATGTGAATTGCAATCAGTCTCGTCCAGGATTTGAACTCGCGTCGTCGTGTCCATTTCCTACGACGCTAATCATTACACCACAGGCACCTCCTCTGTTTTGCCTAAGTCGTTAAGGTAACGAACCACACTAGATAATGAAATGCCGAACTTGCGTCCTACTCTTCCCTCTTATCCATACTTCTTCCAGCAGTCGGTTAAACAGTATCACTGCTGTTCTTCTACAAAGGTCGCTTTGGCATAAAATAACTTATGAAAGTTGATAGGCCATTAAACAAAGAAACCAAACTTTCGATTGCTACTCATCGGATTTAACTATGGCTTGGAGCACAGCCTCAGAATACACACATTTAGGCCTACCTAACTCTGAGTGATCGTCGAAGGTCACGTAACTTGGAAATAAGAAGACGAATGGAGACTATCCAAACTACTGCAGCCAGAATACTGAGAAGAGTCCTGGAGACTTGAGGAGACTTGCTGTCACTCAAACTCCAGTGAAAGACCATCAACTAAAGCTAATATGAAAAACTCTCAAATAATAATAATAATAATAATGAAAAGGAAGAACTTTCTCAATGTGACGGAAAGTTATAATAAAACAGAAGCCAGATGTCCACCGTCGAAGACGGTCTCGTTTAGACAGCAACCGAAGAAAAGCAAAATATCCAAATAAATACGAAGCTGTATTGTCTCAAAAAAGTGACGAAATTGTAAGTGTAAAAATTAAAAAAAAATGTCCTTGCGTTTATGTCCTTGTGTTACTTACTTTTGTCCACGTCTCTAATTGTGGGTGTTAGATATAAAAGGGTAGGAGCGGTTTAATGCAATGGTTAACAAGTTCCTCTGAAAGCCAATAATCATTGCAATGATATGCAAGAGCTAAATTTTATAACTCGCAACGCGTTATTGTCCTTTGGGAAAAATGATTAACTGGACTTTAATAAAGTTAAAACTTAACAGATCCCAAAAAGGGAAGGAGTGGAAAGAGGGGGAAAACTCAGTAAATACAGATCACTAGAAGCCATGGGAAGCAGCATGGTGGATGTGAAGTAAAGCGGATGAATCCAAAGTTGGGTCAACGGTAAAATTCCTCAGATGCAGGACGGAAAATCTTCATTGCTCAACGACGTGGGTCAAATAGTTCAGTCAGGAAACTACTGTTTCCCATCCATAAGAATAACGTCCATAGATGAGGGAAAAAGAAGCCAAATTAATTCTTTATGGTGAACCGCTTATGAGTCCTCTTACTTAAGAGCACTTGGTCACATCAGTGACAAGTATGCAGATTTTAGACAACCCCTGGTTCAGGTATAACCATAGTTTACAACCCATGATAAAAATGTCAAATCTAATAACACAGCATAGGACCCAGACAACAGACCTGGTGTCATAATCACCAGGTGCTCCTCACAAAGCCAACATTGGGGATCTTGTCATCATCCTGCGAATGTATGCTGGGTTTTTTTCAGGTATGCAGACGATAACCCAAGTAACCACACAAACCAGAAATGCTAACACAAAATATGTACTAGGGAAGACAACGTATTTGCACTTCACAGTTATTTTAGCAGCAACCCTACAAGAAAAGGATAATAGAAATCTGGGAAAATGCACTAGGTTTCAGACAACAAACTTACTGACCAAGTTAGGACGATAGAAGTTGAATCTCTGGCCTTGAAAAACTACAAATACGCCAGGAAATAAATAAAGAACCAGAACACGACACCAATACAATAACACACACACGAAATACCAAAATACAAGAACACTCTAACCGAAATGAACCACAAACAAATAACAATCGAAACGCTACACTCTCAAATAACACAAAACAAACACTAACACAAGAAGAGAAAATGAATTTAGAAAATTTAAAGAGAAGTATATTTGAAAAGAAGACAAGATTATCTTTGCCAAGAATCCAAGACAGCAACTAAAAGAAAAAAAATAAACGAATTATTAACACATATCTCAACGAAAAACATCATGGAATTAAATGAACTAATCTGAGCAAAATCAGTCTGTGAAAAAATCAGGGTTCCCTAAAAAAACACTTACAGAAACCCAAAACCTGGTTGGGAAATTCGACTGAAAACCTAGATAAGAAATCTACGACAACAACCAAAATGATTAGACCGAGGAAAAACGCTGGAACATGTTGGGGCAAAAAGGAAAAAGCAACACGAGTAAAACAGACAATACAACTAAAGGAAATAAACCAGAAGGTTCTGGCGAAAAAAGGCAGACTAAAAAGATTTCGAGACAGGGGGAAACAATTCTGACAAAATTGGACATTCCAAAACAACGAAAAAATTCTACTAGCAAGTAGGGTGATAGTGCGTGAGGACATAACAACTGGATGACATGGGAACCAATCAAATTTGGAGCCAAATATTGCAACGGAGAAAACAGAACAGAAAGCCGAGTGGATAAGCAACATGGGGAAAGAGTTTGAAGGACTTGGAGAAGGACCGAAGGCAAAAAATACCCATCAATTCACGCAGAGAAACACTAGAAAATATCAAGCGTAAAACTCCCGGCAATGATGGTCCCAAAAACGTTCCTACCTATGATGTGGAAAATACTAACGGCACAAATAAGGGAGGAGATTTATAGCTCGTTAATAAACCGTGGACTCTACCTCAAGGATCAGAAAGGATGCTGCACATGCAACAGAAGCATAGGGGAGCTACTGTACATTGATCAAAACATCTAACGAGAGCAAAACGAGACGGAAAAATCTAGCTATGGTATGGATTGACTGCAAAAAGGAATATGATATTGTCCCGCAAAGATGGATAATAAACTGTCTCAAAATGTTCAAGATATCAGACGAAGTCACAAACTTTATCGAAAAAAAACATGAAAAGATGGAGAGTAGAATAGATAGCAGGAGGAAGAAGCTTAGCCGAGGCAAGGATCCAGAGAGGTATGTTCCAGGGAGATACATCATCACCATTACTATTTGTAACAGAGATGATGCCACTTAGGAAATGCCCAGGCGGATATAAACTTAGAAAACCACAGGAAAAGATCAATCATCGAATTGTGACGCAAAGAATTTACTTTTATCCCAAAATGGGGTTTTATTTTCGCACGTGTAAAGACGGGGAAGGTTGGCACTTGATCCCTTGTAGAATAAGTCCTCGTTCAGAGTTTTTCTCTCAGGCATATAAGAACTGGCATATTATGTGAGGGATTAATTTAGGGCTAGACTGACCGCCGCTGGCAAGGGGTTCCAAATTTCACACTATCCACACACCCACCAGGTCGCTTTCCTTCCTCCCCTTGACAATGGAAGATATGGACCTCTAGGTTGAGACGTAATAATATTATATTGTAGTAGTCGGCAACTCCGGTTTCCCGTGTGATATTTTAAAGGAATTTATAGGACAATTTTAAGCAAGATAACATAAGGCGAACAGAAGCTGAAAAGGAAGCATGAAGTAACAAATTCGTAGCAGACGCCACAAATAACAACTTAGACCACGTGGTAACATTAAAATACATAAATCCTTTACTACAATTATATACACCTTCAAAGTGTCAAATATATAATAATTGAACAGTCCATGAACGTAAATGTCTTTCTTCTTTTCTTTTCTTTCGTTTTCCTTCAAATTGAGAGAGAGAGAGAGAGAGGGTATACAAAATTTGGTATAAGGAGAGACAGTCCCAAGGGTACTTATCTAATTTCTTTGATGGAGTTCCGTGGAGAATCTTTCTTCTTTTACGGGCTAATAGACTTTATGCTATTTTTAATACTGGCTTGAAGAAAATGGCTTCTTCGTGTCTCACAGAATTTCTTCGTCTTCTTTTACCCGGAGTACTTGGCTTTGGTTCTGTCTCCTACGAACCCTGCCCAACAACTGACTTTTTTCTTTTCTATTTCTGCTGACGGGAGGGAGTCCCCACTTCCGTTTTGGGGTCCCAGCCAATCATTTGGCTTCTCCCTCCTTCTCGTGTCAGGCGACCCGAGTGAGGTCACCAAGTATAAACATCTGGTCTCCCCTGTGACCATATTCTTTCTTAACGGTCATTCTCTGATGGCTTGCTACTGTTCATTCAAACGAGAGGATAGTAGTCATCCCACTTCCATCGTCTTAGTGGGATATCACGTGACAGAATGTACATGGACGACCTCAAACTGCCAAAAATCAAAAAGAATTTTAAACCAGAATACAGGCTGTGAAAATATACAGTCAAGATATAGGAATGAAATTTGGCATAGAAAAATGTGTCATGCTAATAATCTAAAGCTCGAAACGACTCATGACTGAAGGAATGGAACTACCAAATTAAGAAAAAATAAGAACGGTCGGAGAAAAAGAAACGTACAAATACTTTGGAATATTGGAAACTGACACCATCAAACAAGGGGACATGAAAAACAAAATTAAAAAAAAGAGTATCTCAGGAGAACGAGAAAGCTACTCGAAACCAAACTATATTGCAGGAGCCTCATAAAAAAAGATAAATACCTAGGCTGTCCCCCTTGTAAGATACTCGGGACCATTCTTGAAGTGAGCCAGAGAATAAGAAAACTAATGACCATGCATAAGGCCTTACATCCCACAGATGCCGTCGACAAACTATATGAGTCAAGAAAATAAGGAGGAAGAGGTCTTATTTACAGTGAAGAAAGCGTTGATGCATCGATACAACAACTCGAATACTACTTAGAATGTGTGGAGGAAAACTGATTACAGCCACCAGAAAAAATAGACAACACGTAGATCTACAGAATAACAATAACTCGAAAATAAAAATGGGAAGAAAAACATCTCTATGGACATTTTAAGCGACTTACAAATGACATCCCACACGAGAAAACATGGACGTGGCTAAGAAAGGGAAACTGAATCTCTTCTTTTAGCAGCACAAAACAACGCCATAGGGACTGACCATATCAAAGTAAGAATAGATAAGACTCAACAAAATAGCAAATGTAGGTTATGTGGTGGTTGAGACGAAACGATCAATCACATAATAAGCGAATGCAGCCAACCAGCATAGAAAGAGTATAAAACAAGATACAATTAGGTGGTCAAGGTGATCAACAGGGAATTATGCAAGAAATTTGAATTTGATCATACGAAGAAACAGTATATGCACAACCCAGAATCCGTCATGGAAAATGAAACGCTCAAATTCCTCTAGAATTTTGAAATACAAACGGATCACTAAAACTTGGCTAGACGACTATATCTAGTAATAGTAAAAAAAAAAAAAAAATGAGAACTTGCCGAATTGTTGTTTTTGCTGTCTCGGCTGACCACAGAATAAACTTGAAAAAAAGTGAAAAGAAGAATAAGTACCTGGACATTGCCAGAGAATTGAAATAACCGTTGAACATGAAAGTGACGAGGATACCTACTGTAATTGGTGCTCTTGGTACAGTCACCAAAGGATTAATAAAAAGACTGGAGGACTTAAAATAAGAGAACGAGAGGAGACCATCCAAACTATAGCATTATTAAGATCGGCAAGAATACTGAGAAGAGTCCTAGAGACTTGAGGAAACTTTCTATCACTCAAACTCCAGTGAAAAACCATCAGCTTACGCTGGTGTGAAAAAACCCCAAAAGAGTAATAATAATGATGATAATTTGTCGTATTGAAGACTACTGAGTGAAAATCAGAGAACGCGAAAAGAGGGACATGTACTTGGACCTTGCCAGAGAACTAAGAAAGCTGTGAAACATATCGGTGACGGTGATATCAGTTATAATTAGCGCACTTGGAATGGTCCCCAAAGGCTTATAAAGGGGACTGGAAGATTTGAAAATCGGAATCGAGATCATCCAAACAACAGCATTGTTGAGATTGGCTAGGACACTGAGAAGAAACTTGGAGACCCGAGGACATTTTCAGTCAATCAGACTCCAGTAAAAGACTATCAGCTAGCACTAGTATAAAAGGCTCGCAAGATGTAAAATAATAATCGGAAGACAAAAGCGAAATTCTCAAACAAAATACCTCAAAGTAGAGTTTATTACTGTTTATTCTTTTGTTCTCGTTCAAAACTCGCAAGCTCGACAAAAGCTAAAACTGAAAGAAGTGATGATTGTACTGGAAGAACACCCCCAAGGTCTTGCTGATTCTTTTTTATTTGTTCATGGAACCCTACAACCTCGTTAACGGGCAAAAAGAAACCAAAAAGCCACACACACACACACACATAACCTCCCACCGAAGAAAAAAAGATTAAAGTCACGATTCGTTTGATAACAAAAATTTCCAGCCAATACAAAAATAATCGATTATTTTTTGTAAACCTTTAAAAGTAATGTTGTATTAATACATGCTATCATGAAACTAGCGTAGTGTCCACCTCATTCTTGAGCTAATTTGGCCTTTTTTAAAACTTCCCCCTCCTCTCCTTTCCTTTTTATTTTGCCTTCTTCTTTGCCTCTACTCTTCCGGCCTAATTCTCGTCACGTCTTTTTGCATACCTCTTCACCCTTTATCCCATCGCTACTAGTCGCATACTAATCAAATTATCAGACTAGCCTTCCTTTTCCCGTTCCCTTTCTTGTTTCGCTTCTGTCTTTCCGGTATTTTTATATTACAGTCGAATCTCGTTTCCTGATTTGATCGAATTCCGATAAAACAGGTGACCGAAGGGTCTCTCTTGACAAAACATCGATCATTTAACTATGAGAAGCGCTTCACGTAGTCTCAAACTACAATGTTATTTACGTTTCTGATGGTCTCAGTTATTTGATACACACTAGATGTTGAACCGGACATTGGCATACTGGTTAGAGTGTTCGCCAATGGCCCGGGAGACCTAGGTTCTATCTCCAGGTCGAGTCATACCAAAGACTCAAAAAATAGTACTTGATGCAACCTTGCTTAATACTTAGCATTATAAGGTAAGGATCAAGGGTAAACTGGAGCAATCCAGGGAAAGGAGTTGCGCCCTCCCTTAGACCTTGGTGTAGTAGCTGTCGAAAAAGTAGCCTTTCGGTCACCCTCGACATCGGTCGCCAACGAGAGAGATGTGGTGCAAGTCCGAACAAATGTAGCTCCCCATCAGAATCGAACTCATTCGTGAGGGTCTGAAAGTCTTGGTTGCTAACTTTTATACCATACCACCAGAGGCTCACAACTTCAAGAATCTTATTAACGTTTCTGACCCTCTAGATATGGCACAAGGCCGAACAAACGGAGCACTCTGTTCGCCTCGAACTCATCCGTGAAGGTTTGATAGTCTTACTTGCTAACTATTACACCACTAGAGGCCCCCAATTATGATAATGTTATTTACGTTTCTGATGGACTCAGTTATTTGATACGCATAAGACGGCCCGTGAACACATTGGGGTTCTGGTGTAACAGTAATCCATAATTATACTCATGGTTTTATCTAGGAAGGAGCAAAGAAATCTAATTATCTTTTCATAGTTGTCTCCCGTTATATCCAGAATTTGTAGGGTTTGAAACTGACGGTCAACGCAGAGGCAAACAACAGAGAATGATCGTTCAGTAAAAAAAATTGACTAAAAATTGGTTTACACCATCAGAACATCTTAAGAGTGTTGCTTTAATAAAAAATTAGATAAGAAGGGTAGTTTTTGTTTAGTAACAGCTATATATATATATATATATATATATATATATATATATATATATATATATAACGGTGAAATGTGGGGACGGGTTTCCTTCCTGTTATATTTGAAGGAATATAAATGAATCGGAACGAGATATCGAAAGGTTTTCAAGAAGGTTTAATGTCAGGCAGAATAAAGGGTACCTTTATGCTACAAGTCTCGTAGGAAGGAAGTAATAGCTATCGAGTTGAGAAAGAATCACAACAGGTAAATGTCGGAGCGATATATGCGTCGCTGTAGACATGGCAAATATTGAGTTGCTGATTTTTGAACAGCAATGAATGTTCAGCTGTAGATCTGTGGTTCTGTTTGCTGAAGGAGAGAAATAATCGCTGTCTCCTTATAGGTTGTCCAGGAATGAAGTTGCTGAATTATCAGAGGCGGAATTAGTTCGTCTAATTTGTCTTCAACGGTGGAACCCAGGGTTTAGAAGTGTAGACCTAAAGGTCCATGAATTAGACGGTAGATCAGGAATTAGATATTCAGCCATGATGCGTGGTCCTGTTTGCTGTAGGAGAGATGTATGAAGATCTCCAGAAAAGGTTGTCCAGAAATGAAGTTGCTGAATTGTCAGAGGCGGAATTAATTCGTCTAATTCGTATTCAACGGTGGAACCCTGGGTTTAGAAGTCCATACCCAAAAGGTTCATGAACCAGACGGCTCTATCGTCATAGTGGTGAGTTGCTGCTGATAAAGGAGCGGACAGAAACACGTCCGTCCTGTTTGAAGGATTTTGAGGAAGAGGTAGTTTGGCGGGCTTTCACCGAATTTGATATGCTCGGGAAAGTTATCTGGGCCTAATGGGATTCGTCATCCCCACTGGGTGAAATTATATGACGGGACCAACGGTCAAAATAATTTACAAGCCAAACATACAAAGTTTTTTTCTGCAACTTATATACATAAATATATATATACGTTTCTAAACGTTGTGGCACTTGGATTTTGGACAAGCAGTACAACAGTTGCTCAACTGAAGTGAAGCGGCAATTTTTGAGAGGTGAAAATGGTTGGTTGGTTGGGTTTTATGGCATAACCACCTTTGTAGGTTATTTAACACCAAATCCATTTTTATACAAATAATCAGTTCTATTTCAAACAATTCAGTTTAGCGTAAGTACACAGTTTAATTGACTAAATTGAATAGCTTGAAATAGAAATGTTTGTCAAAAACATTTCTAATTGAAACAATTCTATTTAGCGTCAGTACATTTTCAATGTCAAAAATAGTTCTATTTTTAAAAAATCCAGTTAAATATAGGTACAGTTTCAACGTCAAAGTAGTTCTATTGCAAGCAATTCAGTTTAGCATAAGTACGTAGTTCAAATGTCAAAACAGTTCAGTTTAGCATAAATACCCAGTTTAAATGCAAAAATATTAAACTCTCGAAACCACAGTTAAGTTCTATTTGATCCATAGATTGGACCCTACCAGTTGTTACCAATCCGGGCCAGAGTGAACCTGGGAGCAATGGCATTGAAGGGGTACTCCGAATTCCCCAAAGCTCCAGCAATACTGAAACCTCACCATCACTGTTTAGTGTCATATCGTTGTGGGGGTCTTACACCTGTGCAGAGATGCAGTCGGAGTATTCAACAGCCCCACCCGACAGGGCAGAAAGGGGGAAAAATGAGATGATGATTTGAACTAAGAAATTCAATATATATATATATATATATATATATATATATATATATATATCTATATCTATAAATAAAGAGTGCTCAATATTGGTGTTAGAGCATGTATATCTGTGTTAGGATTGCATCGACACAGTGATAGGTGGTTTATTTTAATGTTTACAATGTGCTATTGAGTTTTTAATAGCGAATTATTATTTTTTTAAATATATTTTCAGTGCTGCTCTTGCTAGATTTTAATGTATTTCTATTGAATATTTTATATAGTTTCTCAGATTTAGAGAAATACTTCTCAATTAGTTTTATAAACATTTTTAATTTGCTTTTACATACATATTGCTTCGTGGATTGAACTATATATATATATATATATATATAATTTGTTGTATCTCACCGTTATTAGAACTCAGGGTTAAAAAAATCATTTCTCGATTATTTTTAAATATTTAACTATTTTCCATCTGTGGAGGTCACAATTGCAACTGTAGGCCGAAAAAAATGTTAATGGAATTACCTAATTGAATTCTTTTTCGTTAGATTTATTGAAAAACATTTTTGCTTTGCTCGTGAGTTTCGATATATTTTCAAACAGAAATTATTTATGTATTTGATATCCGTTGGCATGGAGCACTTCGTTGGATATTCTACATTCTCCTTAGATCATTACCTTTTAGTCTAATTCGTAGAACATTTTTCTCGGATTACATGCACATATATATACATATATTAGTGGAAGTGTACCATAGCCATATATATGAATATGCGAAATGTACATGGGATGTTCATAACATATATACATAGCACATAGGAATCTCGAAACACGAAAAACACTTACGACTTCTTAGTTCAAGTACGAAACTTTTTATTACCTTTGAGTTTAAAAGGTTTTTCGACATAAGGAGAGAGAGGCACAATCTTTCTATTTTGCTCTTTTCATCTGCACCCCCCCATCTCGTGCGACACCTGCCCAAGGCCTCCGCGAGCAAGCGAAAGTCAACCCTTTTGACATCTAAACTGTGTACTTCTGCTAATCTGAATTGTTAGAAATAGAACTGGTTTTGACATTGAAACTACTTACGCTAAGCTGAATTATTTAAGGCGGATTTGTTTTGGCAGTTAACTGTGTGTAAACTAAAACTATACTTATACTAAACTGAATTGTTTGAATTAGAACTGTTTGACTTGACAGAACAGCTTGAAATAGAAATGTTTTTGACAATTAAACTGTGTACTCATGCTAAACTGAATTGTTTGAAATAGAACTGTTTATTTGCATAAAAATGGGTTTGGCATTAAATAACTTACAATGGTTGATATGCCATAAAGCCAAACAAACCAAATTAATCCAAATGCATTCTTTTGTCTTCCACTCATTCCTTGAAAAGTGACAATGGACACGTATGTAAACATTAAATGAGAAGATAGAACAGCCGAAACAAACAAAACGTGAGAAAAATCGTGAAAAATGTTTTAGATTTTACATTTAGTTGAGCAATGAATTCAGTTTGATACACATTTAAAAATTATTCCAATAAAAAAAAACTGAAACAAAAATCTATGAAATAATTACGAAACTAAATTTTTGATTTTGTAAACCTTTCGTGACTTTTGGGATAAGAGTCAGGAAACGAAATGTAAAAATATGTAATCGATAATTTTAGACGATTCAGTGAATCAGAATAAAGAATTAAAAAAAATATACTTTAATTACAATTTCTTTAATCTGACATGCGAGTTATTTTGCATCTATCTATCTATCTATCTATCTATCTATCTATCTATCTAATTCTAATCCCTATAACTCTCTATTTTTCTCTCTCTATAACTCAGTCACTTCTAATATTTCTCTCTCAGACTATCTATCTATCTATCTATCTATCTATCTATCTATCTAATCAGCTTCTGATTCCTATATATATATATATATATATATATATATATATATGTGTGTGTGTGTGTGTGTGTGTGTGTGTGTATTCTCTCTTTATAATTCAGTCGCTTCTGATCTTTATCAGATTATCAATATATCTATCTATCTTTATTGGTTCGTATCTATATATCTATCTATCTATCTATCTATCTATCCCCAGTATAACTATTTGTGCATACTTTTGTCAATTTATTCTTTCCTCTTTGAATTGATCCGATGTGTGTTTATGTGTGTGTATGAGTGTCTGTGCGTGCTTGTATGTTTGCACTCGCATGTGCGTGTATTTGCGTGAGCGTGCGCGCGCGCGCGCGCGTGTGTGTGTGTGTGTGTGTGTGTGTGTGTGTGTGTGTGTGTGTGTGTGTGTGTGTGTGTGATGCTTCAGAAGATTACTTTGCATTATTTTCCATTTCTCTAGAATGTTAAGAATATTTTTAAAGGAAGGATTTGAAAGAAACCGGCCTCTATGCATTAGATTAACATAAAATGCATAGATATTGTAAGGAACTGAGTAAGCTTGCATTTATGAAGAATTTGAATAAAAACATGAGAAAAGACTGCGTATTGACAAACACACATTTATCTATCTATCTATCTATCTATCTTATTTTATTTTATTTTTTTATTTATCTATTAAGAACCATGCCCTGGTAAACGGTCTTGGCTAGATGGCAAAGCCAAGTGAAAAGTTTTGATAACACAATACAACTGGACAAATGAAGGCACCTGTCAGATTGGACTCGTTCCAAGAAGAAAGACAACGGCCGCATGTTCATGACTCGAGTGAACCACAAATTAGGTGGACCTCGTCCGAAAACAACCTTATATAGGGATTGGCTACGCTAAGCTTTCCTGTTCAAGAGACACCGCATGTTGATGTCAATTACCATATCAAACATAGATGGAGAGTGGTTATCAGAGAATCAACTGCGGTGCCAACTGAAATTATTAAACTGATGATAGCGATCTATCTATCAATCTATCAGCTTGGGCTGTAGAATCCACTGAGTACATTTCTGCACCGAGGTAAGACCCCCCCCCCAGCGAGTGTCAGGAATATGACACTAAACGATCTGATGGTGAGGTTCCAGTAATGTTGGAGCTTTGGGGAATGCGGAGTAGCCATTCATGCCATCGCTCCCAGGTTCGATGTATCCCAGAGTGGTAGCACCTGATAGGGTCCTATCTATGGGTCAAAAAGAACTAAAATGTGGAGTGCCCCTTTATGCCATCGCTCCCAGATTAACTCTAGCCCAGAGTGGTAGCACCTGATAGGGTCCTATCTATGGGTCAAAAAGAACTAAAATGCGTTCTAAACTGAAATACTGGAAATAGAACTGTCTTGATATTTAAACTGCGTACTCATGCTAAGCTGAACGGCTTGAAATAGAACTGTTTTTATATCTAAACTGCGTACTTCTGCTAAACTGAATTGTTTGAAATAGAACTGTTTTTGACATGGAAATTGTAGTTACGCTAAACTGAATTGCTTGAAATAGAACTGTTTTATCATTTAAGTGGGTGTAAACAAAAACTACTTATACTAAACTGAATTGTTTGAAATAGAACTGTTTTGTAGTATAAAATGGATTTGGCATTAAATAACCTACAAAGGTTGATTTGCCATAAACCCAAACAAACAAACAAATAAACAAACTATCTATCCATAAATGTGTATACAGAGAAACATTTAATCTCCTTTAGGAAGATGCCGTAAAGATTGATCTTGGTTTGTAAGTTTAATCCGCCCATCAGGAACGTACTATAAAAGTATTTTTTGATATTTATATCCCTAGTCCCACATGTACGTGCGTATTTATGTTATGGGAGATACACCTCCGCTATCAATCGCAGTATGTAAGTAATGAACTGCTTATATCAATTGAAAAACAGGATTAGCTTAGAAATTGTTTTGACTCTATCATGTTTACGTATAGAAACAACTCAAAATTCAATTTAATGTTTAAATTCCTTTTCTTTTCCAGTGAATAACATTTCTATGCCTGAAAAAAAATCATAAACATGGAATTTTGAGTTATTTCTACACTTGTTATTAAAATTTGAGATCATTTGAACGAAAATTGGTCATGTTATTTGATTACAAAATGATATCGATATTTCTGAAACACCCAGTTGAATCTCAAATGGTATTTTTTTAAAAACATCCGGTATATATCGTCAAATCTTGGTCATTAAAGTCAATCAAGCCATAAAATATGCTACACCGATATAAATTTTTATCTAATAATCATGGAAGACACTCTGAAAGTAAAGTAAAGTTGGCGACAATTGTCGCAGTTGACCCGAAGGCTCCCTTTTCGATAGCTACTACACCAAGAGTAGGACAGGGCACTACTCCTTTCACTGGATTGCTCCACTTTACCATTACCTTATAATGCTGAGTTCTAAGCAAGCTAGAACCAAATACTATTTTTTTAGCCTTTGGTATGATTCGACCTGGGATTAAACCCAGGTCTCTGGGGCCATTTGCGAACACTCTAACCATTATTCCAATGTCGAATATTTACAAAGATACAACAAATACCTGGAACACAATACCAAATCCGCCTTGAAGCTCCTGAGGTAAAATCTAGGGAGTGTGGAGTATCCCTTCATAGCCATTACTCCCAGGTCAACCCTGACCCACAGTGGTAATTATTCTTAACATATACACGTCATCCTGGAGTGTCCTCTTAATTATATTGGTAAGGCGTGGACTGTTATTGATAGGTTATCGATCATAGAGAAATGTGATCTCTCCAAAAAAAAGAAAACGAGAATTTATCAAGTTGTAGCCATATCAGTACTATTGTATGCACCATCCGAACGCTGACAAAATGATTAGATAAAAAGCAAGAATCAAAATACACAAGAATGCTACGAGCTGTTTTTAACAAATCCTGCAAGCAGTACTTCACAAAACAATAGCTGTAGAGCCACTTGCCTCCCATCTCACTAATCATCAACTCCTAAACATGGACACATCAGTGTTGGCCGACCAACAAAGACTTACATGCACCAGCTCTGTGCGGACACATAATGCAGTCTAGAAGACCTGCTAAGAGAGATGGCCCATTGAGACGGAGCGGGAGAGAGGGAGAGAGTCAAAGGAAATAATAGTACCAGTACGACTTGAGGATAGTGATGTTAATATATTAATATCGTGCGATGTCTCTCAAGATTTCTGATTCTCTCTCTCTCCATCTCTCTCTCTCTCTCAATATATATTTATATATATACGAGAAAATAATGACTTACGTACAAAAGAGTAATTAGATTAACAAAAAATATATTATATAGTCTCGAATATAACCGTACTGTATAAACTTGAGCCCCTTCCCATATTGCCCCACAAACTAGATCACCCTTCTCATCATGTTTCACATCATCATCATCATAATCATCCAGTTGCGCTGATTGGATAGATTTCCTTGACTCTCTCTCTCTCTCTCTCTCTCTCTCTCTCTCTCCGTCCCTATTAACGATCGCTCCCGGCAGGTCAACCAAACTACATCTAGTGTCTGAACAGAGTTGATGTAAATAAGTTCTAGGTCGGCCAACACTGGCGCGTCCATTTGTCGGAGTCACTTATGAGTTTAGTCTTGATTCATGCTCTGTATTTTTGTTTGTCTAATTTGAACGATTTTCAAGATGGGAGATAAGTGACTGTTCTGTGGGGTGCTGCTACCAGGATTTTTTCAAAATAGCATATAGCATCCTTGTGTAGTTCCCATCTAGCTTTTTTTCATACGTTTTGTTGGCATCCATTTGGTCCAATTATACTGTAGTACTGATGACACAACATTATTTTATCGTGATCTTACCCCACACAACAGTATATAAAAAGGATTTCCACCACATGGGAACCTCTTGGTTTGATCGCATTGATGAGAAACTGACTGTCATTGAGTACCGTTAACTTAGCCTTATAGCAACGTTATCACAGCAAGAAAATGTCGAATAGCTGCAGTACAAAAATGACGTATGAGACGTAACATTTTTGTTTCATCTTTCGGCGTAATGTTACAAGCTTCTCCTATCCGTAGCCAATACATTTTATCAACTGGGTGTGATCGAATGTTCATCGATGTCTCCTGCTTTTCAGTGACGTGGTCATCGAAATTCGTTCGGTCCTTGATTTTCCAAAAAGAAAGCAGGCTCACTATTCCTTTCGAGGTTGAAATGTATCTTGAGTTGTTTCGTAGAGGCAAATGTCACGAAGGCGAAGGATTTGGTTAATTGATTGTTCGTTGATAGTCAGCAACAATTGAATGGAGAGAGAGAGAGAGAGAGAGAGAGAGAGAGAGAGAGAGAGAGAGGCTAATAGATTTTTCTCAAAGCTAAGTTCTGTATAAATAAAGTTGGAAACCGAAGTCAAAGGCGACCCGAAGGCTCCCTTTTCAATTGCTACTACACCAAAGTGTAGGGGAGGGCGCTGCTCCATTACCTTAGATTGCTCCACTTTACTCTCGATCCTTACCTTATAATGCAGAGTGTTAAGCTAGGCGAGATCAAGTACCATTTTTTAAGTATAACTCGACCTGGGATTGAACTCCCATCTCCCAGACCATTGGTGAACACTGTACTCATTAGGTTTATTTTTCATAATTATTCCACGCAACTCTCTCTCTCTCTCTCTCTCTCTCTCTTTTAGCCGTTTATCTCATTTTCATTTATTCTAAACTAATTGACACCGATCAATTTTTATAAAACATTATCTTTTAAAACTTGGTTCGGGGTATCAACTCACTCCGACTAGCAACAAAAAACCCCTGAACCAAATCTGATCAGACTGTCCACAAAACCTACAATGCCCTCTTCAAGGGTGGTCGTCAATCTGCTCGGAACTTTTGGTCATTTATTCTATCTATGTGTTCGCTGACCGGGTCATTTATCTTTATTTCCCTTCATAGACAATTTTTTTCACAATTTTGCCCAAATTTTCATCTGTCTTTTCATTTCAAATCCAAATAATCAATACATTTAAACAGTAAAACTCAGAAAAAAACTGATTTTAAACAAGCTTAAACCACACAATGCACCATCATCCTCATGATATAATTTAACACTTTCTTTGTTGTAATTTTTAAAATTGTTTTCAACCAGTTTTAGTCGTAGGTTATTGACTGAAGAAAATTTTTGCAAAAAAATATTTTTTGTTTACAATTTCATAAATAGCTTAAAGACAGTTTTAAGAGGTACAGAAGAAATGACGAAATATTAAAGGGTACCTAACATATCCATTCATTGAATGAAAATTATTTTTTGATATCCAAGTGTCTTCAACAGGCCATTAAATGATCTCTGCAATCGTAAATGCCTCACATTGTGGTTTCTATTTGGGAGATTTAGCAAGGCATGCACAAGGGATTCAAAGTGGTTTCTATTTGGGAGATTTTTGCAAAGCATGCACAAGTGATTTAAAGTGGTTTCTATTTGGGAGATTTTGTAAAGCATGCACAAGTGATTCACAGTGGTCTCTATTTGGGAGATTTTGTAAAGCATGCACAAGTGATTTAAAGTGGTTTCTATTTGGGAGATTTAGCAAAGCATGCACAAGGGATTCAAAGTGGTTTCTATTTGGGAGATTTTTGCAAAGCATGCACAAGTGATTTAAAGTGGTTTCTATTTGGGAGATTTAGCAAAGAATACACAAGGGATTTAAAGTGGTTTCTATTTGGGAGATTTAGCAAAGCATGCACAAGGGATTTAAAGTGGTTTCTATTTGGGAGATTTTGTAAAGCATGCACAAGTGATTTAAAGTGGTTTCTATTTGGGAGATTTAGCAAAGCATGCACAAGTGATTTAAAGTGGTTTCTATTTGGGAGATTTAGCAAAGCATGCACAAGGGATTTAAAGTGGTTTCTATTTGGGAGATTTAGCAAAGCATGCACAAGGGATTTAAAGTGGTTTCTATTTGGGAGATTTAGCAAAGAATACACAAGGGATTTAAAGTGGTTTCTATTTGGGAGATTTAGCAAAGCATGCCCAAGGGATTCAAAGTGGTTTCTATTTGGGAGATTTTGTAAAGCATGCACAAGTGATTTAAAGTGGTTTCTATTTGGGAGATTTAGCAAAGCATGCCCAAGTGATTTAAAGTGGTTTCTATTTGGGAGATTTAGCAAAGCATGCCCAAGGGATTCAAAGTGGTTTCTATTTGGGAGATTTTGTAAAGCATGCACAAGTGATTTAAAGTGGTTTCTATTTGGTAGATTTAGCAAAGCATGCACAAGTGATTTAAAGTGGTTTCTATTTTGGGAGATTTTGCAAAGCATGCACAAGTGATTTAAAGTGGTTTCTATTTGGGAGATTTAGCAAAGCATGCACAAGTGATTTAAAGTGGTTTCTATTTGGGAGATTTTGTAAAGCATGCACAAGTGATTTAAAGTGGTTTCTATTTGGGAGATTTTGTAAAGCATGCACAAGTGATTTAAAATTGTTTCTATTTGGGAGATTTTGTAAAGCATGCACAAGTGATTTAAAGTGGTTTCTATTTGGGAGATTTAGCAAAGAATACACAAGGGATTCAAAGTGGTTTCTATTTGGGAGATTTTGTAATGAAAGCAGAAGGGATTTAAAGTGGTTTCTATTTGGGAGATTTTGCAAAGCATGCACAAGGTGTGATCTAATGTAGCCGTTACTATTTTTTAAAGATATTTAGAGTGGGCATTTGTCGGTTTAGGTGTTGGTGTTCCAACCAATATTAATCCTTTTTGTATCAAACCAGTGTTTTAAGGATGGTTTAGTTTGATGTTAAATCCATTTGGAGTCAGTATTCGGAGACATTATATCCAGTTACCTTCATGTGGTTTTATTATCGGTATGATATTGTTCGATGTGATTTTTTCGATTCTATCAAAGATGGCGCATTTTGAATCTCTGTTAAAATCATGACTGTTTAAGCGTAAATGTTGTTCTACAAGGATTCGTCTATTGTAATCTATGACTTTGACTTCCCCTCTTCTCTCTCTCACTTTCTCTCTTTTTGTCCCAATATATATATATATATATATATTTATATATATATTGTGTGTGTGTGTGTATGTGTGTGTGTGAACAATATCCCAGCATATGTATGGATGCTCATGAACAATATCTTGCCCCGCACAGGCATACATATTCGCAGGCTCCTATGTACTTATCAATTCAAAAATATTCATAAGAAATCGCCCTGTTGCTTGGGTATTACCCGTGATATTGATTTGTTTTGTTCGAACCAATAATAACCCATAAAATTGTAGATGATATTCGGTTCTGCTCACAAAACAATCCCAAACATTTTCTTCAGACACTTTTCATTTTTTCTTTCCTACGTTCTTATTCCGCGTTTCCCGCTTATTCAACAATGCGCATGAGCACAATTGACGCCATTGAACGGACATTCACGCATATCCAATGTATTACTAAAATGGAAAAGTGACCCGGACACAAGACGATGTTTTTCTTTTTCTTTTTGAAAGAACAAAAAAACAACAAATTCAAAGAATGAATAGAAAGATTGAAGAAAGAGGAAAAAGAAAGAGTAAAGAACAAAAGAAACGACGAAAGGAAAATAGACTGGAAAAGATAGAAAATAAGGGAAAAAAAAAGCGAAACAGAAGATTACATATATATATATATAAACTGACTGAAATAAATGGAGAAACAGATAGATAGATAGATAGATAGATAGATAGAAGGACAAGGAAAAAGATAAACTGAATAACAAAAGAAATGATGAAAGAAAAATTGGACAGGTAAAGAAAGAAAAAAAAAAGAATAAACGAAAACAAAAGAATATATATATATATATATATATATATATATATATATATATATATATATATAGAGAGAGAGAGAGAGAGAGAGAGAGAGAGATAGATAGATAGATAAATAGATAGATATGAACCGACCGAGATAGATAGATAGATAGATAGATAGATATGAACCGACTGAGATAGATAGATAGATAAATAAAGGGAATAAACAACGAAAGAAAGAAAAAGAACTATATTAAAAAAAAGAAAGGAAGAAATGAAGATGAAAATAAGCAAAAAAGAAATAGAATAAGAAATATTAAAAGAAAAAAAAGAAAAAGAGCAAAGAAAAGAACAATATAAAGAAAAAGAATGAAGAAAATAAAGTAAAACATTTTTTAGATTAAGGTAAAAAAGGATAAAAAGATATAAAGAAAAAAGAAAGAAAAAGAACTGTATAAATAAAAAGAATGAAGAAAATAAATAAAATATATTTTTTAAAAAAGGTAAAAAAGAATAAAAAGATATCCAACAAAAGGAAAAAAGAACTATATAGAGAAAAAGAACGAAGAAAATAAAGAAAAATATTTTTTTAAATAAGGTAAAAAAGGATAAAAAGATATAAAGAAAAAATAGAAGAAGAACTGTATAAAGAAAAAGAATGAAGAAAATAAAGAGAAAAAAGCCGAATAAAAGAAAAAAAAAAATGAAAAATCGAAAAAGAACTATATCGATAAAAAGGAAGAAAGAAATAAAGAAAAATATTTAAATAAAAAAATGAAGTCTGAATGAAAAAAAGAATCAAAGTAAGATGTAAAGAAAAAAAGAAAGAAAAATACGAAATAAACGAAACAAACGAACAAAAGGAATGTAAGAAATGACCTCAAAGAGTCCGAAATGATATTGGGAGGAATATTGAATAGATCAAATATTGGGTAAACTTGTTTGAGTGAACTGAACCATCTATACCATTATACAATTTCCAAGTGGCTTTGAATATTAAAGCCACAAAGCAAAATGTGGTCATAGTTTATCTTTCACATTTGCAGCAAAGACAGCCGACATTGTTACAACTGCCACAGTAAAATAGATAATTGATTGATTGATTTTCAGAATTGACTTGTTCATCTTCCCATCTGAATAAGCTCACACGTTAAACAATGCCGTTTATTATACATAGTAAAATCCCGACGAAAGAGCAAGTGGGTACTGTAGTGTTTGCGGAAGTCTCGATAACCTCATATTAAATTTGGCCCGTATGGGGATCTTAATATAAATCAACAAATATCTGTGCGTCTTTACACTAAGGCTTCGCCATCTTAGTCCGATTTCAACAAAACTTTCACGAATTGATTGGTTGATCCATGAAAAAGGTTTTAAACTGTATTCAGTGAAGATTATTTTATCATTTTATTCTCCAGAATGGAACTACTTCTTAGGCTTATAAAACATTAACTACCTATTACGATGTTGCAGTCCTGCACGATAACCACTGTGCCTCGGAGACTCCAAATAAAATGTCAAGTAATCCCAACTTTATTGAGATTGCGCTGGATTGTTTTCTGATGTGATGATATTATTTACTCCCGCCCCCTGTAGATATTCGATGTTTTCAACAGAAGATTGCAATGTTTTTCCCCCCAAATATCGTGTGAAACTGATAAGAATGGGGCAGTCTGAGGGAGGTGCGTGAACTATATTTATTTTAGATTTTATATTGCGCTGCCGACCGGTATTGAGCACATTTACCTTTTTATAAAAAAACTAAATCGTTCATTATATATATATATATATATATATATTAGAGGGTTCTTGGAAAATTCTAAGCCAATAAAGTAAAGCAATAGCTGAAGGTTTTTGTTGTAGCATCATACTAGCACTTCTTATGAAACTAAAAAAAATAATTTAGATTTCTGTCTTAATTTCTGCACTGGTGAGAGGTGTATAGCAAATCTAAAGCCTTAGAACCTTTTTAACAACCCTCGAATATATGTGGGACTTCCTTCTGTAGCTCACGTATTTCACTAGATAATCCCACCTACGATGTGCTGCATTTTTCTGCAGGTTCGGATCGAGTGCACGAGTCCGAGACGGGTATACAATGAAAAAAAGGACAAAAAAAAGTTTGACTAAATGTTATTGAACAGAGGTGGGGACGACACTTAAAAAATATTATTGTTTGGACTCCTCACTTTCGCTATGTAGGCGGCTGGCGAAATTCCCTAAACTAAAACTAAAGTTGACAGGTTTTTAAACTTGACGTCACCGGGGAGCCCTGCGTCAGTCTATCTTAGCAGCCTATCTGTCTGTATCTGTGGTCCTCTTTGTATCTGTGGTCCTCTTTGTATATGTGGTCCTCTCTGAATCGGTATTTGTCGAACGTCTCACCAAACGGACGAGTGTAGCATAAGGCCTTTTTTAGGTGGGCCCGAGCGCAGAGCCGTAGCCTAGGCACGCCTGGTGGTTCCCAAAATACCCACGTTTCCGTCGGCATTCGCCAAAAAAGCGACGCCTCAGATGACAGGCAATAAACCTAGCCCCTCCGAGGAGGGTTAGAGCCTGGAGGACGGCTCCCTCCGGCTCAAGGATGCCGGTCTTGGCGCACGCGACATGAATGCCGGTTTCCTAGAATCCACGCCAGACGGCCTCGACCGACTTCCAACGAAACCAGGACACACTCGACCAGATCCGTGTACTGACAAACACGGCCGACCGAGGTGTGTCTCGATAAACGGGGTCGAACACTGTATCTGTCTAGCTGACTGATTCTACTTATACATATAAAGGGCTGAACATTTACTCCTTCCGGCTTTTCGCTCACCTAGAGACTGGACATAATGATATGGCTAGATGTATGTCTCCATGTCCCCTAAAAGGTGTGCTAATAAGATTAAAGATCTTTTAAGTCGTGGCTCCAATTTTATCTGACCATCTCCACTTGCAAGTCTGAATTAGTGGTTTCCGCACAAAATATAGACGGTTACACACATGCACATTCAACATTCTTACATACACATATATACACATACGTATATACATATCTATGGTCAACTCACAACGATACGCATATGTATACGCCTGCACGTACATACATACACACATATATGTACTCACACCAACTCGTGTGTCTAGGCATATGTATATACATATAACTAAGTCGGTATAATACCACACCAGCGTCAATAGTGTCATATATATATATATATATAGTATTTCAGAGAGAAACGTGTAGGTGAATAGGAGAAAGCAACTCATAGTTGGAGGGATAGTTGAAAGTGCAAAAAGTCAACAGAATGGTGCATTAGAAACGGACTATGCCGATGAAATGGTGCTTCTGGCAAGAGCACCCGCCCAAACCGAAACCCTGCTACATAGTCTGAAACGAGCAGCTGCAGGCATAGGCCTCTATATCCGTAGCTCTCTGAAACTAGTAGACAAGTTCACCTACATAGGAAGCAGTGACTCATCAACCGAGACAGACATCAACACGCGACTAGTTAAGGCATGAACAGCTATCAATACTTATCGGTCATATGGAAGTCAGACCTGACCGATAAAATAAAATACAGTTTCTTCCAAGCAGCAGCCGTATCGACACTGCTATATGGATGCACTACATGGACGCTAACAAAATGTATGAAGAAAAAGCTTGACGGCAACTATACAAGAATGCTACAAGCAATATTGAACAAGTCCAGGAGGCAGCACCCAACAAAGCAGCAGCTGTACGACCACTTACCACCCATCACGAAAACTATCAAAGTTAGACGAACCAGACATGCGGAATACTGCTGGAGAAGTAAGGAAGAACTCATAAGTGATGTATTCCTGTAGACTCCTTCACAAGTAGAACGACCAGCTAGAACCTACACACAGCAGCTCTGTGCCGATACGGGATGTAGCCCTGATGACCTGCCGAAAGCAATGGAAGATAGATACAGGTGGCGAGAAAGGGTTTGAGATATCCGTGCTGATGGCATGACATGATGATAATGATAGTAGGAAACAATCAGACTGAAGACTTAGAGATTATATATATATATATATATATATTGCTTGTAAGACATCAAAGACTTTTGTACAGTCTTGGTCGTTATCAGTGGAATTTAGAATGCTAGGGAAGGTGTTGTTGATAACGAAGTGCCTCGCTGAATATACACTTTATTGCCTATGTAGAGATTTAGTCTGGCACAAGACTTTAATTTGGAACGCTCAATGATGACTAGACAAATCGGCAAACGATCAGTCATATATATAGTTTGTCAGAGAAAGCAACTTGATTTTTATTTGATGAAGAATGTATTTACCTAAAACTTCCGCCATGAGCAAGGTGCGTGACAAAATCATTTTTTAGAAGATTATAACTGTTTTGTATGTTGAGTTTTCCTTTTTCAAGACCGGTCGTCATAACAAGATTAAAGAGTTCAGTCAAATTCTACCACTTACACGGAGTGGGCCTTAAACTTATGGGGCCAACTGTTCCTCAGTGAACCACTTTCTTAAGGAAATCCTACCCTAGAGTGTAATCTATTCTCAGTTCTTCAAGTCCACCCAACAACTCATTACAATATACATGTTTGTTGCACCATAGATTAGAAGCCAGTCGGATAAGTTTATGGACAATAGAAATAAGAATTAGCCCAAGCGGATTTTAGAAGAATGAACACAGTACACTGTAAATAGTTAGAATCAACAAAAATAGATTTAGAAGGAGTAAATCGGAAAAGTGATATTTGACCAAAAAGAAAATGCCAAATATATATATATATATATATATAGTGAAACAACCGGGACATTGGCCCAGCGGTTAGAGTGTTCGCCAATGGCCCGGGAGACCTGGGTTCAATCCCAGGTCGAGTCATACCAAAGACTTTAAAAATGGTACTTGATACCACCTTGCTTAACACTCAGCATTATAAGGTACGGTTCAAGGGTAAAGTGGAGCAATCCTGGGAATGGAGTAGCGCCCTCCCCTACACCTTGGTGTAGTAGCTATCGAAAAGGGAGCCTTCGGGTCACCCTCGACTATGGTCGCTAACTTTACTTACTTTATATAGTGAAATAGTAGATTTTGGTGAATCTGACGAAATGATAAAAGTAAGTGGAAAAGTGGATAAATCAGAAACTTACAACGGGTTTAGTCATATTTCATTCTTTATTCACAGAACTTATTCAGACTAAACATTAAAAAATTTTTTCAACATATTATCATTGCAGAAAATAGATAAAATAAAGAAAATACAGGTATAAAGGGTGGGAAAGGGTCAAAAGACAAGAGGCAGATATGGGAAGAATTGGGAGGGAAGTAGATATAGGTTTAAATGGTGATGGTAAAGGTTTTTGTTTTGACTTTGACAGTCTGGGTATATAGTGGAAGCTAGCTGGCGTTAGATGTATCAGGTTTCATCAGAGATTCGGTCAGATAGAGGTGGATTAATTTTAGTGAGAAAAAGAAAGAGGGAGAAGAAAGTGGGGTATTGAAGGGGCAAGGGCTCAGGTGTTATCTGTTTCATCAAAGACATTGACTATAATGGAGTGTCTTAGTGGAAAGGACGAAATAAAAAGAAAAGGAAAGAAACGCTTTTCTTCCCTTATTTTATACTTTTATTTTCTCCTTTATTTTGTCTATTCCCTCATTTGTTGAAATGTAGAAATTTTTTTAAAAGTTTAGTCTGAAGAAGTTCTGTGAAAAAAGAACGATTAGAGACTGATCTGTTGTCTGGATAAAAAAAAACACAACGAGGACAGATAACGAGTTAATCGTGTTATCCGAAGATATATCTGACCAGCTGAATGATCAGTAGAAATGAAGAGGAATCACCCCGTGTTTTGCGGGGATGGGTTATCGTCGCATGTTACCAATTAGGCTCCGCTCTTCCTAAGGCCGTCCTTGTATTTATATTAACGCTACCTTCTCCATTCCAAATACGTTGTATTTCTGATCGACGCGTAACTCAGTTTGAACCCTGCGTGAAATCTCAATTTCTACACAGCTGTCGGAATGGTAGAGCGTATATAATTCGAAACCGTCCCTAAGACACAACCTCAGTTATCGATCGTCTAGCTTGATATTCAAAAAGTGTTGTGATACTTATAAGCCAACGAAACGAATGTTTCCCAAACCAATAAACCGTGGTGATGTCCTTTGGTGACGAATGTTCTGATCATGAACAGTCGCTTTCTTTTCCGGAAGAACAATAATGCCAGTTAATTTAACATAAACAATTTCATAGCAGTATATTAACCGAAATACAATCAGCTATCGTATGGTATCTATAGATATAAAAAAAAATTGAATACAGCGTCTGGCCTGGCTATTTGTGTGTCAGTCTTAAATTAACTTTTGCAACTTTGTAAAATGCTTAAGTCATTCATTAATAAATGTGTAGTCATGTGAGTTGGCTCGGAGGCGCTTATATGATAATAAGGAGAATATTTCAGCCGACTGCTACCGAAACTACGTGCTTCTCTGCCTCTCAAATTACCAGTCGATCCTTCCTCTTTGCAGTCGAAACACCATCTATCTCATGATGGAAAATGGCTGTATATCATATGAACATCTCTTCATAACCCAAATCTACTGCCAAATCTCAAATCAGTTACCATTTAAATCAAGTTCAAGGGTCATTTCCTCTACAATAAATAACTCAAAACAATATTCCAATATTGTCAACCCGTAGCCGGCAGTTACTTCAATCCATCCTCGAAATCCACAACACAGTATGACCTCTCAGGGTCACACCTGGTTTTTTCAACAATCAAACTGTTTTCTTAGAAAACTACAAAAAATCAGATTTTTCTCATTAACCAAATCCAGATAGCAGTGAAGAAAATTGATATTATGATATTCTCAAAAGCAAATTAACTGTTAAATTACCATCAGTTAAATCAATCACAGTTATTCCGTTGGATTCTCACCTTTCCTAATGTTATTTGTGCTATGTGAAATGTACACGGCTTCGGCCAGGATTTGAACTAGGGTCCATTTCCAACGACGGAAACCATTACGCCTTGAGCGCGTCTTCGATGGAATAGTCCATTTGTGTGAGTATATTAGGAACTCGTTGTTCATAGTATGCAGGCTCAAGTATCTATCAGGAACACAGGAATAATAGCTAATAATATATACGAGGTATGTCTATAAATGTTCCAATCCAATTAAAAAAAATATAACAAATTTTTGTAAGCTATCTTCGTAAAAAAGTAAAGTTGGCGACCTTAGTCGAGGGTGACCCGAAGGCTCCCTTTTCAATATCTACTTCACCAAGGTGTAGGTGAGGGCACTACTGCTTTCCCTGGATTGCTCCACTTACCCTTGATCCGTACCTTATAATGCTGAGTGTTATGCAAGGCGGTATCAAGTACCATTTTTTGAGACTTTGGTATGACTCGACCTGGGATTGAACCTAAGTCTCCCGGGCCATTGGCGAACACTCTAACCATCATGCCAATGATCGATTGCTCTAAAATTGCTGCCTTGTGCCTGCCAAAGTTTAGACAATATATAACATGTTTTTTCCTTATGGCTGAAATTGTTAGATATTTCACTCGGCGCTTGTGATCAATGTTCGAGTTTCGCTAATGGCCAGGATTTCGTAAACATTTTTATGCAAGCAAGCCAGATTAAAAGATTATGATATTACAATAATCCCTACATTTCAATCTCTTTTTAACCTTCTATTATTTTGTCCGAGCGTAGAATACGCTGACTGCATTCCACTCACAAAAAAAAAAAAAAACTTGGATGTTCTGGTTATGACACTAAATTGCATCTAGCTTTAGTTATGGAGATCTGGGGTACCTCTCCATTGCCATCACTTCCAACTCCACTCTGGCCTGGAGTGTAGTACCTGTTAGGATCCCATCTATCAGTCAAATATATCTGTTTACAAATAGATAATATTAGATAGACATACTTGATATCATATAACTGTATAAAAAAAAAGAAACTCTCCAGAAACAAGGGCCCAGTCGACTGCATCTCTGCAAAGGAGTAAGACTTCTCTCAACGAGTGTCCTGGATATGACATTAAACAATCTGATCGTGAGGTTCCAGTAATGCTGGAGCTTTGGGGAACGGCAGTATTCCTTCTTTGCCATTGCTTCCAGGTCCACTCTAGCCCAGAGTGGTAGCACCTGTAGGGTTCATTCTATACGTCAAATCGAACTAAACTGTGTTCTAATGCTAATATGAATTGCTTGAAATATGACGGACTGTTTCGACATTTAAACTTCGTACTTATCCTAAACTGAATTGTTTGAAATAGAAGTGTTTGGACATTTGTACTGTTTACTTGTGCTGGACTGAATTGTTTGAAATTGAAGTTTTGATATGCTAAACTGAATTGTTTGGAATAGAACTGTTTTTTGACATTGAAACTGTGTGCTTATGCTAAACTGAATTGTTTGAAATAGAACTGGTTTGACATTTAACTATGTGTAAACAAAAACTATACTCATACTAAACTGAATTGTTTGAAGTAGAACTGTTTATATGTATGAAAATGGATTTGGCATTAAATAACTTACAATATTTGATATGTCATAAAACAAAACAAAACAAAACCAAAGAACTGTTTGACATTTAAACTGTGCAAACATAGGACTTATGCTAAACTGAATTGTTTGAAATAAAACTATCTGCTTATTTAACTGTGTGAATACAAATGACTAATGTTTAATTGAACACATGGAACCATTTAACTCTATGCAAAATATGAGCTCAGGGTGGTTTAAAAATGTTATCAACAAAATGTCTTTACAAATCATATATATTCAATATATATGTGTAAAGATGATTTGGCATTAAATAACCTACAATAGTTGATATGCCATAAAACTAATTCAAACCAAGAAACAACTACACAAAAATGTAATAAACGCACACTGACCCTTTGAGAATAAAACAACCCGATGCAGGTTGACATGCCGTTAAAGTCAGTCTATTTAACCGCGAGAAGTACGAAGTTAACTGATATCAATGTGTAATTTCAAAAACTTTTTTCCAGTCCGAGACAAACATTTAGTAAGTCAGTATAAAAGTTAATCTATCGATTTCTCAGATTTTGTTTGATTTGGATCAATAATCTTTACAAGATTTACAATTTGTAAGCATCACATAAAAATTACCAGACGGTTTTATTTCATTTGCTAAGAGAAGAATATTTTTCGCGTTCCGTAGGCACCAAAGAGGAGACAGAATATTTTATTCTTATTTGTATTCTGTGAGATATCTAGACGAACAAAGATATAACTGTTCGTCTTTTTCCCAAAATTTTGACCAGTGAGTTCTCCGAATTTGTCAGGCGTATTCTGAGATTCGCTTAATCTATATAGATGATTGAAATGAGTTTGTTCGTCTATCCTCTGTAGACGGATAAACGTTTTAATATAATGCATATTTGGTAAGCGTGCTTTTTGAACTGAGGGTAATGTTTTAATATTAAAAAAAGACATTACCTCAAAGATGAGAGAGAGAAAAAGACAGGGATAGATAGATAGACAGATAGACCGAGAGAGCGAGAGAGAGAGAGAGAGAGAGAGAGTGTGTGTGTGTATGTGTGTGTGTGTGTGTGTGTGTGTGAGAGAGAGAGAGAGAGAGAGAGAGAGAGAGAGAGAGAGTACGAGTAATAGGTACACAAACATATATACACACACAGACTAGGTTCTTTAAAGTTGCTACGGCAACCACTCAAGGAGAAGGAAAACTGAATTCAAATCAGCTTTACTCAGTTTAAACACACACACACACACACACACACACACACACACACACACACACACAAAGAAGTGAGATTAAGAACTACTATATTTGTCATGCGTACTTTTTGAACTGAGGATAATTTTTTCAACCTTCCCCCAAAAAACAAAAACAAAAGACAAACAATTGTTCTTAATTGCGAAAGGCAGTCGTAGTAGTAGTCATTAAAAATAATAAATGATTAACACTCTTATATAAAACCTCGTTTCACGAATCACTTTCCTCGAGTACTGAGTTTCATCCTCACCAGCGCTAGACTGCTATAGCCTTGTACAAAGCTAATCCATGATTATAAGGTTAATTTTACATCGCAGTTTGGTAACGTAGTGTACGGCCCTCACAAGTACTTCAGATTCATGACCATGTGCCAGACTAAACTGTTTTATAAAGAAAACATTTATTCTAGAAATAGATCTTTGTTTGATTGAATGATGTTAAGAGCGCGTCAACCCGCCTTGGGTTATTTTATATCTAAAGGTAAGGAAATCGCATTCATTGTAAGTTTAAATTTGAAAAGAGTTGGGTTTTTTTTACGAATACGGATGATTTTCAAGCAAATTAATTTGACTATTGAGAGAACCCTAACAGGTACTACCACAACGGGTCAGATGGTTTGGTTTCTTTATTTTAATGGCATATCAACCTTTGTTGGTTATTTAATGCTAAATCCATCTTTGTGGAAGAACAACAGTTGTAGGATTTAAACCATAGCTGGGGAGGGGGAAAAGTGAGTTCATGCCTTTTTCAAGTGCATTAATTCGAAAGTGAACGTAATAGGACTAGTGGAGTTCGAACTAGCTTACTTCTAAGCCACAGTTCAAGACTTTAGCCATTACGCCACGGTCTGGTTGATTTGAGTTAATGGTATATCAACCCTTGATGGTTATTTAATGCCAAATACTGTTTATATACTTGATTTTTAAATGAATAGTTTTTAGGTAATATCTTTATAACGAGCCAGAGTTCATTCGTTAGCACAGAGATAAATGATTTCCTCTGTTTGTACATATATATTTTATATACGATTGGTAAACGACATAATCTTGGTAAGATTTTTTAAACGAGCTAGAGCTTATTTGTTTGTATTCAGTTATATGGTTCTAAATTTTGTGATCCAACACTAATTCTATTTGCCCAGTCTTCTGGGGCTGTAGAACACACTGACTGCTTCTTTGCAGAGAGGTAAGACCCCCTCCCAACGAGTGTCCTGATACGACACTAAACAATCTGATGGTGCAGTTCCAGTAATGCCAGAGCTTTGGGGAATGTGAAGTACTACTTTATTGCCGCCGCTCCCAGGTCCACTCTGGCCCGGAGTGGTAGCACCTGATAGAGCCCTATCAATGGGTCAAATAGAAATAAACTGTGTACTTATTCTAAACTGAATTGTTTGAAATAGAACTATCCTTGTATGCTAAACTGAATTGTTTGAAATAGAACTGTTTATATGTATAAAAATGGATTTGGCGTTTATAACCTACAATGGTTGATGTACCATAAAACCAAACCAAACCAAAACAAACCAAAACAAACCAAATTAGTTTTATTTAATGTTAATCATTTGTTTGCACACAGTTAAATGGTTCCAGGTATTGCTATTTATTGCTTGCGCACAGTTAAAAATTTTCCAGTATAAGTGAAAAAGTAAAGTTGGCGACCTTTGTCGAGGGTGACCCGAAGGCTCCCTTTTCAATAACTACTACAATGAAGTGTAGGGGAGGACGCTACTCCATTCCACTTTACCCTTGATCCCTACCTTATAATGCTGAGTGTTAAGCAAGGTGGCATCAAGTAATATTTTTTTGAGTTTTTGGTATGAGTCGACCTGGGATTGAACTCCAGTCTCCCAGATCATCGACGAACACTCTAACTATTAGACGAATGGCCCAGAAAATTTCTAGCATAGTAAATGATAAAATAGTTCTATTTGACCCATATGGAATCAAACAGTTACTATCCCTCCATAATTGCACTGGTATTCTCCTTCCGAACCAGAGTAGACCTGAGAGTAATGGTAATGAAGAGGTACTCCAAACTTCCTAGATCTCTACTAGATTGAATTTAAGTGTCAAACACAGGACTCTCTTTTTTGGGGAAGGGTCTTACTCCTTTGCAGAAAGTGGATTCACTGCATTTAAAGCCCCATTGATATGACTAAAATCGACGTTTGGTGGGAACAAAAGATTTTCCGTTGTACATTTTTTTGTTTTTTGATATATATTTTTTTTTAACTATTAACTTTGAAGCATCACGTGCTGTGGTTTAGCACGTAATTTAGGGTCACAGGGTGAATGACAGGACACGGTTAATGGTCTTTGTAAGTGTGGGTAGCTGATTTTTTTTTTAGGTTTACACTCTCTTTTAATCTCAATAGAACGAAGTATGACATCTGTGTGAACAAAGGGTTCATCGATACATCCAGCTGGCCCTCCTGTGATGAGCCATGCTTTTGACACAGGACAAACGCACGCACATGTGTGCCCGAACGCGAACACACACACATACACACAAACACGCGCGTTCGCACACACGCCAAAGAAGACAGTAGTAGACAGACGGACCGATTGAGAGGGGAGATAGATAGATTAGCAAAAGCATATGCACTCACAGAAAAAAGAATACAGAGAGAAAGTGAGAGAGAGAGAGAGAGAGAGAGAGAGATGGACTCACAGATAAGTAAGAGAGAGACTGGCAGACAAGTACACACACCTACATGCGCACACCAAGGACAGAGACAAAGACAAGCAAACGGATATACACGCACAAATGAGAGAGAGAGAGAGAGAGAGAGAGGGGGGGGGAGAGGGAGAGATACATACACGAAAGAGGGAGAAAGAGCAACAGACTGACAGACAGACAAGCAGTTGAAAAAAAACACACACACACACATTCACACATACACATACACACACGAAGAAGAGACGGAAAGAAAAAATACTGAGACAGGTAGTGAAGCGAGAGAATGAGGAACAAACACATACACTCGAATACGCACATAATTATACATGCAGACACCCTCACGTTCACTCCCATTCCCGTACGCACTGATAAACAAGCACTCTCTCACACGTTTAAATGCTAATCCATTAAATTATACACTTAAAGGGCAACTGATTTAAGGGAATGGTTACCAAACTTATCTAGTATGAGAGAGCTACATCTTAATTTATGCTCCGTTACTTCAGCCTTGAGCCAGACTTAACTAAACGTATTCAATAACACCATATTTTATTAATAAAATTTTAATGTCTTCACTTTCTGGTAGATTGTCATCTAACGAAGTTTAGTAAGATAATCTTACTAATTGCTGCTATTCGATCCTACTGCGCGCCTCTCATTTGAAGCCTTGTACCTGACTAATTGCATTTTTACAGTCAAACTGCATTCCCAGCCATTACTATTATGGTTATCTATCTATCTATCTATCTATCTATCTATCTATCTATCTATCTATGTTGACTTTATATTCTCTGCCTGCCCAGTCGGCTGGCGCGGTAAAACACTTCGACTACTTCTCTGCTGAGTGGTAAGATTGCCCCACCAACGAGTGTTCTAGATATAACATTAAATAATCTAATGACGAGGCTCCGGGCTAGGAGAATGTCGAGTACCCCTTTATTACCATTGCTCTCAGCTCTACTCTGGCTCGGAATAGTAGCACCGGATAGGGTCCTAGCAATGGTTGAAATAGAACTGCTTGTCTATTTAAAATGTGAGCAAATAAATGACTTATGCGAGACTGAATTTTTAGAAATAGAACTTTTTGATCATTTATCTGTGTGTAAACGAACGACTGATGTTTAATTGAATTATTAGTGATTCACAGTAATACTTGGAACGATTTAACTGTGGTCAAATGAATTGTGTTGAATAGAATAATTAGTGTTAAATAGCTATACTTGTTACCACTTCAATGTGTCCAAACAAATGACTGATGTTATATTTTAACTGTTACCTAGCAATACTTGAAACCATTTAACTGAGTACAAACAAATGATCAATATTGAATAGAATTTTTAGAGGTAGATAAAAATAATTGAAAAAATTGGACTGTGTCGAAGCGATAGCAATACTAAAGTGCAATCTAACTCATTTAAAAATCAAATCACCTGCATATCCATTTGAATGTGAGCAAACAAAAAACTGATGTTACATTGTTACTGTTGTAAAATAATCAGCAATTTTAGTTAATTGTTTTAGTGATAAATTGAGTGCTAGCAAAAATTTAGAATTCATAGTTGCAGGTTTTCGATATCTAAAGGTTAGGACTTGCGTAGACCTTATTTTACTTAGACATATCAACCCTCAAAAAATAACCACGTCGTTTGTTTTAGAATCAGATGTAAGCGAAATATCAAAGATAAACATTTGTGTGGATGTCAGCTGTTATTTTGCAATGACGTGTCACAAAAAGTTTTAGTGATTATGTGTAATTAATAGATCACGGGAATAATATTAAGAATATATATAAGAAGATTTCGAAGATGGAATCAGTCAGTTAGAGAGTCGTAGTTAAAGTCAGAAGGACCAAAAGCTGACGAAACAGAGAGGTCCCAATGGGAGAAGTCTGCCGAGCCGACGGTGCACGTGTACAGGCAGCTTGATAGCGGAAAAGGGATCAATCTCCCATTCTTTATCTCTCTATCTAATGGGCTGTAATTCCTTCACTTTCTCTTTTTGGCGACTACTGGAAAAGGTAGCAAGAATAAATTTTCTTATCCTGAAACTAACAAATCCGTTTCGTGTTGTGTTTTACGGGTGACATTACACCTATATTCTATTTGGTGCTGTAGCGACACATTGTTACATAGCAACACTCAAAACCATATAACTTAGTACAAATAAATGAACTCAGGTCCGTTTAAAAATGTATCAACAAAATATTTTTGCAAATTATATATAAATATATATGTAAAAACAGGATTTGGCATTGAATAACCAACAATGGTTGATATGCGATAAAACCACCCAAACTAAATTTATTCTCTGCTGAGGGGTAAGAATACCTCCGGCAACTGTGTCATGGATATGACACTAAAGTGCATCAGGTGGTGAGACTCGAATTCTGCATTTCTGGGGAATGTGCAATACCCCTTCGCTGCTCTTACTCCCAGGTTCATTCTGACCTTGAGCGATAGTATCTGTAGGAGTCTCATCTATAGTTCAAATATAGGATATAGAAGCAAAATTAGGGATATTCTAGTATAATAATAAACGACTCTATTATAAAAGAAGATTAATTCTAATTTAAAAAAATAAATGAAATAAGAAAATAGACACAAAATTGTAAATTTACTTAATATGACCACCATTTTCTTTCAATTATTGTATCAACACGCGTTCGAAACGATTTGCGTGCTTTCAAAATGATTTATTCAGACATTTTTATTAAGGTCAGTGCTTAAATTTTTTTAATTGTTGTCCTCACAGTTTTCTTGTGGACTTTAAATTCATTTGCGTGCTTTCTTATTGACGTAATGAGGTCCTTCGTAATCGTCGATGCGAGAGCAGTTAAAAAGCTATCTTTTCGTTTTTTTGTTCAATCCTCCACTTCCCCCCCCCACTTTTTTCTTAAAAATCTCTTTTTCTGTAGAAAAAAAAAAAAAAAAGAAAAGAAAAAGTTTTCTTTGATTTGTATACGGTAGGCAAAGAAATTTTGGCTTGGTATAGGCGTTAAGCAAATCATAGTTTCTTTGTCGTTTCTTTTCTTGCTCACACATATTGGGTTGAATTTTAATTTTAGAAAGTGCTTGAATTATAGAGCTAACCAGGAAAATTAAGATTTCCCGCTTGTTTTTCAAAAATTGGATTTATCAGACAAAAAAAAAAAAAAGAACCCTGTTAAAAGATTTTCCATATTTTGCTTTCGTATCGTGCGGCTCTGTTTAGAAAATTATTCGTGTTCAATATTTTTGCCAAAAGAAAAAAAATAAATAAATAAAATAAATATATAAAAACAACAAAAAAGATGTAAATATAAACGTACAATAAACCTTTTGGTATAAAATAACCCTTGAATGGTTGGCATGCTGTTAAAATCAGTTAATCTAATGTTCTTTACTCGTATCTTTTGGCCACTGTTGATTCTATACATTTTAAAGTTTTGTTTGTGTCTTTACCCATCTTATTTCATCAGGAACCTTGGGGCAGGGATTTTGTGGATAAAGGCGTCTTTCTCATACTATACCTTCTTAGCGATCTATTTGCGCATGCGTGAAAATGTGCGAGAACCATTAAATGGGGATATTATCCTGACTCATATCCTTATTACGTACGCTAATCGAAAAAAACAAAAAAAAACAAAAGAAAAATAACAAAAAACGAACGAATGAATATTTTATAAACGGCAAATCCTTTAATTTTACTAATATTTTCTTTTCGAACATTCAACGATACAAACATGGCTATTCATTTTCTGTTTTCAAAAGCAAATATTTATGCGAAGTCTTCTGACGTCGATCAATCGAAGAAACAAGCTAGTCTGTTTGGGCAACGATGGCTTTAATGCTGGAGAATACAAGATCTACAAATCAATAATTGAATGGAGGACGCTTACTATAGTAGGATGGTAAGCAAAATTGTTTCGTTGAAGAATTTGAACTTTAGAGGATATTTCACGTCCATGGCCTTGTGCTAGACTAATTTAGAGTTGATAATTAAATAAAGGGACGGAGAGTGATTACAGCAATGTAATGCATTGACCGAATCGATTTTGCCGCGAGTTTGACTTCAAACGGGTATACAGCTGCAATGACCTTTTGCCAAACAAATTTAAGCTTTGTAAATATAGTATATACGCGTAAATAGGTCAAATTTAGAGGACCCAATTTTTAGGAAAAGATCTAATTTTCAGGAAAAGAAACTGGCGTCGTAACTGAGGGTGTACTTGAAAGTTCTCAGGAAAACCAAGAAAGAAATATTTTTCTCTTTTTTTATTTATTTTTTAAAGGTTAAGGAATGAAAGACTGTAGTAGGAGTATTAAATTTTGATTTGGTCCCGAAATCATACCTGACCACACAATCATCATCAGTTGAAGTTTTTGTTGATTTTACAGCAGTCTTTTTTCTTCTTTCTTTTCTTTTTTGCCGATGACAAATGGTACACACAAAATCCAAAATCTGTCCTTGAAAAAAAGACCCATAAAATTCTGTTAGACTTTCAGATATAAACAAATCATTCAATTAACTAGAAGAAAAAGACTGGAAAAATCTGTGCAACGTGAAGGTGCCGGAGACACCGGTTGTTGTTGATACTCTTAGAACAGTCTGCAAGGGTTTGAAAATGAGACTGGGGGAACTGGACATCAGGGAATTAGTTGGCTTCGGGTGAGTTTTATGGCATATAAACCATTGCAGGTTATTTAATGCCAAATCCTTTTTGTACATATATATTAAATATATAATTTCTAAACACATTTTGTAGATAACATTTTCGAATAAGACTGAGTTCATTTTTTTTCACTCAGTTAAATATTTTAACTTATTTCTATCAAATACGAATAATTCTATTTACATTTAATCATTTGTCTTCACACAGTAAAATGTTTTAAAGTAGTTTTATGTATCGCTAACAATTCAATTAAACATCAGTCGTTTGTTTACACACAGTTATATTATTAAACATTTCTATTTCAAGCAATCTAGTTTAGCATCAGTCATTTGTTTGTCCAGAATGTAAATGTCAAAATAGTTCTATTTGACTCATAGATCGGACTCTATCAGGTGCTACCACTCCGGGCCGGAGTGGACCTGGGAGCGATGGTAATAAAGGGGGACTCTGCATTCCCCAAATCTTTATCATTACTGGAGCCTCACCATAAGATTGTTTAATGTCATATCCAGGGCACTCGTTGGGGAATCTTTCCACTCTGTAGAGATGCAGTCGATGTTTTCTCTGCAGCCCCAGTCGGCTGGGCCAGCGGTCAGGGGAGACTTGCTGTCGCTTAGACCTCTGTGAAAAACTATCAGTTAAAACTGACGTGGAAAACTCACATAGATCGAAACTACAACTACTTCTACTACTGATAGTAATAATACTAACTGTAATGATAGTAATAAAAAACTCGCAAGGAGTTCAATGATAATTGATTATATAAGGGTGACGGTGATGCCAATTGTTGTTCGAGAACTTGGAACGATCCCCAAGGACTTGGAAAGGAGACAGGAAGAATTGAAGATCAGAGGAAGAATCGAGACCATTAAGACTACAGCACTGTTAAAATCATTTTGGGTATTTAGAAGAGTGATGGATTCCCGAAATGACTGGAGGTCCCTGAGATTTCAGTGAAAAACCACCAGTTTAAAACTGGTGTGAAATACTCGTAATAATAATAATAATATAATAATAATAATAATATAATAATAAGAAAGACAGATTACAGCAATACAAGGATCAATAGAAAAACAATAACAAGGGAACTCAAATGGGAAGAAAAGCAATTTTATGGATATTTCAATCGACAAACAAGCGAAATCTGATATAAGAAGACTTGGACATGGCTAAGAAAGAGTAACCTCAGCAGAGAAACTGAATTTCACCAAATAGCAGCACAAAAGCCATAAGGATCAACGATCAACTATGTTAAAGCAAAAATAGATAAGATAGTAAATATAGGTTTTGTAGTGAGAGAGACAAAACGATCCATCATATAATAAGCGAATACAGTAAATTAGCGCAAGAAGAGTTTAAAACACAGCTGGGTGGGGAAGGCAATTTAGCCCAGAATCTGTCTTGAAAAATGAAACGCAAAAACTTTTCTGGGATTTGAGGTACAAATTGATCACCAAATCTCGACCAGACGATAAAACCTTGTGATAGTTGATAATAACACACACACACACACACACACACACACACACACACACACACACACACACACACACACACACACACACAAAGAATTTGCCGAATATTAGACTTTGTCGACCCGGCAGACCACAGAGTGAAAATTAAAGATAAATATCTAGACCTTGCAAGGGAACTAAAAATTATAGAATATGAGATTGACGGTGATTCCAGTTGTGGTTAGTGTACTTGGAACAATCCTCAAAAGAATTGGTAAAGGGTCTAGAAGACTTGGAAATAAGAGGACATGTTGAAACCATCCGTATTTATGTATAAATTCATTGATTTGTTCATACTATATATATATATATATATATGTTGACAATATATACGCCCTCCTCCCGGGGGTAAAGTATTCTGGTGAAGGAATTAACAGCTGCCACTCACGTAATTAAAAGTTCTTCTAATGAATTGAGCAATCTGATATCCGGTAAGGCACAAATTTAAACAAACGAAAGCTACAATATAATGCCTGGTGTATATCGAGCTGGTGTATATCGTCTGCTGGCTCAGCGGTAAGATACAAAGTCTAAAGTAAAGTTGGGGGGGGGGTTCGATCCGAGCTTCAAACGTCCTACGTGTCTAGCCCCACTAAAGAGTTGTGATACAACGAAACAGTCTGTCTGTCCATGATAATATATATTACATGGTGACGTCTGTAAGCCTGGGTTTCATACTTTACGCATAAAGAATTAAACCCAGTCTCAAAGATACCATATATATATATATATATATATATATATATATATATATATATATATATATATATATTTCTATTTGTATATATATATATATATATATATATATATATATATATATATATCTGTCTGTGTGTGTGTGTGTGTATACATATAATTATCCGCCAGATTTATAGTATATATATTTATATATAAACTATTCATAAATGTATATATATATATATATATATATATATATATATATATATATATATATATATATGTATATATATATAAACTATTCATACAAGTATATATATATATATATATATATATATATAAAATATTCATACATGTATATATATATACATATATATATATATATATATAATATGAGTAGTATATATATATATATATATATATATATATATATATATATATATATTGTTTTTTAATAAATTGATCCATTGACTTTGATGCAAACAACACACATTTGGTCACAATTAGTTTTAAGAATATTTTATCCTCCCAACTTAAGTTTGAGATGAAATAAAGCCTGAACGAAATATCACACATCCAAATTTGAGTTAAGTGTTTGATTTATCCAACTTTCCACATATTTCTATCATATATATATATATATATATATATATATATATATATATATATATATGTATATATATATATATATTACCTTCCATCTAAAGCTTTTTTGGTCAGAGATGCGCATGCCCGAGTATATTTTCTATTGAGACACCTTTTGGATAGTTAGCCTGTGTTAATAAGGAACCTTTAGCCTTAGTGCGTAACATGTAGAATCAAGCAATCAAAAAGCAACGTCCGTGTCAACACTGGATAGTTCTACGGTTAATGAGAATTTCAGACGTCAATTGAATCATCATTTACCATTCAGCAAGTTTTTTAGTGACAAGCAAGAAGTGAAGGAGATGACTGGAACGCATCGCTTGGTTGCAGGCCATAAGAATAGTAGAGATTTAGAAACCGGAGAAACACAAGTAGATGTTTAATTACTGTACCTTGAAAAGGGTATGGCTCACTAGACAGAATGTAAACGCATTAGGAAAAGAAGATTAAAAAGGAACACAGTCTCCGTCTAATTTCACAAGAAAATATAAGGGGATATTTTAGTAAAAAAATGGCTTCCTTCCACATTTTGACGTTTTGATAAATGAGATGAAATAAAAAAAATGTTGCAAATGAAGTCATCCACTTTTCAGAATTTATATTATTGGCCTAGTGGGTAAAATGTTCGCCAATGGTCCGGGAGACCTGGTTATATATAATTGAAGTGCTCGTCTACAATAGATAAAAGTTAAGTTATAATAAAAATAAAATGATTCCTTAGTTTTGATATTTATTCAAAACTTGAATATTTTCAGAAAAATCTTGGTTATGCCAAAAATTTCAAAGTTTGTATAAAAATATATTGTCCAATTTACTATAAAAAACTATATGATAAAACTATAGTAAAAAAAATTATACAATACAGTTTACTGCACTATATATATATATATATATATATATATATATATATATATATATATATATTAATACGGGGGAAGTCTCCGTCGCCTAGTGATTAATGTGTTGGACTGCGATGTCATAGTGAGTTCGAACTCTCGTCGCAATATTGCATCCACATTTAGACTAATACCCTTGGGAAAGGTAGGAACCTCCTTATCTCCCAAATAGTGTTGCTCCTGTCCATTGGAAAGTATGGTTTTGGAATTTAATAATCTACGTTAATTGCTATGCCATTAAAACAAAGAAACTAAAACAATTAAACTAAACCTATTGACAATAGGATTTAACATAAAATATAAAATTCTATTGTTTGTAGTGAAAAAATAACTTTAAGTCAGTGAAACCTAAAAGATTTAGCAATTTAAACTTTTTTGTTTTTGGTTTGGTTTCATTAGGTTTGGATTTATGGCATATTAACCATTGTTGGTTATTTAATGCCAAATCCATTTTTATACACATAAACAGTTCTGTTTCAAACAATTCAGTTTAACATTAATATACAGTTTTAATGTCAAAAACAGTTCCATTTCAAACAATTCAGTTTAGCATAAGTACACTGCTTAGTTCTATTTGACTCATAGATAGGATCCTCTCAGGTGCTGACACTCCAGGCCATAATGGGCCTGGGAGCGATGGCAATGAAGCAGTACTCCACATTCCCCAAAGCTCCAACATTACTGGAACCTCACCATCAGATTGTTTAGTGTCATATCCAGGACACTCGTCTGGGGAGTTTTACCCCTCGTGCAAAGATACAGTCGGTGTATTCTGCAGCCCTAGCCTACTGGGTCATTTTTGTTTTTGTCCTAATTAAACAATAATACTACATAGTTCTTACAACATGGAGCCATCAATCCCGGCTGGTTATGGTGCTTGCCTGACAAGCTCCCATGACCGGTTTGATGGCTGATAGAGTCTAATGATTCTGGCAACTTTTCAATGATTGTTGTTCTCAGGCTAGGGTGCTAAGATAAAGCATATTTTATTACATTTAGCTCACTTGACAAAATGTTGAACATTGTCAACTCGTCTTTCTTTTGGCTGCTGTTTTTTTTTTTTACTTATTTTTTCACACTGCGTTTATTTGTTTACAATGTTATACCAACAAAGACAGGACCCTATCAGGTGTTACCATTCCGAGCCAGTGTGGACCGGGTGCGATGACAATAAAGAGGTACAACGTATTCCCTAAACCTCTAGCAATACTGAAGCGTCACCATGAGATTGTTTTGTCTCATATATCCAGGGCTCTGGTTGGTGGGGAATCTTAGCCCTCTGCAGAGAAGCAGTTGGTGTATTCTATAGCCGCAGCTGATTGGTTAATTATTATTAGTATTTGATACGACCAAAAAGGAAAAAAAAAACAAAAAAAAAACAACAAAACAAAACAAAAACAAAAAGAAACATAAGAAACAACTACACAAACAATGAACGCAATTCCCTAATCTCTAGACATAGAATAACCCTAGAAGTGTTGACTTGCCATTAAAATCGATCAGTCAAAAACAAAAAAAAATTGGATAACATTTTTGAAGCTCTATCTTAAAAAAAGAAGAAATTTGAAGAATTAAATGAACAGATTTTACTTCTTCATATCTATCCATTTTCGCTTTAATTAACATATCAGAGGAAATAAAATTTGATGGTCGGGACAACACAATGAAAGTAGCAACAACAACAACAACACACACACACACACACACACACACACACACACACACACACACACACACACACACACACACACACTCACACACACAAACACACACACTCACACACACACACCCTAGAAATAAATATACACATTGAAAGTAGAGCATGCATGCACACAGTGAAAGTGGAAATACACATGCTTACACTGCAAGTAGAAATACACACACACACACACACACACACACACACACACACACACACACACACACACACACACACACACACACAAAGTAGAACTTACACAAAATAAAAGTGTTAATACATATTCACACGATGAAAGAAGAAATATATGCTCATATTAAAAGTGTAAATACACATACATACACACACTGAAAGTGGAAATGCATGCACTCACTAACAGAAGAAACCCCCCCCCCACACACACACACAATGTGTACACTGTTTGACAGGCACCTGCCGCCCAACTGCTTTTCGATGATAGTCCTGCTAAAATCATTGTAAATCTCATTATTGTGTTTCGTTTCCAGACTAAAAACTTGACTTAACCCTTAGAAAACCCAAGGCCTTACAGACTGTAAGATAATAGGTAACAACTTAGTAAAAACAATAGCGATGTAGAAATCTGGATAACCCGGCCGGAATTACATCTTTGTAGCCGAAAAAATATCAGCCGCTAAGGGCTAATAAATGCTTACCGTAATGTGATTGTCAACAAGCTAGTCTCGGAGGACATTCGCTACTGAAGAGGGTTCTGTTTTCATTGAGTATTTCACCGCTGAAACGTTTGAAACTATATATCTTGAACTTATTAGATAAACTTCAAAATCTTAATAGCCCCGTCGGCTGGGGCTGTAGAATACACCGACTGTATCTCTGCTCAGGTCTAAGACCACCCCAAAGAGTATCCTGGTTATGACATCAAACCAACTGATGTTGAAGCTCCAGTAATGTCGGTGATTTGGGGAATGCAGCGTACTCCTTCATTGCCATCGCTCCCATGTCCATTCTATGGGCCAAATTGGGTTGTTTGACATTTAGACTGAGTGCAAACAAATGACTTATGTTAAATTGAATTGTTAGAAATAGAAATGTTTGATCATTTAACGGTGCGTATCAAGAAATGTGTTTACAAATCTTATAATTGATATATATGTAAAAACAGGATTTGGCATTAAATAACCAACAATGGTTGATATGCCATAAAACCACACCAAAATTTTTATACTGCTGGGAAAGTATCGTAATTGATGACAAAAGTACCCGTATATCTTTATTTTTATTCTTTTGGGATAGTATTTTCTATCTTTGTCTAAATCTTTTTGTTCTTATCACAGTGTACCCAGCTTGGTTATTTCTTTGACAAGGAGGAATAGCGTCTTGCGGAGACAATAAGAAAATTATGATCTGTTGATGTGAATTGAACTCACGTCCTTTGGGATAATTTCGGTATCCTATGAGTAGCTTTATTAACTAATCTACGAGATCCTTTTCCCCATTTCAGGTCTGTTAGTAGCGTTGTTGTTATTGCTTTTACACTAATTGGCACCTTTGTCAGAAAACAAGAAAAACTGAATGAAAAATTAACAAAACATTTTTTATCTCTCATACTTCACAGAAATTGGTTTGTTGCTCGTTTTAAAGCATGTCAACTCTTTTTGGGTTATTTTAGGCCGAAGTCAGAAATTAGAACCATGGTCTCCATAATTACTCACCCAATCTGTAGCTATGAAGCAAATTACAAAAACTTCAATAATTCAAGTTGGGTTTGAAAAAAAAAGGAAAATTTAAAACACTCAGCATAGGTGTCAAAACAAAGCAAGAATTTGTGCTGATTGAAGAAAAAATTAAAAAAAAACCCAAATAATATCAAAAATAAAAATAAAATAAGCACAAAATAAAATACATAAATATACAAAAAAATAACAATCTCCCACGAGGCCCCAAACAGGAGTTCAATCTATGTATGCTTGAAAATATGGGCTTCCTGGCGTCAAAAAGAAACTCATCCTGAGATCCCTTTACACGCCTCGATAAGGCAGACGACTATTTTACTGGCTGGTGAAAAACATTCTGCTTCACAAAATAGTTGTAAACCTAGAAATAAGAATTGAGTTGAAAAGTATCCCGGTATCTTTCTGTCATTTATTCCTTTTCAGCTTGAGCAAACAACAAATGAATGATAAGTGGGGATAAGAAGAAAAAGTACAGAACCAACGTCATAATCTTTCCCAACACTTCCAAACATCTTATACGCCATAAATTATAATTCTACCTCGTATCAATACGTTTCATTGAAGGTTCATTGGTTGGGCTTTATGGCATATCAACCTTTGTAGGTTATTTAAAGCCAAGTCTATTTTATGCAAATAGTTCTATTTCAAACAATTCAGTTTAGTATGAGTACACTGTTTAATTTTCAAAAATATTCCTATTTCAAGCTATTCAGTTTATTCGGGCAGTTCTAATTCAGCTAATTCAGTTTAGTATAAGTACAGATTTTGTTTACTCACAGTTATATGTCAAAACAGTTCTATATCAAACAATTCAGTTTAGTGTAAGTATAGTTTCAGTTTCAAAAACAGTTCCATTTCAAACAATTCAGTATATCACAAGCACGCTGTTTAAATGTAAGTACAGTTTAATTGTCAAAAACATTTCTATTTCAAGCTATTCAGTTTAGTGAAACAGTTCTAATTCAAGCAAATCCCTTTAGAATAAGTATGCATTTAGTACAATTTAACCCATAGATATGGCCCTATCAGGTGCTACCATTCCGGGCCAGAGTAGACCTGGGAACAATGGTAATGAAGGGATGCTCCGCATTCCCCAAAGCTCCAGCATTACTGGAACCTCACCATCAGATTGTTTAGTGTCATATCTAGGATACTCATTTGGTGGGGGGGTCTTATCCCTCCGCAGAGGTGTGTTCGGTGTATTCTGCAGCCCCAACAGACTGGGAAAATGTTTCATTGAAGTTATTGAAGTTATTTGATGCATTCTTTAAAAAAATGTTGTCGTAAGTTATTTGGCAAAATTAAATAATAACATTTTACTTCAATAAAAAGGAAATAAAATCATCAAAATTTATTCACTCTAATAATAGAACAAATAACAAACATATATGACTTTTGTGTCCTTTACATTCTAATACAGTGAGCCTTCTTAATAAAAGCTTGAATTCTATTATCCATTCAGCAGGTTTATTTTCCAATAGGGAAATAGGTTAATTGTTTCTCATAGGTCTGCTTTGCTGTTAGATTGTTTGTCCTCTTCATATTATTTCATCCTCAAAATTAACCATAGATTTTCGATTGGATTCAAATCAGCATTTGGTGGTGGCCATTCCATTATCTTCTCTCAAGCAAATCAAAGAATTCACGGGTAATCTTCGATACATGAAAAGGACATTGTCATGCACTAATACGCACTTCTCTTCGAAAATGTGAGAATGAGATTTGTTCCATGCAAAGAAAGTCTTGTCCATAAAATCATAATAGTTTGCACTGTTCAATTTAACTTCTTGATTAACTGAGAATGATTGATTAATGGTTTAGTCGACCATTCCAGCCAACGTCATCAAACTACCACCTTCTTGTTGACTTCTTTCAGTCACAAGCACGTCTGAATTGGACAAAATCCATCCTTTGGCCCATCTCTTAGGTCCATCAAATGTCACAAAAGATTCGTCCGTGAAACTTACTTTAGAAAAGTCAATTTTCATATATTCATTGACCCAATTTTGACATCTTTAAAATATTTGCTTTAGTGAAAACAGGTTTTGGAGATTTTTTATAGATTCCAATATACAAAGTGTTATACAACTTTTGTCTTTCTTGGCTCCCACAGTTCTGGCTTTTTCAAAGATCTGAGTGCTAGTCAAAAGTGGTTGCTTCATATATTGACCTCATTTTTTTTTCACGCCTATCAAGTATTTTACGTTTCGAATTCATCGCGCTTCTCGTGAAACTTCTAATAATGCTTCTCGAATTGATTGGCATGAAAAACAATGACGTCATTATTTGAATAAGATCTTCATTATTCTCGAACGCCTTGTTTGATCAAAAGTCAAACTTTAAAAATAATTTCCCTGGTTGAATCATTTCTATACCCAGATAAGAAAGGTGTATCTAAGGAAGGTCGGATGATATAGCGGCCAAAACGTTGTGTTTCAATTCCCCTCAATAAACATGGAGACAACAGGATGATATAGCGGCCAAAACGTTGTGTTTCAATTCCCCTCAATAAACATGGAGACAACAGTCCAAAAGTGTCGTTGTTATTTACAAAACTTCACATGGGCGTTTAGTTGCTTCAGTAACTTCTCTTTGTAAACCTTTTATCGTCTAAGTGCTGTCTTCTGTTTATCACTTCTGAATTTCAGTGATCTTGTAAGGAATAGTCAATTCTTAACCAACCGGCCCTATCGGCCGAGGTTGTAAAAAAAAGGGCACCGACTGCATCTCTGCAGAGGGGTAAGTATCTTGCGTATGACACTAACCCATCTGATTGTGAAGCGCCAGTTTTAGTGCTTTGAGGAATGTGCAATACCTCTTCATTGTGATCCAGTGTGGTTGTACCACTTAGAGTTATATCTATGGGTAAAATTGTACAATTCAATCATTTACTATACTTGAAAACATTTAACGGTGTGCAAACAAATGATTAGTATTGAAGAGAATTATTAGTATTAGATAAAAATACTTGAAACCATTTGGAATTGTCACTGTTAGCAATACTTGAAATCATTTCACTGTGAGCAAATACATGATAGATATTAAACAGAATTACTTGTTTGTTCGTTATTTAATGTCATAACAACCTTCACGGGTTATTTAATGCCAGATCTATCCTTTTAGAAGAACTGTAGTGGTACTATTTAACCCATAGCCGAGAGGATAAGGGGGTTCGTATCTTTCCCCTCCGAAAGTGAACGTAATAGCACAACTGGAGTTCGAACTACATATATAAATATATATATAGGGTGACCTTCAAAACAAAAAACAGAACCCATAAACTTTTTTTATTACTTCTACAAAAATAAAGCAAAATAATTCTAACTTTGTACACTCGAACTTCTGGACATGTTGGTGAATACTCTGGTCCCAATCTTTCATGCACAGAATCTACTTCATATCCTGAAAAAAAGAAAATTTATGAATTTCAGTCAAAAATATATGGGTTGTTTTTTTTTGGGGTCACCCTATATATATATATATGGTATTTGGCATTAAATAAACCAAAAGTGTTGACATGGCTTAAAACACAATCAAACCAAACATTCTTATCCAGTTTATTGTTCGTGTAACACTTTAAAAAGAGTTGTCCACGATCACGTGGCCAGCAAAACTGTTATTCGGACAATAAAAGTGAAAGTTTCACAACTGAACCCTTTTTTTATTCCTTTCTTCCCCTACATTTTTGTTTGACACGATAGCAAAGCTGTAAGAAATGAGAAATGATAAAGAATTAGAGACAAGGATCATTCGATCGTAACAGCTTTTATTTGTACAATCTGTTGTATTGGATTGATAAGGCGAATTTGAGAGTCTGTGTTAAGAAATAATGAGTCAGTACATCGCACACACACACACACACACACACACACACACACACACACACACACACACACACACACACACACAAGCTGTTTTGACTTGGTCATACTGTAACAGTCAGATAACCTGAGAGATATTAAACAGACAAACAAAGACTGAAATTACAGAGTCTGTTTGTGTATTGTTTGCCTTAAATTGACTAGTAAAAAAAAATTATCGGGCCGGCACGTTCAAATGAATATTTAGTTCATACGTCAGTCTCTATTTTGATTTAAGCCTGAATACATGTTTTAGAATTCTACTTTTCTGTACTGTCACCTAATTTTGTTTTGGACAACCATTCATGACCCCACATCATGTTCAGCTTTTATATTCAGCCTTCAACCTCAAGCTTTCTTGTCACAGAAATACTAATATTGGGGTAGAGATACAATGATTACCTGCACAGCATTATAGTAAGCTTTAATTTTATTGTTAGAGCTGAATAATTCTTAGTTACTATCTATGATTGTCCCATTCCTAATTAATAGGAACAATATATATATATATATATATATATATGTAAGAAGTAAAAAGTAAAATTGGCGACAGTAGTCGAGGGTGACCCAAAGGCTCCCTTTTTAATAGCTACTATACCGCAGGTTTAGGGGAAGGCACTACTCCTTTCCCTGGATTGTTCTACTTTACCCTTGATCCGTACCTTATAAAGCTGAGTGTTAAGTGGAGGTGCCCGTGGTCTAATGGTTATCGTCGCAGGATGTGGACTCGGCGACACGAGTTCAAATCCTGGACGAGACTGATTGCATTTCACATAGCATTAATACCCTTGGGAAAGGTATGAATCCAAATATTCTCCCTCCAGCTATGGGTAAATAGTAGGACAGACTAGGTTCTTCAGCCTTGGTTAGGCAACTAGTCAAGGAGAAGGAAAAACTCTGAATTCAAACCTGTTAAACACCGCTTAAAAATTGACCTTGTGTCATATCCTGCCCGAGCGGAGGGGTTGGTAAATAGGATAAAGCTGAGTGTTAAGCAAGGTGGCAATATGTATGATTTTTTGAATCTTTAGTATGACTTGACCTTGGATTGAACCCCGGTCTCCCGGATCATTAGCGAACACTCTACCATCACATCAGTATATAGATTGTCCTTTTTTCTATGCCTTCGAGATAGGAATATCAGCGGTGTTGGTTTATTGAAACACAAATGTTAGTGGACCGAAATAATTTACAAATACAATACATATATATATATATATAACGAAACAGTCTGTCTGTAGATGATAATATATTCGCTCTTTCTCCGGGGTTGAGCAGGAATTACCGGTTGCCACTGGTGATATGCAAAGCTCTTCTAATGAATCGAGGACTCGGTAGCCATTAAGTATATATGTTGACAAAAGAAAAATAATACGTATGCATTAAATAGCTTCGCTTACGCTGAAGTTGTCAATGTCTGTGCGCCAAGATATTCTACTTGGTAAAGACAGCTGGGTTTTGATCCCAGCCGGAAGCATTCCGCGTGTCTGGTCACACTGATGAGATGTGATACAACGAAACAGTCTTTCTGTGGAGGACAATCGAATTCGAACTCCAACGCTCTTGCATTTACTTTCGGACAGGTACCATTGAGAAAGGTATAAAACACCTTATATTCCCAGCTCTGAGTTAAATAGTAACACAGCTGCTCTACCAGGATGGCTTTGATGTTAAATAACCCAGGATAGATGATAAGCCATTAAATATAGAAACCGAAACCTTAAAGCTATGTTATTACTACATGTAGAGGATGTTTACTTGTTGTTTTTTAAAATTTAGCTGAAAATAAACTAATAAGTTATAAGACGCAAGATACTTTTCTTTAATAGCTAAATATTCTGGCTTTATAAAATATTCCTTGAAGAAATCAAAAATTTAAATATTCTGAGAAACAGTAGAATCTTTTGAAAGCCATGCAGAGAAACACACACACACACATACACACACACACACATATATATATATATATATATATATATATATATGATAGAAATATGTGGAAAGTTGGATAAATCAAACACTTAAAACCGGTTTAGAGGAGAGATATTTCGTTCTTCACCCTCTAATCTTACAGTTATATGGCTTGTCCAAAATCCACTAATCAATCACCCACTATGACCCATTATCTCCAGCATAGGTAGTGCCACCCACAAAAGAGCCATAGCTAAAATATTAGACCCCCTACTCAGTACAATCAGCCCCTCACCGCAGACTTACTAAATAAAATCAAGGACATGAATATACAAAATAAAACTATGAACAGTTTAGACATAACTTCTCTCTTTGCAAGTATACTCATAAAAAATGCCTCAACCTTCTTGTTACTCACTTAAGAAAAATTAAATTCAACTCACCACAACCCATACACACCCAAATCAACATCTGCAAACACATAACAAACATGACTATTTTAAAATTTAATAATACATTCTATTAACAGAAATCTGGACTTCCCATGGGAAACTCGCTCAGCGGAATATTAGCCTGTCTATTTCAAGAATTTTTTAGAATCCGGCCCTTTTAAATACTAGCTACCAAGCAATACCACATATTTTAGATATATTGACGGTATACTTATTTTCGTGCTCCTAAACATAAAAATTAAAGGGATCGCAGAATAATGTTGAACCCTCCATCAACTTCACTAATGAAAAAGAATCTAATAACACCATATCCTTCCTGGACATTCTAATTATTAAGTCTCATAACATTTTAACTTTTAAAGTCTACCGCAAACCCACAAACAAAAACGATTAAATACAGTTCTACTCCCACCATAATAACAAAATCAAAACAGTTTTCATAATAGACTTTTACCTAAGAGCAATTAGAATATGTAGCCCACAATACCTAGATAAATGATTTGAGTACATCGAACACTCCCTCAAATGCCTAAAATACCCCAAATTTTTCATATCAAACGCTTGAAAAAAAAACAAACTCTGAAGATACACTGAACAAATAAACCTAAGAAAAATAACCCCACTATTCCTATCACCCACAGACATATCTCTCTACCAACTAACACGCATACGACAAATTAACCAAATTAGGAATACCAATCATAAAAAACACATCACAAACAATTGAAAACCTCACAAACTTCTCGAAACGAACCAACAACGAAACCACTTCTTACGCAGGCATATACTCAATCCAATGCAAAGATTACAACAAAAATTACATCGGCGAAACCCAAAGCAATCTAGAAAAAAGAATCTACGAACACAAACGATAAATCAAAACAAATGATGATCGAAATGCCCTTTTCTCCCAAATGTTAGAGCTCAAACACACCTTTAATTTTTCCCAAGCCACTCAAAACAAAACCATATATTGCAAAAAATCCCGCAGATTATTACAATTCGCAGTCATTTTCAGAATAACCCATATAAGACAACGCCTAGGATTTTATTAGATTTCACCATAACTTGAGAACATCATCATCATCATCATCATCAAGTCGTGCCGCAAGCACGGATATCCCGGACCCTCTCTCGCCACTTCTCCCTATCATTCATCGCTTTTGGCAGCTTCTTCAGGGTTACATCCCGTATCCTCACATAGCTGCTGTATGTATGTTCGAGCTGGTCGTCCTGCTTTTGCTTGGCCATATACGGGGGTCCATAGGAGAGAGCCTCATACTACACGAAAACAATATCAAAATAGAAAACTGATTAAACAGGGACATTTTCTCCACTCTGTACCACCATACTTTTGAGCATTCTTTCCTTATCACTGTCTCTTTCCCCTTTTTCACACCCTTCCCACCTAGACATCACGTTAAGGTCAATATCTGCGACATCACATTATAGTCGATGTCTACGACTACCCTTTTCCCTATTTCTTTCCCCGTCAGCTCACTAAAATTATTTCCACTTTCATTCGATCAAAAATCTCTAATGAAACCTGATACATTTAAGTCTAAACCTTCTTCTTCCGGCTACACCTTTATCCCCTCTGTCATTTTGTCATGTTTCTCATTTGTTTATACAGAGAAAAACTCAGAAAATGGTTCAGTTTGAAAAATTTCTTAGAATGAAATAAAAAAACGAAATATCGAGCCTCTAGACCGGTTTTAAGTGTTTGACTTATCCAACTTTCCACACATGAAATGAAAAGTATATCAATTCCATACAGTGGCAGTAGAGTAAATTTGTTAGGATATTATTTTCTTTATTATCCCTCGCAACGCTGGGTACTTCAGCGCTAGTACGTATATATATATATATATATATATATATATAGTTAATGAAAAAACTGTTTATATCTTTGTGAGAGTACCTTTATCATATAATTTTAAGTCTCCAGATGTTCACCATCCCTGTTAACACATTCTTGGAATATCCTGCAGGTGATTAAAGAATATGTCCATGGATGTGTCTTTAAGAGAAAAGCAGAACTGATATCATAGAGACCACCTGGGAAAGATTTCAGTTATATGGTCACAAGGATGATAAATGAGAGGAGACTTTCAAATCAAAATATGATAAAGGAAATGCAAACATTTTTAAACCTATTTTATCATGTTCGAAACCATTCCTCGTCACCACTTTTGTAATGTTCGATGATGGGGGTGGGTAATTTTGGCCGATACTTTATATACTTTTCCCTCTTGTACAATGCCGAATACTGAGTATAGAATGCTAACTCAATACTAACTCACAATGCTTTCTTTTATTTCCTTGAAAAAATACAAGGAAGGCACAAGGCCTTAAGTTTTTTGGGGGGGAAGGGAAGGGAGCGGTCTTGCATTGGCTATGTAATCTAAGGGAACCTAGCTAGCCACATTCGCCGACCCATTCAACAATACAATATATAATCACTCGTCCATCGACATGTGCACAGCAACCACCAAAATACCTCTTACTCACAATGCTTTCTCTCTAGTCAGACCTCTGTCTGACCCATTTATATATCCACCACTTCTAGTCACGTGACTCATTAGTAGCACATTCCATTTCAACAGTCGTGTTTGTTATTTTGAGATCCATGTTCGATCCACACGTCAGTATCGGCACATTCTTCGACATAATATATATAGAGTTGCGCTTCCATCTGTTATCTCCCTAGCTATCGATAAATTGTTAGGCCGACTGGGTTTTAAGTCTTGTTATCGCAGCTTGGAGAAAGAAAACTTAGAATTTAAACCAGCTGAACTCCGCTAAAAAATTGACCTTGTATCGCATTCAGCTTATGGCGAAGCTGTTGGATAAACACATTCACACACATACTTACATACTTACATGTACACACGCGCACACACACACACACACACACACTTTTATATATTTATATATTTATACAGTCACATTGTATTAGACATATAGAATGGCTAAGAAATTGTTTATATTTCTATGGGAAAGAGAAATGATATGATTCTAAAGTATCCATCGGTTCACCATCGCAGTCAACACATTACTAGAATCTTCCTCATGTGGTCGCCGAAGTCTCGGTTTTGCTTTTCTTAAGAAATATAATCATTTTTTAATCACTTGTGGGAAATTAAAAAAAATGTGTTGACCAGGATGGAGACAGTTTAAAATTAAATGATAAAGGTACAAGGATGTTAAGATTTTTTTCAAAAGAAATCCTTTTATATAAGTAGATATAAGAAACGTTTTGACCAACCGAATTGTACATTCTAGGACCCCACCCCATCATGGTGTTGTTGGTAGCAAACTAATTTAGCAGATCCTCATTGGCCTTCCCATACTTGTATTCGTGTCTAAAAACTAAGACATAATTAATCTATAACTATACAATTCATAGGCATTTGGCTAAATCTAATTCCAGCAGGCAATTTTCAGGAAAAAAAATAGGTTTTTATTGTACTTAAGTATGAGATATTTATTATGAGTGCATTGGCGAACAACAGGATAGAACAGAAGACGAGGATGTTAAGAAAATGTATTTAAAAACGTGTGAAAGTGAAGCAGTTTAATCGTCGTACGTCATTAAGTCCTGAGCAGTATGAGATTAGTTAAGGTCGTGTTTACCTTATTTTTCTTTTGAACAGTGTTAAAGTAATCTTCTTACTGAATACGTATTTGATTTTTTTTTCTTAGGCGTTGGTCAAAAAAACCTACTTCACTTTTGTAATGCATAGCCCGTCACATTTACTTTGAAAATTGAATTAGCAGAATAATTAGCTCTTGGATTCGGGAAAAAAAGTTCAAATGATAGTCAAATACATGTTCTTTGCAACTTTTTATTTGTATGGAAGCGGGGACAGTCAACTAAAATTTAACAACATTCTTTGTCCGTGGCTTTTAAAAGAAACTTCGACAAGGGGATCCTGAAAAATCTTCGTTTCACTCCAGAAGAGTGTTATCTAGTGCTACGTGCAGTTTTAAATAAGTCCTGAAAGCGGCTTTCAATCAAACAGTAGCTGTACAACCACTTACCTCCCATCACACCAACCATCTACGTAAGACGATGAGGACATTCTGAGCAGTGCAGGGAAGGTAAGGACAAGCTCATAAGTGGCGTTCTCCTATGGACTCCTACACATGGACGCAGCAGTTTGGGCAGATCAGCTAAAACTTATATTAACCAGCTCTGTTTGGATATAAGACCCGTCTAAAAGACCTGCCAAGAGCAATGGCTAATAATGACGGGTGGCAAGTGAGAGTTAAGGAAATCCGTGCGATTGGCACACCTCGATGTTGATAATGAATAAAGTAAAGATAATGAATAAGTAAAGTTGGCAACCGTAGCTACACCGAGGTATAGGTAAGGGCGCTGCTCCATTCCCTTGATTGCTCCACTTTACCCTCGATCCTTACTTTATAGTGCTGAGTGCTAAGCTAGGCGGCATCAAATACCATTTTTTGAGTCTTTGATATGACTCAACCCGGGATTGAACCCCTGTCTCACGGAACATTGGCGAACTCTAATTATTTTACGTCTCTGTCATTAAGAATGGCCTATAAACTTAATTAGTAATATTCAATTAATGTGAATAACTATTTTAGAGTAAAAAATAATTGTGGTCTTATATTTGTTTGTTTTTTCATTTTGTTTTGAAAATTTAAATATGGTACATTTATTTACGTCATACAACAGTTTGGTTTGGTTGTTTAATGGCGTATCAACCTTCGTGGGTTATTTAATGCCAATACAATCCTTGTAGAACACTACTGATACTATTCAACCCCTATCCTTGGAGATAAAGGGGGTTCATACTTTTCTCAAGAGTATTCGTCCGGAAGTGAACGTAATACCGTGACTGGGTTCGAAATCGCTTAACACGATGTCGCAGTCGAGCACAGTAGCCATTACGCCACGGTGATTTCCCTTCTCCACCTGTCTGATCTCCCGTTAATTATTGCCTATTTCTTAAAGATCCCCACCCAAGTTGAATCTCTCTTTTTCCTTGATAGGAACAAAGACTTATTTATATTACAACCATTTCTTTTCTGCAATGATTATTCATACCAAATTTGGAATCTCATCATTAAATCAGCCCAGTCGGCTGGAGCAGTAGAGTACACCGACTACATCTCTGCAGAAGAGAAAGACCCCCGCCTCACTAATAGGAGTTCCAGATATAACAGTAAACTGTATCTGATAGCATGGATCCAGTCCTAGAGTTTTTAGAATGTGGAGTTCTCTTTCATTGCCATTACTCACAGATTTACTCTAGCTTGGAGTGGTTGTACCTTTTAGGTTTGGTTTGGTTTGGTTTGGTGGCATATCAAACATTGTAGGTTATTTAATGCTAAATCCATATTTATTCATGTAAACAGTTCTATTTCAAACAATTCAGTTTAGTATAAGTACGCTGTTTACATTCAAAACAGTTCTATTTAGGACAATTCAGTTTAGCATAAATACGCAGTTTAGTTCTATTAGACCCACAGATATGTGCTATCACTCCGGGCCAGAATGGACATGAGGGCGATGGTAATAAAGGGGTACTTCGCATTCCCCAAAGCTCAAGCATAACTGGAACTTCACCATCAGATGGTTTAGTGTCATATCAAGACATTCGTTGGGGGAATCTTACAACACTGCAGAGATGCAGTTACTGAATTCTGCTGCACCAACCGACTGGGCCGTACCTGTTAGGTCCCATCTATGGGTCAAATGAAACTAGTGTCCTGGGTATGGCACTGAAAAGCATCTGATGGTGAAAATTCAGTCTTGGAGCTTTCGGTGAATAAGGTCCCATCCATGAGTTAAATAGAACTATTCAATTATTCGTTATACGTGAAACCATTTAAATGTGTGAAAACAAATGATATTAGGTTGAATTATTGGTATTAGATAGCAATACTTGAAAACATTTTAACTCTGTGCAAATGAATGAATAATGTTTACAAGAATTTCTAGTGCTAAATAGCCATGCTCGAAACCATTCAACTAAGCTCAAACAATAAATATCAATACGTGAAACCATTTAATTTTGCTCTGGCTTCTTAAAAAAACGAGGGAGTGTCCTCATGGTGTAATGGTTAACGCACTGGACTGTGGAATTGTAGTAAACAAGTTCGAACTCCAATCGTGCTATTATGTTTACTTTCGGACAATTACACTAACAAAAGGTATGAACTACCATATTTTAAAAGGAACATTAGCATTTGATTGAGATTTATGAAAAAGTTTTCGGCTTATTCATAGTAATCATTTTTTTAAACCAATGAAATATATTAGTGTTTGTATTAGTAACATTTTGAATTTTGCATGTTTTGGATTTGTTGAGTTTTAAGGCATAATAACCATTGTTGTTTATTTAAAGCCAAATACTATATATATATATATATATATATATATATATATATATATATATATGAGGTGCATACGATAAGTTTCCAGACTTTTTTCGTATGGGCATTTAAAATTGTCGTAGACTCTTGAAAATTCAGTATCTTATTGCTATACATATTATGACCAATTTTGATGATTTCAGGTTCAAATGAACAGCAACAGCAAGAATTGGAATTCACCCCACTAAAGCCTGATTGTCACGGCTAGTGAATTTCAAAAATGCAATCTGACTGATTAGAAGAAAGATATACAATAAAATTCTGTTTTAAACTTGGAAAAATGTCATAGAAACGTATGGAATACTTCAGACTGCTTTTGGAGCATTTTGCAGGAATCGAGCTTTAGTTTTTGAGTGGCATAAGAGATTCAAGAAAGGCAGGGAGTCTGTGAGGGATGATGAGAGGTGTAGGAGGAGTAAGGAAGTCAATAGACCAGAGTTGATTGGCCAAAGGGTTAGGGTTATGGTTACTATGTTGAGGTTTTAAGGGAGTTCAGGAAGAAATTTCGTCGGAAGAGGCCACCACTCTTCAAATCGGGTCAGTGGCATTTCCACCAGGACACTGCACCAGTCCTCAACTCAATCCTGGTCAGACTATTTGATCAAGATGGGCATCAAGACAGTTCCTCACCCTTCCTATAGTCCAGACCTTGCTCCCTGTGACTTTTGGTTATTCCCTTACCTCAGAGGCTGTCGTTATGAGACAATTGAGGAGATGAAAGAGGCTGTGACGAAGGTCATTGACATGCTCACACAAGAGGACTTCCATGGGGTCTTCCAGAAGTTATTGGAACAGTATAACAAGTGCATTGCAGCCGGAGGAGATTACTTCGAAGGGGACTAGAGTTTCATATGTGTACTATCAATAAAAGTGCCCATATGAAAAAAGTCTGGAAACTTATCGTATGCACCTCGTTTATAATTGTAAGCACATAGATTGTAGATAATTCTAACCGACTCAGAGCTCACCTGTTTGCACACTGTTATATGGTTCCAAATATTTCTATTTAATGCAATAAATTTTGTAAGATATTAATCATTCGTTTACATATAGGTAAATGGTTTAGAGTATTGCTATGTTGGACTAAAGATATAATTTAACGTCAGTCATTTGCTTGCACACAGTTAAATGGATATACATATTATTTGCAAGTGAATAGTTTGTCATTTTTTGCTAAAAATTTCGAGTTAATTTGTTTGCACTTAAGTATTGCTATTGTTTGGATGTGGTAAAATAACCAAGCAATTGGCCTAATGAGTAGAGTGTTCAATCCCAGGTCGAGTCATACCAAAGATTTAAAAAATGGTATTTGATGCCGCCTTGCTTAACATTCAGCATTATAAGATAAGGATCAAGGGTAAAGTTGAGCAGTCTAGGGAATGGAGTAGCGCCCTTTCCTACACATCGGTGTAGTAGCTATTTGAAAGGGAGCCTTCGGGTCACTCTCGACAAAGGTCACCAACTTTACTTACAACTTAAATTGTTTCAACCATTGCTATGTAGCACTAATACTTCTATTATTAATCGTTTGTTTGCACACAGTGAAGTGGTTTCAAGTATTGCTCACTCTAATAGATTTTTTCACGCGTCTAAATATTTTTAAGTATTACAATGCAACACTAATAATTCAATTCAACACGATTCATTCATTTGCACATAGTTATGTGGTTCGAAGTATTGATATATAATACCAATAATTATTTTTTCCAAGTCGGCTGGGGCTGTAGAATACACCGCGTGCACCTTTGCGTGCACTTTTGTAAGACTCCCCAATGAGTGGATATAACACTAAACAATGTGATGGTGAGGTTCCATTAATTCTGTAGCTTTGGAGAATGCAGGTTACCCTTTCATTGCCAATCACTCCCAGGTCCACTCTGATCCGGAATGGTAGCACCTGATAGGGTCCTATCTATGGGTTAAATAGAACTAAAATGCCTACTTATATTAATCTGAATTCTTTGAATTAGAACTCTGACTATACTGAATAGCTTGAAATAGACATGCTAAACTGAATTGTTTGAAATAGAACTGATTATTTGTATAAAAATGGATTTGGCATTAAATAACCTACATAGGTTGATACACCATAAAAACCCAAACAACCAAACTAATTAAGTTTTTGCATACAGTTAAATGGTTTCAAGTACGACGTGACTCTAATTCAATTTAACATCATCGTATTTTCTAGTTAATGATAAACAAAAGACAAAAAATTGCATACGAGGCGTTATCTGTGGCTCTTAGAATATACCGAGAGAAGAGCAGTAAGACTTGACCTAAGGGTCAAAAAATGGATGTCTTTGTGTGACACTAAATTGCATCTGATAGCGAGGTTCCAGTTCTGGAGATCTCGAGAGTGTGGGGGGAAGCCCCTGCATTCCATTACTCCTAGGTCCAATCTGACCCTTAGCTGTAGTTAAGGTTCCATCTTGGAATCAAAACAGATCTGCTTAAAAATGATTTCCATTCGATAGGAATACTAATGTAGATTATTTGCATTAAGAATAATTTGAAACAATAATTCTTAATTTAAGATGATTATTATTAGTTACTGAAACTATATAACTGGGCAAATGACTGTTATCAAATAAAAATAATTTCTTGAAACCATATAATTATTAGTATTAGATAAGGATACTTGAAATCCCACAGTGGTGTGCAAATTATTTGTATTTGATTGAAATACTTTAAACCCAATACTGTTGAGCAAATTATTTGTATTTGATAGAAATACTTGAAATCCCACAATGGTGTGCACATTATTAGTATTAAATAGGAATACTTGAAACCCCACAATGGTGTGCCCATTATTTATATTAGATAGGAATACTTGAAACCCCACAATGGTGTGCAAATCTATTCGATAGGAATTCTTGAAACCCTACAGTGGTGTGCAAATTATTTGTATTTGATAGAAATACTTGAAACCCCACAATGGTGAGCAAATTATTTGTATTTGATAGGAATACTTGACCCCACAATGGTGTGCAAATTATTAGCATTAGGTAAGAATACTTGAAACCCCACAATGGTGAGAAAATTATTTGTATTTGATAGGAATACTTGAAACCCCACAATAGTGGGCACATTTTTTGTATTTGATCGGAATACTTTTATATAATTGTGTGCAAGAAACAACTACAGAAAAAAGTATAATCATAAATGTACAATGGACGCGATTCCCTAACCTTTATGATAAAGGTGAAACGGTCGAGAGTTATTTTAAACTCTTGATAGGTTGATATGCCGTTCAAATTATCTAATTAATCAAGAAAAAATTTTGGCTGTTTGGTTATTTTTTGTTTGAGTTTTATGGCATATCAACCTTTTTAGGTTATTCAACGTCAAATCCATTTTCATACAAATAATCAGTTCTATTTCAAACAATTCAGTTTAGCTTGAGTACACTGTTCAATTGTCAAAATCATTTCTATTTCAAGCTCTTCAGTTTAATCAAACAGTTCTAATTCAAACAATTCACTTTAGTATGAATATAGTTTTGTCCATGCACAGTTAAATGTCAAAACAGTTCTATTTTAAACAATTCACTTTTGCATAAATACACAGTTTAAATTCCAAAACAGTTCTATTTCAAGTAATTTAGTTTAGCATAAGTACACATTTGACCGATAGATATGACCCTATCTGGCGCTACCACTGCGGACCAGAGTGGATCCGGAAGCGATGGCAATGAAGGGCTGCTCCACATTCCCCAAAGCTCCAGCATTACTAGAACCTCACCATCAGATTGTTTTGTGTCATATCCAAGAAAATTGGTTGGTGGCGTCTTACTCCTGTGCAGAGATGCAGTTGGTGTATTCTGCAGCTCCAACCGACTAGGCAAAAAAAGTTTGGGATAACAAATGCGTAAATAGTTTGTTTTCTTTTTTTCCTTCGAAATTGTCTCCAAGTGATCCTATAAAAGCTTTTGTTCCCAAAGGGCAGCGGCAAAAAGCTGCACAACGTTAAATTCACTCTGTTGATATCTGCCAATGTTATATAAGAAACAATGAAACATTTAAAAATCTCTTGTTTAAAAATACGTTTGATACGTCGTCGAGTACCGAGTAAAAGTAATTATTTCCCCTCTCAGATTTACTTGGGTGAGTCAAAACGTTTCCAATCTTTTAAGTTATTCCATATTTCATATTTCAAATATTTCAGTATCTCTTCACAAGTTTGAGCTCATGAAAACGTTGATTGATGGCAGTTTGTGAAGGACCAAGTTCTGCTGACTGTACAAGTGTTTGTGCTGAGCCGTTCAACCAAGCAAGGCCTCATCTTCCATAATAGAAGGTCTCCTTGACCTTGATTTGTCTTTGAGGCTGGTGTCACTTTCCTTGAAATGTCTGAACTAATTTTGTGCCATATGTTCTTTGATGGTTCCTGGCCCCTCCACATCCTTAATATCTTTCATCGCTGCCCTTGTACTCATTCCTTATCTCTATGAGTAGGGTAAAATGGTTCTCGTTGCAACTTTTTCACCACCCATTATGAAAGCCGTAAAATAAAGAATAAACTACAAATACTTATATGTTACATGTGAAAATAAAGAATAAAAATCCAGGAATGATTACACAAGTTGGATTAAATTAATAATATATGGAGATAAAAACTCCCCAAAATCATCAGTTAAAATCTGAAAAAAAATTTCCCTCATCCAAATATTGAGATTTTTTAAAATAATTATCTCACATCATCATCATCATCATGTAGTGCCGCTAGCACAGATATCCCTGACCCTCTCTCGCCACTTCTCCCGATCGTTCATCGCCTCTGGTGGGTCTTCAGAGCTACATTTCGTATCCTCACATAGCTGCTGAATGTATGTTCATGCTGGTCATCCTGCTTTTGCCCGGCCATATGTGGGGGTCCATTGGAGTACATCACTTATGAGCTCGTCCCTGCTTCTCCAGCAGTGTCCTGCATGTCTGGTTCGTCTAGCTTGGATAGTTTTCGTGATGGGAGGTATGTGGCCGTATAGTTGGTGTCTTGTGGAGTGTTGCCGCCAGGACTTGTTCACTATTGTTCGCAGCATTCTGGTGTAATTGCCGTCTAGCTTCTTCTCCAGCCATTTAGTTAGAGTCCAAGTAGTGCATCCATACAGCAGTATCGACACGACCACTGCCTGGAAGAAACTGCGTTTCATTTTATCGGTCAGGTCTGATTTCCATATGATCGATAGCCTATCGATAGCTGTCCATGCCTTCGTTAGCCGTGTGTCGATGTCTTTTTCGGTTGATGAGACACTGTTTCCAAAGTAGGTGAATTTGTCTACCAGTTTCAGAGAGGTTCCGTCTTGTGTGGAAATATCGCCCGTTTGGTTGTAACACATATATTCAGTTTTGTGTGCATTGACATGGAGGCCCAATGCCTGCGGCGGCTCGTTCCAAACTATGCGGTAGTGTTTCGGCCAGGTCGGGCGTATTTGCCCGAATCGCTATGTCATCGGCGTAGTCGGCGTCGGTAATTGTTTTTTTAATTGTTTAAAAACAAAAAAAATTATCTCACAATACATTATAATTTGGTGTAGTTTCTTTATTCAATGATATATCAACCTCCATGGGTCATTTAATGCCCAACCCATCCTTGTAGAAGAACAGCATTGGTACTATTTAATCCAGAGCTGTAGATGGGGGAAATAAGTAGGTTCACAACTTTCCCACGAGTATTTGTCCGAAGGTGAACATAAAAGCGTGATAGGAGTTCGAACTTGCCTCAATACGACGTGATAGTCCAACACGTTTGCCAGTAAGCCACGGGGACTCACTCCACTATTGGTCTGATCGTTGTTATTAGGTCGGTAAACAAGTATGCATGTTTAATCTTGAGTTGAATAAACACATTTGTTTTACTAATGAAATTTGATATATATGTCGTCGAGAAAAACGATTATAGTTAGCAGAAGACATTCTGGAGCATTCATCAAACGTTAATATGAATTAGCAAACAATTAATCTACATATTCAAACAAACAAACATAATCATAACTCAAAAGTATTTAAACAAACAATCGATTTACCTTTAATCGCTGGGTTTTCAAAATTAAAAAGAGTAACATTACGCAATAAGAAAACAGATTTTATTCGTTTTGGCTTGGTTGTTTTAATGGCATATCAATCCTTGAAGGTTATCTAATGCTAAAGCCAGCAGTCTAGAAGAATAGTAGTGATAATATTTAACCCATAGCTGGGAGGATAAGGGGGTTCACACCTTTCCCAAGGGTATTTGTCTGAAAGTGAACGTAATAGCGCGACTGGTTTTCGAACTCGCATATGATGGTTCCGAATTCCCTCACTTTAAACATAACACCACGAGGACACCCCAGAGATTTCATTGAAAACAACGTAGCAAAATATGAATTTAGTCCTATATTGTGATTCTGAACGCTAAATTTACAGAAAATGTTTTTTATAGAATTTTTGAAGGAAAACAACGACAGCAACAACAAAAAAAAAACAAAACAAACAAACAATGTTGTGTATTTTTCTCAAATCTCATTCATAATCGATTACGAAGAGAGAAAAGGCGAAATCACATTGCAATTAGAAAGAGATGCCAAATTTGTAAGATAACTTGGATTCATCTTTCTCCAAATCCTTAATGAACCTTGCAGTGTTAAACTATAAAAACAGATTTTGTGCTTGCACAAAAAATTATGTGCAATATTTTATGATCATTAGGTTATAGAAAATATACCATCTGCCAGTACGTCAATTAAGTTCAAACATTTGCAGTAAATTAGAAAACAGGCTGATGGGATATGCATATTTTTTTCTTGTATAGGGAGTCTCAAAATAGATGTACTCATTTACATGATTTATGATTAATCACTGAAACAATGGCGGTCATTTGGAACACGTCCTGTAAAAAATGCATCCTTTGAGCAAGAGACATAAAGTCAATATTTTTAATTGTTATTATATCAGCTTTTGGGACGTGCAATCTTTTTTTGAGTTTCTTGTCTCAGAACCAAATCATTATCATAATAATGGGTTGCATCTATTTTGAGAGTTTTGAATGATTTTGTCTCCAAGTCATCATCATCTTGTCCTGCCGCTAGCACGGATATCCCTGACCCTCTCTCGCCACTTCTCACTATCGTTCATCGCCTCTGGCAGGTCTTCAGGGCTACATCCCGTATCCTCACATAGCTGCTGAATGTATGTTCGTGCTGGTCGTCCTGCTTTTGCCCGGCCATATGTGGGGGTCCATAGGAGTACATCACGTATGAGCTCGTCCCTGCTTCTCCAGCAGTGTCCCGCATGTCTGGTTCGTCTAGCTTGGATAGTTTTCGTGATGAGAAGTAGGTGGCCGTACAGTTGGTGTCTTGTGGGGTGTTGCCGACAGGACTTGTTCAATATTGCTCGCATCATTCTTGTGTGATTGCCGTCTAGCTTCTTCAGCTGTTTTGTTAGCGTCCATGTAGTGCATCCATACAGCAGCATCGACGCGACAGCTGCCTGGAAGAAACTGCGTTTCATTTTATCGGTTAGGTCTGATATCTCTCTGGTCTACAAGTAGTGATGCAAAATATTTTTCCTCTCTTGTCCAAGGCATTTTTATCAGGGATTAATAATGATTATAGTATACTATTTTCAAATCTGAAACAAAAAACAACACAACATTATTATTAGCAGAGTTATTAGCAGTCACATGGGTCCCATGTATATTGAAATAACTTGTACAATACAATGGTAAAATATATGGTAAAATAGTGAACATGGTTTTAATAAAGATTAAAATCTATTCAAATAAATATAAAACTCAAGCACCTTTCAACGAAAACTTCGGTAAAATGAAAGGAATGAGCTGTTAAAATGAAAAGGATCTTAAAATTAGTCGGAGGCAACAAAAAAATCTTCGAACACCAGATCAAGTCAATGACTCCCTAAATATTTCCAATTTGCGTTTGAGCTCTCTCTTTGTCAACACAGAGTCGGACGTTGTGTATTAATCACAACAGCTTTAAAGATGTTGAGGTGGTGCAAGTTCCAACCCTTTACCGAACAGTGAAGAACACTTCTGAATTGTTGACTCAGCAAGCATTTATATTCAACAAGGGCTCACAAATAGCAGACTCATGCGTCTGTACAAACCATTTTACTGACGATAGAATTTGAAGAAATGTCGATAGAAAGGTGCCAATTTTTTATCAACTTTAATCATTATAAAAATCATGTTCCATATATATATATATATAGTTTTGTGATTTGCTAGCATTATAAAGGCAGAATGGTCCATATAGGTGCTAGAGCATACGCATTTCTAAGTTTAGACCTATATATATATATATATATATATATATATATATATATATATATATATATAAAAACACAAATGACAAGGCATATTGGAATATTTCTTTTAAGTTATTCATTTTTTCATTGTTTCAAGTGATGGAACCTTAGGTTATCGTCATGAGTAAAGCTTTCTTGGAGAAAGTTTGAAAAAGCAATTTTTCCATTCAATTTTTCAATGCGATTTTATTTAGTTTTTTAGTTATATATGTGGTAAACAATTCATCAAAGTAAAGAAATTGGAACACAAATCGACAAGTAGGAAGTCCCTGTTGTGTAATGGTCAACTGCAAGTCGTATGCAAATTCGAACTCCGGTCGCGGTATTGTGCCCGCTTTCGGACTATTACCCTTGGAAAATGTATGAACTCTCTTATTTCCCCAGCTATGGGTTAAATAATTCCACTTTTGGTATCAGAAAGTTGATATACTATTACGAATTGCCCAGTCAGCTGGGGCTGTAGAATACACTGACTGCACCTCTGCAGAGGGGTAAAAACCCCCTAACGAGTGTCCCGGATATGACACTAAACAATCTGATGGTGAGATTCCAGCAGTGCTGGAGCTTTGGGGAATGTGGAGTAACCCTTCATTGCCATCGCTCTCAGGTCCACTCTGGCCCGGAGTGGTAGCACCTGATAGGGCCCTATCTATGGGTTAAATAGAACTAACAGCATACTTATGCTAAAATGAATTGAGTAAACTGAATAGCTTAAAATTGAATCGTTTTTGACAATTAAACCGTACTTACACTTAAACTGCGGGCTTATGGTTAACTGAATTATTTGAAATAGAACTTTTTTTCGACATTAAAACTGTATTTACACTTAACTGAATTATTACATATAACTGCTTAAATAGTTTTAAATAGAAATGTTTTTGACAATTAAACTGTGTACTTACGCTAAACTGAACTGTTTTCAATAGAACAGATTATTTACATAAAAATGGATTTGGCGTTAAATAACCTACAAAGGTTGATATGCCATAAAACCAAACAAACCAAACAAACAAACCAAACTATTACGAAACAAAATAAAGAAACAAAAGAAATCGGCAATAATTTTAGCTCAGTCAGATGGGGCTGTAGAAAACACCGACTGCATCTCTTCAGAGGAGTAAGACCCACGTCAACGAGTATCCTGGGTATAACATTAAACAATCTGATGATGAGGCTCCTGTAATGCGGGAGATTTGGGGAATGCGGAGTATCTCTTTATTGCCATCGCTCCCAGGTCGACTCTGTTCCGCAGTGGTAGCACCAGATAGGGTCCTATCTATGGGTCTAATTGAACTAAACTGTGTACTTGTGCTTAACTGAATTGTTTCCAATTGAACTGTTTTTATATATAAATGGATTCGGCATTAAATAACCTATTATAATTGATATGCCTCAAAATCAAACCAAACCAAACCAAACCAAACCAAACCAGTTACGATTTATCTAAGAATATTATTTAGAGTTTAAATTCTTGAAATTATTTTCCATGTAAACCGTGGAATTTCCATTGATACGATGCTTGATAAATAAAAAGAGATGTTGGTTGGTTGGTTGGTTGGTTGGTTGGTATTTTATGGCATATCTACACTTGTGGGTTATCTTATGCCAAATCCTGTTCATATATATATTTTTTTTTTCTAAGCAAATAGTTTTAATGTAAGTTTATTTTCAAATGATTTTTAGCTCTTTTATTTGCACTCAATATTTCTATTTACTATTTCTATCGTATATTAATCATCGTTTGCACACAGTTAAATAGCTTCAAGTATTGCAATCTAAGACTAATAATTCTGTTTATTAAGTATTGCTATCACAGTTGTATAGTTTCAAATAACTACTAACAATCCTTAGTGAATGATTGAACAGTTTTATTTGATTCATAGATGGGACCGTAACGGTTACAACCACTCTGAGTTAGAGTGGATCTGGGATTAATGACAGTGAAGGCGTACTCTACATTCTCCAAAGCACCATGACTAGAGACTCATCATCAGATGCAGTTTTGTGTCATATCAGGGCACTCGTTGGTCGAGTCTTGCACAGAGTTATTCTACCGCGCTAGCCAGCAGGGTGAATAAAATTGAACTACAAAAAATAATCATTCGTACTATAGTTATACAAGTTAACTTCTTTGTTGGTGGGGTTTAGAATACAATGACTGACTTCCCACCAAAAATGTGTTGGCATTGGGTATGGTACTAAACTGCATTTGATGTTGAGACTCCTGTTCTGACACTATACATAATTTGGAGTAATCCTTCATTGTCATTACTCCCATGTCCACTTTTATCCGGAGTGGGAGTAGTTTTTACGGTCCCGTCTATGGGTCAGATGTATTTAAAAATTATTTGTATTTGATAGTACCGTGTGCAAAAATAAACAAACAAACGAACAAATAAATGAATAAGACCTCGTACCCCACAACTATACACAAATTTAAGTATGGACGTACAATAAACATGGTTCTATAATCTCTAGGTATGAAATAACCCTAGGTCGGTTGAAATGCCGTTAAAGTCAATCAATCAATCAATTGGTCAAGTTGTTATATTTTGACCTTCGACCCGGCCCAAAAATATTATTCCAAGGTGATACACCGGAAGGAAGTGACACATTCCAATGGCCAGTAATCGAAAGAAATCGCGTGGGCGGATTAAGGCTTTTGATATGGGACAAGGTGAAGGTCCCATTGTGTCACTACAGTGATGCACCGGAAGAGAGTAACCTCTGAACTGCATGACAGTTATTTCCGCTTGATGACGATTAAACATTCGATTTCAAAGATCCAGTGGGCGATCGTGTGGGCGTTGAATTATTATATAATTGAGTTGAGTTGGGTGCCAAAGCAGTTGCTAGTAGAATTCCAGACAGCCAGAGACCAGATGTGGTAGGGAAGGCAACACCCGACCGAGGGGGCCCTCGGAAAAGCCCCGATTGAGTGGACCCCAAGACCTCTGGTTGAGCATCTAAGAGAACAAGAAAGACACAATGTGACGGTCATAACAGTGGGGTCAAAATATGAAGTTTATTTTCGGTCTCCAGCACCCTCTCACATGCAAACCTTGAACAACCCTTTCGAACCTTGAAATAAAGTGAGAGGTGAATATTTTTCTAAAGAAGTCTTCCTGCTTCCTCCTTCCTGCGTCCTTCATTCCTGCGTTTTCCTTCATGCGTCTTTATCGTTGTGTCGCTGTGAATTATTCAACATATATATGTGCATATATGTAGATGTGAATCTACATATGTGACTATATAACAAAGTCGGCTGGGGCTACAAATACACCGACTACATCTTTGCAGCGGGGTAAGACTCCTTCCTTAAATGAGTGTCCTGATTTGACACAAAATAATCTGATGGTGAGGATCCAGTAATGCCGGAGCTTTGGGGAATGTGGATTACCTCTTCATTGCCATCGCTCCCAGGTCTACTCTGAACCCGGAGTGTAGCACCAGATAGGGTCCTATGTATCGGTCAAATATAACCGTTTGACATTTAAACTGTTTTCATATTTAACTGTATGTAACAAAAAACTGTACACAAGCTAAATTGAACTGTTTGAAATATAAGTGTTTTTAAACTAATGACTGATGTCTATTTGAATTGTTAGTGATACATAGCAATACTTGAAACCATTTAACTTTGATGCCATGCTAAACTGAATTGTATGAAATAGAACTGTTTTTACATTTTGACTGTGAGTAAACAAAACTGTATTTAAATAAATGACTTTGTGTAAACAAAAAAATTGTGGATTTCTGCTAAACTAAATTCATTGAAATTAAGTGAAACCACTTAACTGAGTGCAAAAAAAATGAGCTCAGGCTTCTTTAAAAATTTTATCAACAAAATGTTTTTAGAAATCATATTTGATTTATGTATAAAAAGGATTTGGCATTAAATGACCTACAATATGCTATAAAACCAAACCAAACCAAGCCAAACCAAACCAAGCCAAACCAAACCAAGCCAAACAAAATTAATCAATCAATGAAAATCTTAGTTACGGATTAGATAAGGACGTGCAGGTTCGGCTCATTGGTAGAACGCTGGATAGAAATTCATAAGGTTCTTACTTTATCTAAAGACGCAAATTTCATTTACGCCCAGGAATAGCACACTCACACGCACACGCGCACACACACATGCACATACGCACTCACTCACACACAAACAGACTGGCACACGGACACACACACATACGTACACGCATACATACGCACATACGCACACTCGCAAACTCACATTCATACACACACATACATCCGCACACATACATACACACACGCATACACACGCACATGCGCATACTCTCTCTCACGCGCGTGCGCGCGCACACACACACACATGCACTCTCATATACACACACTCTCTCACACACACCTCTGGTGGTGTAATGGTTAGCAAGCTCGACTAGCAAACCTACACGAGTGAGTTCGAGTCTCATTGGGTGCCCCTTTCATATGGCCTTGTGCCACATCTAAGCAAAAAGCTTAGTAAATTACCACTCTCTCTCACACACACAGACACACGCACATATATATATATGTAAATACAACCCCTATCACTCATACACACGCATGCATATGCACACACGTAAACTTTCACACGCATGCACATGCATGCATATACTCACACATACACTTCCACACATATACACACGTATGAACACACCGACGCATATGCGCATACAGCAAATAATATTCAATGATTGTTCATAACTTACGAATGAAACGATTGTCCTATAACATCAAACGTATGCGATGATGTAATAAGATTTTTAGTTTTATGAGAGAGACAGAGAAAGAGAGTAAGAGAGAAAGAGAAGGAGAGGGAGAGAAAGAAGGGGGAAAGAGAGAGAGAGTCTGGTGGGTAGATATTGACTTATTACCAGTGAAGGAAGTCAAGGAAGCGGGAGAGAGGAGTCTCTAATTGGGAGTTATCAAACTGTTGAAATGAATGCGTTGGAAATAAAGAAAAGTAGACAGTAGAAGTCAATTTGAGATCGTTGGAAATGCGACGCATAGCAAATATTTGTTTTGATTATTGAGACATTTGTAATTAACTAAGAAGACATTCTGGAACATTTGTCGAACGTTAATAATTCAAATTAGAGAACTGAAGTTTTTCGTTTCGATTCATCTTAACTCTCCTACTTCGTTCTCTCTCTCTCTCTCTATATATATATATATATATATATATATATATATATATATATTTGATATATGTATAAAAAGGATTTGGCATTAAGTAACCAACAATGGTTGATATGTCACAAAACCAAACCAAACCAAACAATCAATCAATCAATATCTTAGTTACGTATAAGATGAGGAGGTGCAGGATATCTACCCTTATGTGTCCTCGGGGTGTAAATGTTAAACCGCTGGACTGTGGAATTGTAGTAAATGCGTTCGAACTCTAGTTGCGCTCTAACTTTCCGACTAATACTCCTGGGAAAGGTATGAAGCCCCTTATCCCCGTTGCTATGGGCTAAGTAGTACTGTTCTTCTAGAAGGATGGCTTTGGCATTAAATAACCTACAAAGGTTGATATGCCAATTGAAAAAGAAGTATATGTATATTCTTTAAAATGAATAGTTCAGCAAGTAAATTTGGTATATCTTTTATAATTTTGCACTACACGCGTTTCAGTTATAAAAGATAAAATCTAAAATACCAAATTCACTTACGGACCTCATTCATTTTAAAGTATCTACTTTACTCTCACTGGACGCACAAAAAGAAAAAAAAATTATATATATATATATATATATATATATATATATATATATATATATAAGCCTTTCATATAAAGACAAAAAGAAAAAATTCACTTTCATGCACTCAAGTTGGAAACTCCTACCCCTTTGGATTTCCTCCTTGGACCATATGAAAAAAAACAATATTAATTTTTTTTTTATCAATACTCGTGTAAGTTGTTTATAGTTGATAATTTTCTCTCTCCAAATCCTCTTATTACTTTATTCTATATTTTTTACTTATTTCCTACATTTGAGTTTAAAAGTTTGTTTGCCATTAAATATAAAAAGGAGTGAAAAGAAGAGAAGTCAAAAGTTTATAAATTTTGATTCAGGAATTGAATGTCAACCAGACAGAAAAAACAAATTGTTTAGTCTTTACTTAATTTGGGTTAAGGAGAGAGGATGGCCGGAATTTTGAGGGTTTTCCCAAATCTTCATTAGAGATTTCCCATTATTTCTTAGAATGAAGTCGCAGATCTAACATTTTAAGAAATATAGGCTCTGCTGAAATAATTATTATTGCAAAATACAAAAAATGAGTAATTTTATAGGTTTTTCTCTTATAGGGTATGATATATATATATATATATATATATATATATATATATATATATATATACGAGCCTCTTTCAAATCCTGAATTGTCTCATAACGACAGCCTCTAAGTTTTTTATTGACCCTAAAGAATAACCACACACTTCGCGCAAATCTTCTGCATCTTCAGTTCCTCGCGAATAATTGTGTGTAAAGTTCCCACACTGACATAAAACTGTGCACTTATTGTCTCTATAGACACACGACGGCCCTTATCCATGAAATTCTTCATTTGGCCAATCAACTCTGGTGTTCCAAATTCCTTCCTCCTCCTATGCCTCTAATCATCCCTCACAGACTTCCTGCCTTCCTTAAATCTCTTATGCCACTCAGAAAATGATGCTCGATTCATGCAAGATGCTCCAAAAGCAGTCTGAAGCATCCCATACGTTTCTGTGGCATTTTTCCAAGTTTAAAACATAATTTTATTGCATATCGTTCTTCTAAAGTGTCATCACGTCCAGATTGCATTTTTGAAATTCACCAGCGGTGATAATCAGCCTTTAGTAGGGTGTATTTCAATTGCTGCTGTAGCTGTTCATTTGAACCTGAAATCAGTCATCTCATAAGATGTATAGCAATAGCATACTGAATTTCCAAGAGTCTACGACAATTTCAAATGCCTCTACAAAAAAGCCTGGAAACTTATTGAAGGCACCTCATATATATAAATATATATATATACGTGTGTGTATATATGTGCGTATATATATATATATATATATATATATATATATCATTGGCGAAATACATGTTTGTGTTTGTGTACAGGGTGGAACGATAAAATTGTCATCCGAAAGAAAAAACACTACAGCTTTATTTTAAAATTTTTATTGAAAACATCAATTCAGGTAACTTGATTATGTAGTAGAGCTGACATCTATTCAATGTAGCTGCCTTTAGCCTCAATCCCAGCCTCGATACAGATCCGGAACTGGGAGCATGCCTTTTCCACAAGCGCCAGCGGGAGCTCGGCGGATGGCGGCGATCAGGCTGGCTTTGGTGTTGTGGGAGGTCATGTTAGTGATGTTCTCGACGTATGACCAAACGAAGTAGTCCAGCGGGTTCAGGTTGGGAGAGGAGGGGAGCCAGTGAGAGAAGGGTACAAAGTCGTAGCACTCCTTCTGAAGCCAAGCCTGGGTCTCTTTGGACTTGTTGGCCGGCACCGAGTCCTGCTGCCACACCCAGGGTCTGTCACCGGCCACCTGATTGCACCAGGGGATCACCACACTCTTCAGCACATCCAAGTACAATTTGGTGTTGACTTTCAAGCCGACTTTGAAGATGTGAGGTGGTATGATGTGGCCCTCACTTGAAACTACACCAAAGACCATAACCGTAGCCGGAAACTTTGTTTTCATCACCCTGGGCACGTCCCTGTTATTCGTGGCAATCCAGATTTGCATTTTGAGGGTGCTGGCCATGGTCCTGTTGTCATAACTTGGATCGGTAGAGAGCATGAGTTGTACAGCGGCGCATCTCCGATCTCGCTTGTTGGACAATGTGTCACTTTCAGACATGAAAGACGGCTCCTATTGCTCTTGGGATTTGTGCACAACTGGCCAACTAGTAGATGGTCTGCAACAAAAAAAGAAAACTGGTTTTCATTAAACGGAAATAGAATCATGTCGTCTTTTATAGGGCGACAAATTTAACGTTCTACCCTGTATATATATATATATATATATATATATATATATATATTTATATATATGTGTGTATGTGTATATGTGTGTGTGCGTTTGAACGTGCGTATATATATATATATACATATAAGAGAGTTTATACATATATATACGTGTGTATGTGTGTGTGCGTGTGTGTGTGTGCGAGTGTGAGTGTGCGCGTCATTGGTATAGTAGGTAGAGTGTTCGTCAATGATCCGGGAGACCGGGTTTCAATCCCAGGTCAAGTCATAACAAGGAGTTAAAAAATGGTACTTGATGCAGTCTCGCTCAACACTAAATATAATAAGAAACGGATCAATAGTAAGTGGAGCAATCCAAGGAGAAGAATAGCGCCTTCTCCTACATCTTGGTGTTGCAGCTATTGAAAATGAAGCCTTCGGGTCGTCCTTGACTACGGTTGGTCAACTTACTTTCAACGATGTGCGTACACATGTATATATGTATATATATATGCATGCATATGTGTAAATGCACGTGCGTATATATATATATATATATATTTCTTTCTTTGATTTTGACTGAAGGATGTTCATTATTTGATTGAGACGCAAGTGTAAAACTTACGTTTACGGCAACATTCCATATATTACTTTAATTAAATTAAAAAAAAATATTTTCATTCGTAATCCACATAATATTTTTTAAAGATGTATTCAATCTATTCAAATAATATAGATATGTGCGTGTGCGTGCATGTATGTGTGTGTGTGTGTACGTGTGTGTGTGTTTGATATTTGCAGTCGTTTGGAAACGAGGTTCACATGCATTTTCTTTCCTCCCGTCAAGCCCTGTATCGGATGATACATAACATGGTAAATATGTATACAATTAAAAATATTCTAAAATTTTAAGGGCGTCATTCTTCTATGCAAGAGAATTAAAAGAAGTCGACGTAGCAACTGGTATTTATTTATAATTCTCTGAGGATTAATTTCTGAAGCGAAAAAGCAATTCTTATCATAACAAAGTGTTTTGTTGTCGTTTTTTTTTTTTTTTTTTTTTTTTTGGTTTTGAGAAAAAGAAATCAAGACGTTCTTTAGTTTCAAAGTATTGTTAATACCAATCAAAATATGCACGTCGTACGATTGTGACCCCATTTTTTTTTACTGTAGTCCCAGATGAAATTTGATCACACTATTGTTAAAAGTAAGTATTTATCAAACTGCGTATATTATAAAGTCAGTTTTTCTATATAGCATAATAATATATATATATAAGAGAGAGAGAGAGAGAGAGAGAGAGAGAGAGAGAGAGAGAGATAGAGAAAGAGAGAGAGAGAGAGAGAAAGAAAGATTTTGTGTGGGTGTGGGTGTTCTTCTACTCTATCTAAGGTCACAGCACGCACATACAAATATAAGGATCGCATCATCATCATCAACAGCATCATCAATTCGCGTTGACAGCACTTATTTACCTGACTCTCTCTCCGTCCATCCCTATCGTTCATCGCTCTTCAAACTATTCCCAGTGTCTGCACAGAGCTGATGTTGATAAGTTATTGCGGGTTGGCCAACACTAGCACGTCCATTATGTGTTGGGGTCAATAGAAGAACATCGCCTATGAATTTGTCTTTGTTTCTCCAGTAGTGTCCCACAAGTCTTGTTCGTTTTACTCACAGGGTTTTTTTTTAGATGAGGGGTAACTGGCCGTACGGCTGTTGCATTGCAAAGTGTTGCTTCCAGGATTTGTTCAAAACAATACGCAGCATTTTTGTGTAGTTACCAACTAGAGTTTTCTCCAAGTGTTTTGTTAGCGTCCAAGTGGTTGATCCTTATAGTACTATTGACATGGCTACAGTTGGGAAAAATCCAATTTTATTTTATTGGATTGATCAGACTTAGTTATGATCGATAAGCTGTTGATAGTAGTCCATGAATTGACATCACTTTCAGTAGAGGAGATATTCCTGCCGATGTATGGGAACTTGTCTACTAATCTAAAATAAAAGGGTAGAAAAAATTTATATTCAAGAAAGAAAGAATGTGTATAAGAAGGGAGTTTCAGCATTTAAGTTTAAGAGTCTTTGTCAACCTTGACAAAAGCAATTTTGATAAATCAAGATTGGATTTAGTACAGTTTGGGAAATTGGAATTTTTATTTTGAAAAAATTTGTTGCGAACTCGTGATAATTGAGGAATGTAAAGAAAACATGCCATCAGTACGAATGAAATAATGTTCGGAAAGCCGAACTAGAAGTTGTTATTTACTAAACTTGATAAAGTTCCGTACAAGGCCAGAAAAATGGAGCACCAAATGAGAATCAAACTAACTACAAGTAATCTGCTTGACTAGTTTACTATACATTGCACGACACAAGTCATCCAAAATCCCACTGTAAATAGTTATGCATTTAATTGCATCGATATCCGGAAAATATCATGGAATATCTTTTAAGTTTCCGTCGCGTAGTGGCAAACATGCCGAACTGTGATATCGTAGTAGTTCGAACTCCAGTCACACAATTACGTTCACTTTCAGACCTTATTTTCCCGGTCTATTATGGGTTAAATAGTACCACTACATAGATAGCTTTGGCATTAGATAACCCACAAAGTTTGATATGTCACTAAACAAGTTAATTAAAACAAACCATTCTAAGGTACGAATCGAGGGTAAGTGGATCAATCCAGGGAAAAGAGCTAGCGCACTCTTCTACACCTCGGAGATGTAGCTATTGAAAAGGGAGCGTTCGAGTCACCCTTGACTACAGTCGGGCAATTTTCTTGATATATATATATATATATATATATATATATATATATATACTAATCAATTATCTACCAGTATTCTTTAGTAGAAGATTTTCGACTAGCGATTTAAGTTAATTCTATATATATATATATATGTACGTATACATATATTTCATGGCAAATCCCCTTTATATACATACATATATATATATGAACAGGATTTGGCATTAAATAACCCTCAAGAGATAATATGACATTAAACTGAATAACCAAATTATTAAAGTTCTACCTATTAAAGAGATAAGTTTGTGGAAAAATAACAGTCTCTTTTCTTGCATTTTATATGGTATTACCCATAGTTACCAACCCCTTCCTCTCGGGCAGGATATGACACAAGGTCAATTTTTAAGCGAGTTTAACAGGTTTGAATTCAGAGTTTTCCTTCTCCGAGACTAGTTGCCTCACCAGTCTGCCCTATTATTTACCCATAGCTGGAGGGAGAATAATTGGATTCATATCTTTCCCAAGGGTATTAGAGCTATATGAAATGCAATCAGTCTCGTCCAGGATTTGAACTCGTGTCGCCGTGTCCATTTCCTGCGACGATAACCATTTCACCACGGGCATAGTTTCAAGCATACCAATGTATCACTCTTAATTCAATTAAACATCAGTCATTTCTTTAGATGTAGTTAAATGATCAAAATTCAATTTAGCATAAGTCATTTGTTTGTAGTCCGTTTAAATGTCAAACAGTTCTATTTGACCCATAGATAGGACCCTGTCAGGTGCTACCACTCCGGGCCAGAGTGTAGTAATAGCAATGAAGTGTTACTCTGCATTCTCTAAAGCTCCAGCATTACTAGAGCTTCACCATCAGATTGATTAATGTCATATCAGGACACTCGCTGGCGGGGAGATTATACCCCTCAGCAGAGATGCAGTTGGTGTTTTCTACTGCCCCAACCGACTGGGCTTGTTGACGTAGAGGCCAGTGCATCTTGCTACTTGCTCCATGCTATTCTGCAGGGATTCGGCTTAGGCAGGTGTATTTACGAGAAGCGCTAGATCATATGCGTAGTCTTCAGCGGTTATAGTTTCTGATGCATATCATCTGCTTCTGGTATTTTTTAAAAATGGGAAACCATTTTCTTTTATTAGATCTATCGATGTCCAACGTTTGTAATTTTGGCCGTAATGGTCTTAATGTAAGATTCATTACAAAACACCAAACTTAGCTTCAATCAAACTAATCGTAAATGGACACATACTCATTTATTATATATACTTGCTGAAGCAAAAAAAAAACAAAACAAAAAACAAAAAACAAAAACAAAAAAATAACGAATAAACAAATAAACATAAAAAAAAACTCAGTGTGGCCAACAAAGCCTTCCACGGATGATGAAAAAAAACAGTTATTTTTGGATTGATTATTGGGATGAGCGTAAACACTGACCCTACTCTTGGAAATGACGAGTTTATGTTGTCTACAATTGGGATGATCTGAGAGATTGACCCAACATGACTGTAATAGATGTGTCTTCCTCTGGGAGAACAGCCTAATTGATCATTTTTAAATCCCCACATCAGGTACACCAGTACGTTAGCCAGTAAATAAAGTCTTATTGATACTATTCTTTTCTATGGGTGACATTTATTTAAATTTATTATTGATTCTTCAAATTGATCATATTTATTTAGATTTTTTAAATCTTTTCTTTTTTACACATTTACCTTTAGAACTTATTTGTCATTTTATAAAATTCCTCCGGCTGTCGAAACCTGGTACCATTAGCCAACACCTGCCGCTGCGTTGCTTTCATTGACACCGGTGACAAGAATGGATTAACCTGGTTATTTAAGAATAACAGTAGGATCGTCGCAAGACGATGTTGTTGTCAATCTTTTTTTTTTCTCTCAAACTTGCTAAGATGCGCTTGTTATGAGGTACTCCTATCAGTATTATAGAGTGGAGGTGACTGGAGGAGGTCCAGTGGTCGGGAGATGAATAGTCTGCGTCTCTCAACACCGTCCCTGAAACCACAATTAGAAGACGACAGAACGAGCTTCAGGGAATTATTTACAATCCAAACGTTTCTCTTGTTGACTTTACCTTTTCCTACCAATATGGACATGACTTCTAAAGTCGGTGTTAAACGAGTTCGACCAGAGAAAAAAAAAAAAAGAAAAAAAAAAGAAAAGAAGTCCAATATGCTTTGTACGCTCCTAGGAAATTTCTCGACACAAAACGAGTTTATAACCAGTTAAAAAAAAAGTTTCACACACACACACGCACGTGTGCATACACACACACACACACACACACGCGCGCATACACACACTCATACACACAGACACACGTGCATACATACGCACACATACCCACGCTCATACACACATACACTCGGGCATACACTCATATACATATCTATATATATATATTCGTATATGTACAAGTTGGTAAATGTATACAAAGAGAAAGAGAGAGAGAGAGAGAGAGAGAGAGAGAGAGAGTTTTCTTACTGTGTATGATCAAAAACGATTGATTAATTGATTTTAAAAGCATGTCAACCCATCGAAAGTAATTTCATGCCAAGAGGTTAGGGAACTGCGTACAATTTACGTTTATATTTATAGTTATTATTTGCGCATAGTTTCATAGTTTGCGCATGATTTGATAATCATTTGTTCACACACAGTTATATCGTTTCAAGAATTCCTATCTAATGCTAATAATTTGTAAAAAATCCCAGTTGGCTGTAGAATATACTAACTGCATCTTTGCTGAGGGATTAGATTCCCGGCTAATGGAGGTGCCCGTGGTGTAATTGTTATCGTCGTAGGAAATGGACACGGCGACACGAGTTCAAATCCTGGACCAGACTAATTACATTTCACATAGCACTAATACCCTTGGGAAAGGTATGAATCCAATTATTCTCCCTCCAGCTATGGGTAAATAGTAGGACAGACTGGGTTCTTCAGCCTTGGTGAGGCAACTAGTCTAGGAGAAGGAAAACTCCGACTTCAAACCTGTTAAACTCTGCTTAAAAATTGACATTGTGTCATATCCTGCCCGATCGGAGGGGTCGGTAAATATGATTAGATTCCCGGCTAACGAGTGTCCTGATATGACATTAAACAATCTGATGGTGAGGCTCCAGTAATACTGGAGCTTTGTGGAATGTGAAGTACTACTTCATTGCCATCACTCCCAGATCCACTCTGCCCCGGACAGGTAGCACCTGACAGGGTCCTATCTATGGGTCAAATTAAAATGCTAGACATTTAAACTGATTGCAAACAAAGTACATGCTAAATTGAAATGTTAGAGATAGAACTTTTTGAATATTTTATTGTGTAAACAAATGACTGATGTCTAATTGGATTGTTAGTGATACATAGCAATACTTGCAACCATTTAACTGTGAGCCAACGAATGAGTAATGTTGAATAGAATTATTAATACTTGAAACTCTTTAACTGTGTGCCTAAATTGAATTATTGGTATTACATATCAATACTTGGAAACATTTAACTGTGTGCAAACAAATGAGTAATGTTGAAGATAATTATTAATGTGAGAGAGCAACAATTCAAACTATTTAACTGTATTGAAATAATAGCAATACTAGAGTGCAAACAGTTTAACACATTTAAAAATGAAATTCCATCAAACAAATTATACATATCTTGTTTATCAATTTAAATGTGTGCAAACAAATGACTGATGTTCAGTTGTGACCAATATACCCATACTTGAAACCATTTAACTATTTGCAAAAAAGATATGAGCTCGGCCACATTTAAAAATATTATCAACAAAATGTGTTTACAAATCGTATACAGTCATCCACTGACTGACTGTTTCACAACTCTTCAATGTGGCTAAAGACACGAGATGCTCGAAGTAAAACCGGCTGTCTTTTACGCCAGCCGGAGACTCTACCGCAAAGCCACGAGTAAACTCAGCGTACGCGAACGGATTTATACGAATAGTATTGCTTTGGTTTTTGTTTTAAATATAAATGCTAAACGGCTACGGAGAGCTCAGTTCATTCGAAGAGCTTTGCATTACACGTGTGACAAGCGTTATTCTTTCATTAGAGAGCTTAGCGCTCCTCGGGAGGGGAGTGATAATGTATATATATATATATATATATTGCATAGTGGCTCGTACCACGTGACTTCCGGTATCACGGAAGTATAAAAGACACCGAGGAAGTAGAAGCAAAAGCAGAAGCAGAAAGAGAAGCAGAGAGACAGCTCTGAAAGGACGTCGGTCAGTAGTAAGACCAACTTCGGACGTAACACCAACAGCACGAGCCTTATAATACTAGTTGAACTGGACCACTTGAGTTAATAAATAATTAACTCTATTTCACTGTGTATCTTTTCCTTGCCACGATACAACAATATATATATATATATATATATATTTGAATTAACAGGATATGGTATCAAATAACATACTATGGTTGATAGGCCATAAAACCCCAAAAATTCAAATTTTAAGATAGGAAAACTGATCTAAAAAGATTTGAGGATCGAGGGCCTTGAAAATAAGAAAACTGATCTAAAAAATCGAAGATCGAGGGCCTTGAAAATCGGAAAACTGATTTAAATAAATTTGAAGATCGAAGGCCTTGAAGATAGGAAAACTGATCTAAAAAGTTTTGAGGGTTGAGGGCCTTGCAGATATAAAAAAAACGATTTAAAAAAACTCTGAATTAAAAATTAAGGAGGCTAGTGTAAGTGTTTCTAATGACTAGAGACTAAGTGTAGCTAATGACTAAAATCTAAGTGTTTCTAATGACGATAAACTAAGTATTGGTTATGACAATAAACTAAGTGTAGCTAATGAAAATAGTGTAAGTGTAGCTAATGACTCTAAATATTATTGTGCACAACAACTGCAATTTTTTTTGTAAATTGCTTTGTAAACCAGGAAAAATCAACAAAAAATTTTGTTGCTTTTCATTTTACAATATTTCAAATGCAAATTGCTTCGGAAGACTTGATTGAAAAATTAAGTGATTTATTGATTTTAACGGCACGTAAACCTGTCTTGTGATATTTTATGCCAGAAGTTAACGAATTGCGTTCTTTGTACGTTTATATTCATATTTTTTGTTCAGTTATTTCTTAAGAGATTTTATTTCACATGGTCCTATCTAATGTCAAACATTTCTTGAACAGATCTATTTAAAAAATCGATGTGAACCTAATGTTGGATATTGACTTGGAGACCCCTTGTCGATACTGCTGTAGAAGTTAAACACTGGGAACGAAAATTATAGGAACCTAACGTAAAGAAGACGTAGGTGTTCCCGGTGGAAATGCCGCGTAGAATTGCGTGGGTGGCTAGCTAAATGGAAGCGTGATTATATAACCAGGGAGATTTCCTCCCGAAAAGCAGAACGAAGAGTCTATCGGTTCACAGACGATCCGTACCGTCGGCACCTGTGTATGCAGCTCAGGCGTCTTCGATTCTCTTTTACTTACATTTTAGGTATTAATTGGAAAAGAAATGAAGCTGATTATATTTTTATGTATCAGTGTGGTTGTCCTTCTCTGCTATTCAACATAGACAGGTTCTATCACTTCTGGTCATAGTGGATCTGGGAGTTATGGTAATGAAATGACATGAATGCTAGGGTTCCTCAGCGCGCATGTCAGGCAGCGCTGACTGACGAGTTTACCACGATTACTCAGACCAAATCGTGCATCAAGTAAAACGGCCGGTCTCTTAATGACATTGTGGTATTTATTCAACATTCCACCATGTTGAAATATGGGACAAGGCCGTTTTATGCATGGCCAGGCCAAAAATACTCTGTTTAGTGTCATACACTGGTGTATACTTTTTGTTGGGGGTAACCCTTCTGCAAAGGACATAGCGTATTATTAGCATCACCGACAGGACGTACAAAAATTCAAGGAATTTGAATTGATTCAGTTCTTTATCTGCTAAGTTGGTCAGCGTTTCTCGTATCTTGTTGAACACTTAGCATGTCAGGTTTGGTTAGGTTTCTTTGTTTAAAGGCCTATCAACCTTCGTGAGTTATTTCATGCTAAAGCCATCATTGCAGAAGAACAGTAGTGAAACTATTTAATTGATAGCTGGTTAATAATGGAAATCATACCTAATGTTGAGGATATTAGTCCGAAAGCGAACATAATAGCGCGACTAGAAATCGAACTTGCCTATTATGATATCACAGTCCAGCACGTTAGCCACTACACCATGGAGACTCCTCCATTTTGCACGTCAGTCAAAATCATTTCATCAGAAAATAAAGTATATTATTATTTTTTATTTTTTCGTGGAAGCCATTTTGTGTCTTAAGTTCGAGTTTCTTTTAAATGGCTCGTCGTTGACTTAATTCAAATGGAAGAATATATCAGTGACAACAAGAAGCATTAACTTACGTTAACGATGACAAATTCATATTACACAATTGTAAGTCTCGTAAGACAGAAGAAACATTTAAGATTCGGAAAGCGCATTGAAAATAATAGGAAAGTGAACAAAATAATTAAAATCAGAATCAGTTGACGTCTGTCATTGTAACTGACTTCATTTTGATGATTTTTAATTATTTTAAAACTTTCGTTTGCTTCTCATTCCAGCTTGCTTTAAACATATCTTCCACAAGATGTATCTATCTATCTATCTATCTATCCCCTGGGCGCGCAAAAAAACATGTTGGTGTGGGGTGATTTTACTGCCCCCTAGCAGTGAGAGGGATACATAGAGATGATGCTGGTGAGAAAACAAATATTTTGAGTTAATCTATGTGCTGTTAACCGTAGCAGCAATAACGATTCTCTATAGAAACACCAAAGTAAAAGTACGATCACCAGATGGAGACACAGAATACTTCGACATTGTAGCAGGAGTACCTCAAGGGGACACGCTGGCTCCGTACCTCTTTATCATTTGTCTAGACTACGTACTTAGAACATCGATTGATAAAATCAGAGAGAATGGCTTCGAGCTGACGAAGAAAAGAAGCAGAAGGTACCCCGCAAAAACAATTACCAACGCCGACTACGCCGATGACATAGCGATACTGGCAAATACACCTGACCAAGCCGAAACACTACTGCATAGTTTGGAAAAAGCAGCCGCAGGCATATGACTCTATGTTAATGCACACAAAACGGAATATATGTGCTATAATCAAACGGGGAACATCTCCACTCTAGACGGAACCCCTCTTAAACTAGTAGACAAATTCACTTACCTAGGAAGCAGCGTCGAATCAACCGAAAAGGACATCGACACGAGGTTAACGAAAGCATGGACAGCTATCAATAGGCTATCGATTATATGGAAATCAGACCTAACCGATAAAATGAAACGCAGTTTCTTCCAGGCAGCAGTCACATCGATACTGCTATACGGGTGCACTACATGGACGCTAACAAAACGGCTGGAGAAGAAGCTAGACAGCAATTACACAAGAATGCTGCGTGCAATCTTGAACAAGTCCTGGCGACAACACCCCACAAGACACCAACTGTACGGCCACCTGCCTCCTATCACGAAAACTATTCAAGTTAGACGAACCAGACATGCAGGACACTGCTGGAGAAGCAGGGACGAACTCATAAGAGATGTACTCTTATGGACCCCCACACATGGTCGTGCAAAAAGCAGGACGACCAGCACGAACATACATTCAGCAGCTGCGTGAGGATACGGGATGTTGTCCTGAGGACCTGCCTAGAGTGATGAACGATAGGGAGGAGTGGCGAGAGAGGGTCAGGGATATCCGTGCTACCAGCGCGACATGATGATGATGATGATGTGCTGTTACCATATTTATAAACACGTGCCAGAAAGTTTTGACTTTAAGAGTACTCGAAACCAAAGAGTGTTTTTGAGCTATCTATCTATATATTCTAGAAGAAGAAGAGATCGATCCGTACCTTTCCTGAGGGAAAAATGAACGCAAATAACATTAACCGGAAATTGAAGCACTTATATTTTCTGCACAGATAATCATTACCAAATTCACACAAACACACACACACACATATATATATATATATCATGCATATGTGTTTGTGTGTGCTTTTGTGCGTGTGTGTGTGTGTGGATTACAAAAAATATCTATCTATCTATTTATCTGAACTTTATTTCCCTTATTTATCTGAAATACTTCCATTCCCTGCATTCATAAGCATTCCGTCTCTTTGTCTTTGACCCTCTCTCTCTCTCTCTCTCTCTCTCTCACACACACACACTAATACACACTTATGTACACACTCATACATACACATTCAGACATACTCGCACAGACACAAACACACACATGCACACATACATGCTCATACACATATATACACGCATGCACACAAATACCCACACACACCTTCATGTGCAGATATGAGCGTAATAAACGTATATGTTTATTTACATTAGTTTCATATGCACACAAACACGTAACAGCTGTTATCCACCCACAGAAGGAATGGTTTAATAATTTCAATTTAATTCAATTCAATTCAATTTCATTTAATTCTATTTTAATCGAGAAATTCTTTCTGTAATTAGACGAACATTTTTGTAAACAGAATTTCTCCCATTTCATACGATTAATTGTAAAATCCATTTCCCACTACTTAATCGACAAATTCTGAATTTTATTGAATCAATTTCCTTTTTTTTCTTTCCCCCTTTCTTATTCATTTTGACATCAGCCTTCATTCGACTTCGTTACATATCATTAAATTAGACTTGTTTAGTTTCAGCAAGATCCTTTAACTTTTCCGAAATAAAGAGCCATCATATCATTTTCTAATTCTTGTTACGTGCCAGGATTGTGAATTGTGCCCAACATGTTCCATTTGGTTTCTTATGGCATATCAATCTTTGTGGGTTATTTAATACCGAATCCATCCGTGTAGAATAACAACAGTGGCACTATTTACCGCATTGCCGGTAAATAAGAAGGTTCATACCTTTTCTTAGAAAAAAATTGTTTGGTTGTGTTTTATGGCACATCAGCTCCTGTAGGTTGTCCATCTATTCATTTACAAATTACATATATTTAATATATGTAATATAAATGATTTGTAAATGTATAAGTTCCTAGGTAATATTATTTTTAAACGAGTCAGGGCTCAGTTGTTTTTACAGTTTAATGGTTTCATGTATTGCTATTCAACATTAGTAAATCTATTTATCAATCATTCCAATCAAATTTAATACTAATTATTTGTTTGCACACAGATAAATGGTTTTAAGTAAAGAAGATGATTAAATATTCTATTTGACTTATAGATAAGAAGTTAAAACTAAAACTAGTCCAATCGGTTGATTGAGTTCGAACCCGCTTACTTCGATGTCACTAACACACACGTTTGTCACTACATCACGTATCTCCTTTTCTCCAATGTGTAGTTAGAGTATAAATATATCGTATTACTGTGCAAACAATTGATTACAGACAAATAAAAAAGTGAAATTTTTAAAAATACAATGGAACATTGAAAAGAGTTATTACAATTAAACACTTACAATTTTACAAATTTCTGCATTATATAATCCATAAAAAGTCCATACGCTGTTAAGCAAATAAGCCGAAGTAAACTAAACTAAACTAGTCAATTTAAACCATTTAGTTGCCCCTAAATTTTAGTATTCGATAAAAATAATTCAATGAATATAACTACAATTTATTTGTAGGAAAAAGGAATACTTGATATCATAGAACACTGTGCGAAAAATGGTTCTTGGCAAAATGATTATGGGCAAATAAAAAGTGTATTGTATATTTTATATAACCGTATACTGTCAAATTTCATATGAAAATTTATTGTTAATTTTATATGAAAATTCATTGTTAATTCTTAGAATATATCAAACAGATCTCAATGTATTTATATTATGTATCGAAATTATTTCTTTATGAAAATATATTGCCACTTTTTATGTAAAATTATATTGTCAATTTTATATGAAGATATATACGTTACGTAAAGATCTTTTTATACATTCAATTACTTACTTAAATCTTCTCTGTACTTTGTAACTTCTCCGTTTGGAACATTGAAGACAGCCATGACTGCAATCAAACATTCAGAAATTAATCAAATTTCTGCGTAAGATAACCCTTAAGGAGTTGATACGTCTTTAATCAAATAAACCAAATCAAACTAAACCAGACCTACTTACTTTAAACCATCTGAGTGTGTATGAATTATTTGTATTAGATTGGAATTCCTGATGTCATATAGATGTGTTCAAACAAAATATATCTTATAACTGTGTACAAACAATTGATTTCAGGCTAATGAAAAAGTGTAATTCATATATATATATATATATATATATATATATATATATATATATATATATATATATGAATATATATATATATATATATATATATATATGTTGTCTGACATTAGTCGAGGGCGACTCGAAGGCAGGCTCCTTTTTCAAGAGCTACTACACTGAGGTGTTGGGGAGGGTGCTACACTTTTTATAGATTGCTTCACTTATCCTTGATCCGTACCTTATAATGCTGAGTGTTAAGCAAGGACGTATCAAGTATCATGTTTTGAGTCTTTGGTACGATTCAACCAGGAGTTGAACCCTGTTCTCCAGGATCTTTGATGAACACTATTATGCTAACATATATATATATTTATATACTTATATTATCCAACGCCAAGTCAGCCGATGGTAGGAACCATTCAATTTTAGGATTTTCTTTCTTCAATATCCATGTAAATTAAAATTCAAAAGAGAACTCTATGTAAAATAATGATTAATCAATTAATTAAAATACTGAGCATATAATTCCATATAAAAGAAAAACCTTAAAAATTCCTCATTTTTTTGTAATAATATTCATTTCAGCAAACTCTATAATGTTTTTTAAATGTTAGATATACATCTTCAGACAAAGAAATAATGAGAAATTTCTAATGAAGATTTAGGATGACCGGAATTTTGTTGGTTTTTCTAAATCGTCATTAGAAATTTCACATTAATTCTGTATCTGAAGATGCAGATCTTACAGTTAAACGACAATATAGGATCTGCTGAAATAAATAGGAGTAATTTTTAAAGTTTATATATATATATATATATATATATATATATATATATATATATATATATATATAATGAAACAGTGAAAATAGTTATGTTTACAATCAACCATTTACAAATTAATCAAATTATGGCATTAGATAACCCCTAAGGTCTTGATATGCCGTTAAATGAACCAGGCCTGAACAGACGAGACTAATAAAGATGATACACCACAGGAAACCCAACTTATCAATCAACCCTCGTTATGATGAATTATATTATTTTCTCGTCACCATGTTTTTCATTAGATGTTAAAAAATTGTATATTGTTGATATTCGATTGATAGAATTATGACGAATTTTAAAGAATTGTCTCGGTTTACATTATAATTACAAAACAAAACGGGAATTCTCGCAATCTGTGAACTACTATACGGCTGCACCAGTTGGATTCTAATAAAAGATCTAAATGGGAACTTCACAACGACCTACAAAGTGTTTGGAACAAATCTTAGAAACAGCACCATGTTACAGCGGCTGTACTGCCACTTACCTCCCATCGCACTGACCGTATAAGTAAGAAAGCAAAACATTCCACGCGCGGCTGAAGAAATAAGGATGAACTTATGAGTGACGTTCTCCCATGAACTCCTACGCATTGACACACAAGTATTGGCCGATCTGAAACAAACGACTTTCATCAGCTCTGTGAGGACATCGGGTGCTGTGTAAAAGACTTAGCAAGAACGATGTCTTATCTTCCACGACAGAAACTATACAAACAAGACATTCAGGGCACTGCTGAAGAAATAAGCATGAACTCATAAGAGACGTTCTCTTATGAACTCCTACACATGGACACGCTCGTGTTGGCTGATCAGCAAAAACTGACCTTCATCAGCTCGCAGCGGACACTGAGTGCCGTCTAGAAGATTTATAAGGAATGATGTCTTACCTTCCACTACATAACTTATACAAGCAAGACATTCAGGGTACTGCTGAAGAAGTAAGGAACCCCTGGATTTGGATGATGTCATTACAGTTTTTGGTTTGAGATAATGGATTTTTTGTCGTTCACATTTAAAGCTTCGTCTGAAGAGTTTAATGAAAGTAAAGATTCTCATCAAAAACAAGATACCAAGATAATCAATATATGAACCGTGTATTATTGTGGAAGCAAGTGTAGGTTATGTAATGACAGAGACAAAACACTTAATCACATAATAAGCACAGAAGAAATACAAGATTAGGCACGATTGAGTGTGAAAGGTGATCCACAGGGAATTGTGCAAGACGTTAAAATTTGACCATGCTGACTAGTGGTGTATGCACACACTAGAATTTGTGCCAGAAAATTAGACGCAATGAAAATGAGACGTATAAAAATTCTCTTGGACTTTGAGACATAAGCGGATCATCAAATCCCAGCCAGAAGACCAGACCAAGTGTTAATTAATAAGAATGAAAAAAACTTTCCGTCTAGTGGCTCATAGAATAAAAATAAAAGAAAGGGAAAAAATAGACAAATTTTTAAGAAAGCGAAAAAATAGACACGTTTTAAAGAAAGCAAAACAATAGACAAATTTTAAAGAAAGCGAAAAAATAGACAAATTCTAAAAAAAGCGAAAAAACGGAAAAATTTAAAGAAAGCGAAACAATAGACAAATTTAAAGCAAGCGAAAAAATAGACAGATTTTAAAGAAAGTGCCAGAGAACTAAAAATAGAGTGGATCATGAAAGTGACAATTATCCATCATAACTGGAAACCTTGAAAAAAATCCTGAATAATCTAGAAAAAGAGATTGTGGGAAATGGATACCCGAGAAAAAAATTATCACCGTCCAGAACACAGAGCTGCCGAAATCTGCTAGAATACTTAGAAGAATCATGGAGAATTGAGACGACTAGTAACAACACCAGTTACTATTTGTGTGAAATTAATAATAATGATAATAATAATAATAATAATAACCTTCCTAGAAAATAACACACAAAAACTCCAATGGAACTTTGACATACACACGGATCACCTAATCTCGGCCAGAAGACCAGACCTAATAATAATCACCAAAAAAAAAAAAAAAAAGAAAAAAAGAAAAGGAAAACTTGCAAAATTGTCGACTTCGATGTCCCTGCTGACCACAGAATAAAACTGAAAGAATGTGAAAAGAAGGATTAGTACTTCGACCTTGCTAGGAATTGAAAAAAAATATGGAACATGCAGGTGACTATAAAACCAATAGTAATTGGTGCGTTTGGAACAGTAACTAAAGGATTACTAAAGGGACGGGAGGACTTGGAAGTTGGCAGACGAATGGAGACCATCCAAACTACTACATTATTGAGAACAGCCAGGATACTGAGAAGCGTCCTGGAGACTTGAGGAGACTTGCTGTCACTCAAACTCCAGTGAAAGACCATCAGCTAACGCTGATGTGAAAAACTCAAATGAGTAAATAATAATAAACAAAAAAAAGAGAACTTGCAAAACTGTGGACTTTACTGTTCCGGCTGACCACAGAGTAAGATTGAAAGAAAGCGAATAGAAGGATAAGTACTTCGACCTTGCTTGGGAATGAAAAAAAATTTTGAAACATGAACGTGATATTTATACCAATTGTAATTGGTGCTTTTGGTACAATCACTAAAAGATTTATAAAGGGACTGGAAGACTTGGAAATAAGAGGACAAGTGGAGACCATCCAAACTACTGCATTAGTGAGATCGGCTAGTATACTGAGAAGAGTCCTGGAGATTTGAGCAGTCCCGCTGTCACTCAGACTCTAGTGAAAGACCACCAGTTAACGATTATGTGAAAAACTCTCAAGGAGTAAATAATATAGAAAACAGAAATGGGAAGAAAAAGAACTGTATGGACATTTTAAACGACAAACAAGCGACATCTCCCACGAGAAAACTTGGATGTGATAAAAAAAAGGGAAACCTTAAAAAAGAAACTGAATCTCTTCTGATAGAAACACAAAACAACGCCATCAGGACCAATTCGAGCTGACTAAGTGAAGAAACAAAAGATACCCCGCAAAAACAATCACGGACGCCGACTACGCTGATGACTTGGCGTTACTGGCGAATACGCCTAATCAAGCAGAGACACTACTGCATAGTCTGGAACGGGCCGCAGCTGGCATTGAGCCTCCATGTCAATGCACACAAAACAGAATATATGTGTTACAACCAAACGGGCAACATTGCCACACTAGACGGAGCCTCTCTGAAAGTAGTAGACGAATTCACCTACCTAGGAAGCAGCGTCTCATCAACCGAAAAAGACATCGACACACGACTGACAAAGGCATGGACGGCTATCGATAGGCTCTCGATCATATGGAAATCAGACCTAACCGATAAAATGAAACGCAGTTCCTTTCAGGCAGCGGTTGTGTCGATACTGCTATATGGATGCACTACATGGACGCTAACTAAACGGCTGGAGGAGAAACTAGACGGAAACTACACAAGAATGCTGAGAGCAGTATTGAACAAGTCCTGGCGACAACACCACACGAGACACCAACTATACGGACACTTGCCCCCCATCACGAAAACTATTCAAGTTAGACGAACCAGACACGCGGGACACTGCTGGAGAAGCAAGGACGAGCTCATAAGTGATGTACTCCTATGGACCCCCACATATGGCCGTGCAAAAGCAGGACGACCAGCTCGAACTTACATACAGCAAATATGTGAGCACACAGGATGTAACCCTGAAGACCTGCCGGAGGCGATGAATGATAGGGAGAAGTGGCGAGAGAGGTTCAGGGATATCCGTGCTGGCTGCACGACATGATGATGATGATGATATCAAAGCATGAATAAATAAGACGCTACAAAATAACAAATGTTGATTATATGGTGATGGAGATGAAACGATCAATCACATAATAAGCGAATGCAACAAACTAGCACTGAAAGAGTATAAGACTAAACAAGACTGTGTGGAAAAAGTGATCCACTGGGAATTGTGCAATAAAATAATATTTGAACATATGGTATATGCACAACCCAATATCTGTCCTGGAGAATGAACCACAAACCTTTATGAGATTTTAACATACAAACAGGTCACCGAATCTCGGCAAGAAGACCAGACCTTATAATATTCGTAAAAAAAAGGAACTTGCAGAATGGTGGACTTTGCCGTCTCGGTTGACCACAGAGTAAAATTGAAAGAAAACGAAAAGAAGGGTAAAGACATGGACCTTGCTAGGGAATGGAAAAAACTGTGGAACATGAAAGTGACGGTGTTGACAATTATAATTGGTTCTCTTGGAACAGTCACCAAAGGATAGGTAAAAAGACTAGAGGACTTGGACATAAGAAGACGAGCGGAGGCCATCCAAACTGCAGCATTTCTAAGATCGGCCAGAATACTGAGAAGTGTCCTGGAGACTTGAGGAGACTTTCAATCACTCAAATACCAGTGAAAAACAACCGACTAATACTGATATGAAAAACTCGTAAAGGAGAAAAATAATCGAATGCTCGAAAATGGTACAAAAAGAACACAAGACTAGGTACGATTGGATGGGAAAGGTGATCAATTGGGAATTGTGCAAAAGGTTAGAATTCTACCAAACCAACAAATAGTATATGTACAAACCAGAATCTTTTCCAACTCAGTCGGCTGGGGCACCGAGTGCACCTTTGTAGAGGGGTAAGGCCCTCCCCGCCACAAGTGTCCTGAACATGACACAAAACCATCTGATGGTGAGGCTCCAGTAATGCTGAAGCTTTGAGGAATGTGGAGTACTCCTTCATTGTCATCTCTCATAGGTGCACTCTGACTCAGAGTGGTAGCATCTGATAGGGTCCTATTGAATTGCTTGAAATAGAGGTGTTTGATAATTTAACAGTGTGCAAATAAATGACTGGTATTTAATTGAATTGTAGGTAATACCTAGCAATATTAGGAATCATTTGACTCTATGCAAATGTATGAGTAATGTTGACCCCCCCCCCCATATGGTCGAGCAAGAGCAGAACGACCAGCTTGAACATACATACAGAAGCTATGTGAGGATATGGGATGTAGACCTGAGGAACTGCCAGAGGCGATGAACGACAGGGAAAAGTGGCGAAAGAGGGCCAGGGATATCTGTGCTAGCGGCACAACATGATGATGATGATATAACAATACTTGAAACTCTGCGTGCTTAAATTGAATTATTGGTATAACATTGCAATGGTTCAAAACATTTGGCTGTGAGTAAATAAATGAATATCGTTGAAAAGAATAATTAGTGTTAAATAATACTTATAATCTCTTCACTGTGTACCAACAAATGATTAATATTGAATAAAATTATTTGTGTTTGATAGCAATAATTGTAACCATTCATCTGTGTAGAAGCAATGGAAGTACTAATGGGCAAACAAAATTGCTCTATTTAAAAATGAAGTTACCTACAAACTATGTATGCAGACATATGACTGGTGTTAAATTGTGACTGTTATATATCAATACCTGAAACCATTTAACTGTGCGCCAAAAGAAAAAAAAGAAAAGATGAGCTCAGGCTTGTTTAAAAATGTAATCTACAAAAATATATTTACACTTTATATTTTTAATAAATATATGTATAAACATGACTTGGTATGAAAGAGCTTATAATAGTTGATATATCATAAAACTGTAATGTTACGGACGGGTGCTGTCGTCAATCAGTGAAGGTGTCACGAGACTAGCGTTCGCGGGCAGAATGACCTGCAAAGTTAGACGTGATTTTAAAACAATCACAGATGTATAATCACGTGTTTCACTGGTAACATCGAACATTCGGGGATCTTCGATTTGTTCTCCAAAATCTCTGTATAAGAAAACAATTAACGAGATTTTGGCAGAGTTGAAGGCAGCTTTCAAAACAGGTGAGTCAAAGGTTCCGAGGCCCCGACCCGTTCTACCCAGTCTGCTATGACAGGTGTGTGTCAATAGCCAGCTCTCACCCACACCGCCATCACCATCAAGAGGGAGGGAGAAGAAGAACGTAACTAAAATGAACTTTTCGAGTTGCAGCGATCATAGCTGAATTATAAACGACTGCTATATTCTCTTCCCTTACCTTCGAGTTTGAGTATTTCTTTTTCTGCGGACTTCTTTCTTTACAGCACAACACGTTGGTCCTATGGTACAAAACCAAACCAAAGCAAATTCTGTCTTACTTCTAAGGAATAGAGACAAATTAGAATTCATAGTTTACCGTAAACCCACCTGTATAAATGACTACATACATTTCTGTTCATACCGCAACACCAACACTAAAAGAGAAATTATCATAGGTTTTTACCTCAGGGCTCTTCGAATTTGCTCCCTGAAAAATTTAGATGATGAATTTGATTACAGTGAAAATTCCTTTCTAAACCTTATTTACTTTAAACATTTTATACATATTGCTAAATCTAAAGACCTTAAAGTTAACAATACAAATCGATCTTGAACTGCCATCAACACATTCTCTGATAAAGATAGAATAAAACTTACAATTCTTCCACTAACATTATAGGAAATAACTTAAATAAACTTGATATAAAAACCGTCTCTTAATCTTCTAAAACTATCCATGATTTACTTCAGTTAAGTCCTCGACATGATATCATTTCTGACGTCAGTGTTTACTGTATTCCGTACAAAGATTGTGAATTGAAATATGTACGCGAAACAGCGAGAAATGTTCAGTAAGCTATATATGAACCTAAGAGAGATATTAGATTAGGCAATCTTGATAATTCACTTCTAGATATATCTAAAACTGACCATAAATTTGATTTTAATGCAGCCACAATGTTATTTCATATCCATAACAAAAGATTGAGACAAAATGAGAAGTATAAAATTGCCAGGACTTTGAGTTATTGAGACACAAATGAATAACAAAATTCTGATCAAAAGAACCAAACCTAGTTTTAATTGATAAGAAATTATTGTCGGGTGGATTTGACTATTCCTTTCTTTCTTTCTTTTTTTCTTTGTTTTTAATGGTATATCAACCTTTTAGGCTATTTAATGCCAAAGCCATCCTTCTAGAAGGACACTAGTGGTACTATTTGACCCATAGCTGGGAAGATAAAGGGGTTCATACCTTTCCCAATGGTATTTGTCCGATAGTGAACATAAAAAAACGTGACTGGAGTTCGAACTCGCTTACTACGATTCCGCAGTCCATCGCTTTAACCATTTCACCACGAGGACACGCTCTTCGCTATTCCAGGGGAACATAGAAAAAAAAAAAAAAACATAAATGAAAGCGGAAAGCTGTACAAATACTTTGATTTTACCAGTGACCTGAAAAAGCCGTAGAACTTGAAAATGATAGTAATACCCGTTGTACTTAGAGCACTTGCAACGATCCCCAAAGGCATGAAAAAGAGTCTAGGAGGAACTAGAGATCAGAGGAACGCGAGACTGTCGAGACCTTAGAACTATTAAGATTACCAAAAATATTCAGAAAAGTCATGAAAACCGGAAGAGACTTGCTGTCACTTAGACTTCAGTATGAAACCACCGGTTAAACGAGTGCAAAAAAGTCGCTTGGGGAAAAGTAATGATGAATAATTCAAGCGCCAAACTAAGGAAATTGGATATGAGATAAGCTGAAAATATCCAGAAAAAGAAAGCAAAGAAACCGAATCTATTAATAAAAGCTTAAAATAATGCCATTAGGACAAATCATAATGAAAGCTAAAATTTATTATACACAGAATAACAAGTGTAGTGATGAAGAGTTTAATTATATCATCAGCGAAAGGAGTAAATTAGCACAAAAAAAAAAAATACAAGAATATGTACGACTGGCTGGGAAAAGTGATCCAGTGGGAATTGTGTAAGAGACTGAAATTTGCCATATTGAAAATGGTTTATGCAAAAAACAGAATCTTTCCTTGAAATCTGAGATTTTGAGGTACGAATGAATAACCCAATCAAAGCTCGAAGAACAGACATAGTATTAGTTAGCAAGAAGAAAAGAATTTATCATGGATTTAGCAACTCTAACCCGGAGTGGTAGCACTTGATAGGGTCCTATTTATGTGTCAAATAGAACTGTTTGACATTTAAATTGAGTACAAATAAATGACTTATGCTAAATTGAATTGTTTAAAAAAAGAACTGTTTGATCATTTATCTGTGCGTAGATAAAGGACTGATGTTAGTGATACATAGCAATACTTGGAACCATTTAACTTATGCTAAATTGAATTACTTGAAATAGAACGTTTTGATTATTTAACAGTGTGTAAACAAATATATGATTGAATTGTAAGTGAACTTGGAAATATTTAACTAGTTAACTTATGTTTACAAACCACACATATCTAATCCATATGAATATATTGGATTAGGCATTATATATCCAACAATGGTTGATATGCCATAGAATCAAAGCAAACCATGCCCAGTCGGCTGGGGCTGTAGAATACGCCGACTGCACCTCTGCAAAGGTGTGAGACCCCATCCAACGAGTGTCCTGATATGACGTTAAACAATCTGATGGTGAAGCTCCAGTTATGCTTGAGCTTTGGGGAATGCAGAGTACACCTTTATTGTCATCGCCCTCATGTCCATTCTGGCCCGAAGTGGTATCACCTGATAGGGCCCTATCTGTTGGTCAAATAGAAATAAACAGTGTACTTATGCTAAACTGAACTGCTTGAAATAGAACTGTTTTGACATGTAAACTGCGTACTTATGCTAAACTGAATTGTTTGAATTGGAATTGTTTTTGACACTGAAACAGTAGTACGTTAAACTGAATTGTTTGAAATAGAACTGTTTTATATTTGACTGTGCGTAAACAAAAACTCTACTTATACTAAACTAAATTGTTTGAATTAGAACTGTTTGACTGAACTGAATAGATTGAAATAGAAATGTTTTTGACAATTAAACTGTGTACTTATGCTAAACTGAATTGTTTGAAATAGAACTGTTTACATTTTTAAGAAAATGGATTTGGCATTAAATAAGCTACAAAGGTTGACATACCAAAAACCCCAAACAAACAAAAAAAACATAATCTGAATAGCTTGAAATAAAAATGTTTTTGACAATTAAACTGTGTACTTATGCTAAACTGAATTGTTTGAAATAGAACAGATTTTTTGTATAGTAATGGATTTGCATGAAATAACCTATAAATGTTGATATGCCATAAAACCCAAACAACTTAGCAAGGCATTTAGACAGACTTTCCCAAGAGTGATTGAACTATGTGAAATGGAGTCAACTTCTTCCAAGATTTGAACTCGTATCACCATATGCATTGCCAACTACGACAATTACACCACGAACACCCCCGTTTATTTTGTATGTGTGGCAGACTGATTTCATTAACCCTGGTATGATAACAGGTCTAAGAGAAGGAAAACTCTGCTTAAAAATAACTTTGTTTCGCATCCTACTCGTGCGGAGGTGTTGGGTGGATTTATAAATTAATAGGATATGACTCGATGTCGAACTTAATGGCCGCCGAAGTTGGGCTTGAAGTGAGTTACTAATTGTAAATTTGGATGAATTTACTGCGTATAATTTGATATAATTAAAAAGAAAAACAAACAAACAAACTTTAACATAAAAGATTAAAATTCAAAAGATACATTTTAGTCTTTGAGAAGCGCATAGAATGTACTAGAACATTCTTTATTTGTTTTAGTAATTAAAACTGAAAAAAAAAAATAGTTACAATAAATTATTTTAAAACTGAATTGCTTTTACCTGATTTCGATTTTCTCATATATTAAAAAAAAAAGGAAAAAAATTACTTTTATTTGTTGCCATATTTTTTCTTTATCATTACTCATACCGACTCATTTTTTATTTACAATTTTTTTTTTCTTATTAAATGATTAAACTCTACTGAATGCGCACTCGATCTATTGAAAAGAACTTTACTTCGTAAAGAATCTACTCCCTTCCTCTTCTCTTTTCAACTCTTCTCTAATTATCATAAAATAATGAATAAAAGAAAAGAAAAAATATAAACTATGCGAAATCCATTTCGTTTGGCGTTTTGACTGATTAAATGGAAGAATTATTTAAGCAAATTTTATTTCCTGTTCTTTGATAAACTAATTTTGATTATGCTTCTTATTTAAGCTTCGAAAAAAAAAATGGGATTCAGAGGAACGAAACGTTTCAATGAATTTCTCCTGAAAGAATGAAGGAACCAGCCAGCTCTGCAACAGCTGTAGATTCATCTAGCACAAAATTAAAAGTATGAATCACCCAGTGAGGATTGAAATCACTGTAGTATTAATGATCTGCTAATTAAACTCGACCCCACAGCAAAACATCAAGATTGATAGATAGATGTGAACAATGAGATAGATCGATAAATTGATAGATACGAAAAATGAAAAAGATAGATAGATAGATAGATAGATACATACATACATACATACATACATACATACAAATGTAGGTACATACATAAATACATTTGAACATTGACATAGATAGATAGATAGATAGATAGATAGGAACAATGCGATAGATAACTAGACTGATGTTAACAATATATATATATATATATATATACGCTCACATCTATACATATATTTATAGAGAGAGAGAGGGAGGAGAGAGAGAGATTGAAAGGGAGATAAAGAACATAGTAATAGGAGATAGATAGATAGATAGATAGATAGATAGATAGATAGATATATTTGAACATTGAGATAGATAACAAGATTGATGTAAACAATATATATATATATATATATATATATATATATACACCTATACATATATACATATACATGTAGTGATAGAGGGGGAGGAGAAAGAGAGAGATTGAAAGGGAGATGAAGAAGATAGTAGTAGGAATTAGTTGAGATAGATAGATAGATAGATAGATATGGTTTCGTTTGGTTTGGGTTTTATGGCATATCAACCATTTTTGGTCATTTAATGCCAAATCATCTTATACATATATATTAGATAAATATGTAAACACATTTTGTTGATAACATTTTTAAACGAGTCTAAGCTCATTCGTTGGGACACAGTTAAATAGTTCCAAGTATTACTGTGTATCACTAACAATTCAATTAAACATCAGTCATTTGTTTATACACAGTTAAATGATCAAACACATCTATTTATACCAATTTAATTTAGCATAAGTCATCACAGAGTTTAAATGTCAAACAATTAAATTTGGCTTATAGATAGGATACCATCTAGTGTTACAACTCCGTTCCAGAGTGGATCTTGGGAGCAATGGCAATGAAGTGGTACTCTGCATTCCCTAAAGCTCCAACGTTACTGGAGCCTCACCATCAGATTGTTTAATGTCATATCAGGACACTTTTTGAGGTGGGGGGTCTTAAACTCTGCAGAAAAGCAGTCGTTGTATTCTACAGTTCCAGGAAACTGGGCAGATAGATAGATGAATGAAGGAAGGAAAAAAATGAATGAATCATTAAAAACATTTATTTTATACAAGAGATATATATTTTCAGCATAATCCCCGTACTGGTGGTTTTCTTTTAGTGGTAAATATTACTCATATGCACGAACATGATACGAGGAAAATTTCAAGGGCGGTGGAAGTCTCCGTGACGAAGTAGCTAATGAGTTTAACTGTGTCATCGATGTAAAAGAATTCGAGCAGCAGTCGCTCTCAAATTTATACGCTCGGGAAAGATAAGA
>OY757912.1:71183382-71250882 GCA_963585895.1 Sepioteuthis lessoniana | reverse complement strand
TTTGTTGCTGGAAGTAACGCGTTCATTTATTCCTCTAATTTGTCATTCCTCTTTTTCTAGTGAGACACGCGTCATGTGCTTCTACGACACTCATGTGAACGTTTCTAGGTAGAAATGTACCGGGAGAGTTGATATTGATTTCAGGGTGAGCGCCTCCACATGTTGTAATAGTTAACAGGCTAATCTCCCAGATTATTACTACTCACTATGTGACTCATACATGTGTCCCTGTGCCAAAACATAGCAGAGTAAATAATTAAAGAAATATTTCTGCTTGGTTGTTGTGTCAATGTGCAATAGGGTAAAAATGTATCCTGCAAAACATTCTAAGTTCGATCCTCTCAATAAACCAATGTATATTTAGCAGATAACAGGAATTCAGGAATTAATTAACCATCAAAATAATTAACAGGAATTAATTGGTGGATATATGTATTTACCCAATTTGCCCGTCACGGGCACGATGTGGCACAAGATCGCTTTTTAAGCAAACAGATAGTTTGATTTCAGAATTAGATTACTCTTAGACTGTATTCTTCAAATTGCTCTTGTGGCAAACAAGTACCCAACACTATTTTATCTTAAAGGTGCAAGAAGATGGTGACTGAGGGTCAACTGCGCTGAGACAGCAATACTTGAAACCATTAAATCGTCAGCAAACAAATGTTTGATAATAAATAGAATTTAGTGTTAGATACCAATACTTAAAACATGTTCTGGGTATAACACTAAATTTGATCTGATACTGAGGCTCCAGTCTTAAAGTTTAGGGAATTTCGAGTACTCCTTCATTAGAATTACTCTCAAGTCCACTCAGACCCAGAAAGGTAGTAATAGTTAGGGCCTAATTTATACGCTTAATAGAACTATTCAATCAGTAACTAAGGTTTGTTATTATTAGTTATTTAAAACCATACAGCTATGCACAAATTGTTTGTATTAGATAAGAATACTTGAGGAATAGAATTACTAATGATAAATAACAGTACCTGAAAGCCCTTAACTATGTGCAAACAAATAATTAATATTGAGTAGAATTATTAGTGATAGATGTTAATACTTGAAACCATTTAACTGTGTGCAAATGAGCTCTAACTCGTTTAAAGATGTTACCAATGAAGTATTCACTTACACATTATATACATATATATTGTAAAATAAAGTAAAGTTGGCGACCATAGTCGACCCGAAGGCTCTCTTTTTAATAGCTACTACACCAAGGTGTAGGAGAGGGCGCTACTCTTTTCCCTGGATTGCTTCACTCTACCGTTGATCGTATCTTATAATACTGAGTGTTAAGCAAGGAGGTACCAAGAACCATTTTTGAGTCTTTAGTATGACTCAATCTGGGATTAAAACTAGGTCTTCCGGGCGATTGACGAACACTCTAACCATTAGGTTAATGTCCCGTGAAATATATAAAGTACTTGGTATTAAATAACCAGTAAAAGTTGAGATGCCTTAAAGCAAATAACCAAACCAAACAGTTCATAATATATTTCAGTTTTTCGTTTAATTTTAAAAATGAATATAACTCAGTGGATATAACATCATGAATTAACTGCCCTGATGATGGTTCAATGTAAAAACCAGAACATCTTACGTTGGCAAATTATTCAACTCTAAATAAAACCATCCTCTTAATATCTCTTTTTTTTTTTGGCATATTTGTATATTTTCTATGCATCCATCAATCTTTCTTAGTAAATGGTAGAATTTCCACTTTCACAATGTACTTTTTTAAAAATTATTTTTTTGTTTTCGCCCATTTGTTTTTTTCCTCAGTTGTATCCGGAGGAGTTAGCTTCTAAAGATTCAACAACGTTCGATCTCACCGAAGGTGACACCTTTTGATTCAGTATCGAGGTAATACAACAATGAGAGAGAGAGAGAGAGAGAGAGAGAGAGAGAGAGAGAGAGAGTGTATGAATGAATGAATGTGGTATCAGTATTTTCAATTGCAAATCTTATTTACATTAATATTTATAAAGCATAGCGCTTTGTCTGGCACGAAAACAAATGGTAAAAAATAGTCGTATTAGAAGATTTTTTCTTATTTCTTTTTCTTTTTTTTTTAAGTATGCTTCCAAGTTGAAACATTTCCAGTATATAATGTCAACGTATAAATTGATTAATTGATTTTTAACGGTATGCCATCTGATTTGGGCTTATTCTATGCCTAGAGGTTAGGGAATTGAATACATTGTACGGTGTTATCTACATTTTTTATATATAATATCATTTTTTTTTATTGAATACAATTTGCATATAGTTGTATGGTTTCAAGTATTTCTACCTAATACCTATAATTTATATATATTTATATGGCTTCCTATAATTATTTTTATTTAATAATGATTCAATAAATAATTTAGTTAATAATTTATGTAATGATTATCATTTGCTTTGCTTAGAGTCATATGGTTTCAAGTGATTAATTATAATTCTTAGTAAACAATTTTAGCTTCGTGTAACTATGTTTATACAAATGATTTACACTGTAATATATCAAGTATTATCTAATACAAGCAATTTGCATACAGTTATATGATATCAAGTCTTCATATGTAATATCAATAACTTTTAAATAGACCTATTAGACCCATAATTGGGACTCTAACAGGTACCATCATTTCGGGTCAGAATATACGTGGGTGTAATAGCAATGAATGGGGTACTCTATACAACCCAGAACTCCAGAACTGAAACCTCACCATCAGATGCAGTTTATTGTCATTCTCGGGACCCCGTTTTTTGTTGGGGGCGGTATTACCACTCTACAAGGTATATAGTCAGCATATTCAAAGCCCTGCCGATGGTAGAATCATACATATATTGTTCCATGAACAAGCAGTATGAGAAAGGAGTACAAAACAGCAAAATGATTATTTGATGAGTGTAGATTATATGTCTGTGTGGCTCCACCAATCTTTTGCAGAGTTGGAGACAACGTTTTCACTGTGCAAAGAACAGAGGCAAATAGAGTTCGAGAAGGGGTTTCTGGGACTGTCATGTACCCCTACTGGACTTCTAAATTATCAATGGGAAATAGAAAATTATTTATTGTCTCTCAACTTAGGGTTTGATAGAACTATTATGAAAATAACAAATAATGGAATCTAGCTTGAGTTGGTGAGATGCCCAATGTTTGGGATATTTTATCAATGAGGGTGCAGAATACAATTTCATTTCAATAAATGGAAAGGGGATATCAGCAAGGCATGGACGTAAAAAAACCCAGATTATTCAGAAGTTTGTGAATAGATTTAAGCTGAATAGATTTAAGCGGAGGTGCCTGTGGTGTTATGGTTATCGTCGTAGGAATTGGACACGGCGACACGAGTTCAAATCCTGGACGAGACTGATTGCATTTCACATAGCACTAATACCCTTGGGAAAGGTATGAATCCAATTATTCTCCCTCCAGCTATGGGTAAAATAGTAGGGCAGACTAGGTTCTTCAGCCTTGGTAAGGCAACTAGTCTAGGAGAAGGAAATCTCTGAATTTAAACCTGTTAAACTCCGCTTAAAAAATTGTCCTTGTGTCATATCCTACCCGAGCGGAGGGGTTGGTAAATATGGATTTAAGCAGAGATATATCTTTTTAAGCCCGGAAGAAGTGTCATATTCTGTGCGATTTTAGCGATTTAATTTTCATATCGGAAGATACGCAAGTTCCTTCTTCACTTAGTGGTGTCACTGAACTACTTCGTAAGAAAAATAAAAGAGAGGACGATTAGGTTAGGTTTTTTGATTCAATGACATATCAACTTTGATGCTTATTTAATGCCAAATCCTGTTTATACATATATAAATGGTATTTGAGTGAATAGTTTTCGGTAAATTTATCTTTAAAAGCGTTAGAATTCATTTGTTTGCACAGTTAAATGGTTTGAAGTATAGTAAATTATTAAATTGTTCGATTTGACTCGTAGATAGAACCCGTAAAAGGTACTACCGTTCCGGTTGAGAGTGGACTTGGGAATAATGTCAATGAAAGGGTTCTCCTTATCTCTAAAAGCTCCAAGATTGGAATCTTACCTTGAGATGCAGTTAAATGTCACATTAGGACATTTTTACGAATTGGAAAAGATGCAGTCAGCATAATCTATAGCCCCAGCCAATGGGTTGAAATTTAAGAAATATTAGAAAAAAAGAAAAGAAAGACGTTTTAGCTTATTTCAAACGTTGGAAATGACCGATATGCTCGAGGCATATCAAATCAACGACTGAAATATTATTAGTTTTTATCGTTATCTAAAATTTGTGTTTCGTTTTGTCCGTTAGAATAACTAGCCTGTTGTTTGGGCTAAGAATATGCTTAGTGTATCCCCAGTAGACGAGTAGGACAGCCCAAAAGGGGTGACCCAGGCAGGGCACTATACTGCATCTGATGGTAAAACTCCAATTTTGAAGCTCTGAGAAGTGTAGAGTATTCTTTCATTTCTATTACTTCCAGGTTCAATATGACTCCGAGTGGTAAGTAAAGTTGGCTACCGCATTCGAGGGTAACTCGAAGGTTCCCTTTTCAATAGCTACTACACTGTGGTGTAGGGAAGGGTGTTACTCCTTTCCCTAGATTGCTCTACTTTACCCTTGATCCGTAACTTATAATGCCGAGTGTTAAGCAAGGCGGCATCAAGTACCATTTTTGAATCTTTGGTATGATTCGAACGGGATTGAACCCCGGTCTCCTGGACCATTGGCAACACTCTACTTATTAGGCCGATGGCCTGTATTTATTGCATCCATTTTTGTCTGTTTCGATGTAAGAAAATGTGAACCTATTTTAATGTTTGTTCATATATAGTTATATATTGAACTGTTTCAATCTATTTACTTATTCTTTCTTTCTTTCTTTCTTTCTTTTTTCTTTCTTTCTTTCTATGGATATATGTGTATGTTAACACACACACACACACACACACACACTAGCGCGCGCACACACACACGCACACACACACACACACAGACGGATCCCATCAGCCACGGGTATATGGTGAGCTTCTTCTGATAAGCATCCTCTTGTGGTAACAGTTAATTATTTACTAAGCTTTGATTAGTTGTGGCACAAGGCCAGATAGATATCCCCCACAAAGAGACTCGAACTTATTATTAATGTTTTATTTGTCGAGCTTGCATCATGTGGTAGTAGCAGTTAGAGTCCCATCTTTCGGTGAAAAAGCTCCGTTTAAAAATTATCTTTATTTCATAGAACCTCGTGTAAAAGAAAGAAAAAAAATCTTGGGAAACACCTGCTTTAAAAATGTAAATTTGAAAGCAATTTCCTTGTTCAAGTTGTAGTTTCTTTGTTTTATGGTTTATCAAACTTTATGGGTTAGTTAATGCCAAAGCGATCCTTTCAGAAGACCTGTTGTGGTTCTATTTAAACCGTGGCTGACAGGATGAGGTTTGATTCCCTTCTCCAAAGGCATTTGAACGTAACACTGGAATTCGAACTCGCTTACTACGATGTCGTAGTCTAACAATTTCATAACATCTAGATACGAAGTAACTCAGACTGGTTGACATGTGAGTCAAATAGAACTGTTCAATCATTTACTAAGGATTGTTATTAGATATTTGAAACCGTACAGCTGTCTACAAAATGTTCGTATTTGGAATAGTTGATAAATAGACTTCTTAACGTTAAATAGCAATACTTGAAAATATTCAAACGTGTCCAATTTATGATTGATATTAAATAGAATTATCAATATTAGATAGCAATGCCATTTAAACTGAGTGCAAACAATTGAGGTCTCACTCTAAAAATAGTTACCAACAAACAACTCGCTTTCAAACTATATATATATATATATATATATATATATATATATATGAGTTGGTGACCGTAGTCGAAGGTGACACGAAGGCTCCCTTTTCAATAGCTACAACACCGAGGTGTAGCAGAGGGTGTACTCCTTTCCCTGGATTGCTCCACTTTACCCTCGATCTGTACCTTATAATGCTGAGTGTTAAGCAAGGAGGCATCAAAAACTATTTTTTGAATCTTTAGTATGAATCGACCAGAGATTGAACCCTGGTGTTCAGGGTTATTGATGATATTTATATAGATATAAAAGAAAGATCGAAAGTAGCTTTATTATTTTTGTAAGGCTTGTATTAGTTCATGATTATAAGCAATCATATCCTTCTCGATGTTCAACGTATATATAAATATATATGCATTATACATCATCATTACCAAGGCGAGCCAAGAGTAATGGATTCCTTGACTCTATCTTGCCATCAGTTTTTATGGGCCTTTGCTCTTGGCAGGTCCTTTAGACTGCAGCCAGTGTCCATAAGAGATATTGTATGTAAATCCTTTCAAATCGGCCAACATTGGCGCGTTCATGTGTAGAAGTCCCAAAGAGAATGTGGCTTATGTGTTCATCTTTACTTCTCAACCAGTGACTTGCATATCTTGTTCGTCTAATTTGGATGGACTATAAGATGGAACGTATCCCTATTTTATCGGCAATGTTTGGCATAACCAAATATTATCGCTGTCCAAAAACTAGTATCGTATATTGTAGCGAACAAGTTGATCTGTCATATATGTCTACGTCGAAACATTTAGCTTAAAATTCTGCGTTTGATCCCTGTATAGGCCAAGACTTAGCAAGAAAGTCTAAATGATGATTGTCTATGATAACCTATCACAAAAGCATATATGTTAATTAGAATTTAATTTTATTAATGTATGTAAATATGATGCCACAGTCCAGCTGGTCAGACACAACACCATGGATACTCTCTCAAATACTACAAAAATTATCTTGTGTTATTTTAGAAAGGTTTTGATCGTTAACAAAAAAAAAAAAAAACAACAAACAAACTTACGTTACCATTATTGAAATGTAGAGCCATATTAGTTCTGTAACAATGCCAATGTGTGTTTATTGAATAAACTATCAATATGTCTAATTAAACTTATTACTGCCGTCGTGTATGGTGTACGAAATTTTATGAGATTTACATCAAACACATATAAACCATTCAACTCTTACTCACTAGAGCTTATATTCACCTGAATTCACAATCTAAAGCATCATCATGAAATTTTGCTGATAATCAAAAATAATGTAGGTGTCTGACAGGCCTTCTGGGTGCTGTGACGTTCTGGTTAATGTTTACCATATTTACCAACCCCTCCGCTCGGGCAGGATATGACACAATGTCTATTTTTAAGCGGAGTTTAACAGGTTTGAATTCAGAGTTTTCCTTCTCCTAGACTAGTTGCCTCACCAAGGATGAAGAACCTAATCTGTCCTACTATTTACCCATAGCTGGAGGGAGAATAATTGGATTCATACCTTTCCCAAGGGTATTAGTGCTATGTGAAATGCAATCAGTCTCGTCCAGGATTTGAACTCGTGTCGTCGTGTCCAATTCCTACGACGATAACCATTACACCACGGGCACCTCTGGTTAATGTTTACAGTCAGTGCATCAGCTTTTGGAAACTGCATGTGATATAGCATTAATAGATTACTTAATTTTTATTACAGTTTTATGTATTTTCATTTATTGCAGAGTTAATTTGTCGAATATGTTCAGCAATAACATGTTTAAGTTGTGAATGTTTGTAGTAGTCTGCAGGAGTTACGGTAAGTGATGTACTTTAATTCTTAGAAAACTATTCCACTGGCTGAATACATTTGGATTTTAGCCCGGCTGTATAAGTCAACCACTTTTTCAGAGATTTTTTCGGGATTAAAAGTCTACATGTATGGCGCAATTTACAGTTTATATATTTATTCAATTGTATTATTGGTGACAAAGTTTCAATGTTCACCTCTCCTGCTAAATGGCTTGCACTTTTTATTCTGTTGAATCTTCTCAGTTTTCGATTTGACATTATTAGGTATTGTGTGCCGCTATTCATTGAAATTTAATTTCTCGGTTGAGTTTTCCTTTGCGCAGCCATGTCCAGACCATTTCGTGCGCATTGAACGAGTTCCTGAATTGTCGCATATTTGTGACCTTCATTGCATTCGAGTCATCTTCCCACTTCTTTTCTATTTATATATACTATGTCCGTATCGTCTCTCGGGTGTTAAAGTTTTTCATCATTCATTTTTTTCTTTCTGGAAAATTCTATCATCTTCTTTCTCCTATATACACTGCCTGTCTCTCTCTCTCGATACATATATATATATATATTTATATATATACATATATATATATATATATATATATATATATATATATATATTACCAAAACGCTCTAATTTTCTCTTTAGCAAAATAATTCCTATAATATATAAAACTCATTTTTGAGCAAAATTTTAAAGAAATATCACACACACACACACACACACACACACATATATATATATATATATATAACTCTTAAAACATGTATAACTATACATGAGCAAAGTATACGAAATGTATTAATAGGATGAATCATAGATTATTTTTGGGTTTTTAAAAGCGAGTCGTAACTACGCATTTCAAACTTCCAATGTTTTAACATAACAGGAAATTACCTGATTAATGAGGGTTTTTATCGTCCATTCTTATTTCACTAGTGAAAGAGTACGCATCTTAATTTCATCGATGTTCTCAAGCCCCTGAATGAAGGAAAACAAAGTGCATATTCAACATGTGACCAAAACGATTCAGAAACAGCTCAGAAAATTTCTACTGTTTCTGGCTTTGAGGTCATTATCACCACGAAGCCCGAAACTGTTTTTTTTTTAAGTTTCTTTCTAGCGATACATCATTGAGAGATGAATGCAGGATAGGACGCTCATTGGAATTCGATCAAAACGCTTTAAAATAAATGACGGAATACAATCCGCGCCAAAGTACTCGAGAATTAGCACTTGACCTCAAAACATTCCAATCCACAATCTGCCCTCACTTGAAAAAGATAGGAAAAGTGAGCAATTTGAGAATTTGGTTTCCTCATACTCTTAGTAAGAATAATACGGAATATCGCGTATCCACAGCGACAAATCTTTCAAGGTAGAGAAATTACCCGTTTCACAAGACTATCATGATAGGTGACGAAAAATAGGTCTTTGATGGTAGTCGATTAACAATAATGAATACCTGCAGCCTACCCCAAGGGCGAAACTTTATTGAAGAAAAGTCATGCTGTGAATATTGTGGGTCACAACGGTACTATTCCTTTTGATTCTTTTAACCCGTGTCAGACACTCAATACGGAATTATACTCTTAACAGCAGGAACATATGCAAGAAAATCTTTGAAAAAGCCCCACATTCATCTATAGGAGAAAAATTGTGCTTCACTATAACAACGCAAAGCCATATTCAGCAAGAATCACGCCAAAAAATTAGATTTGGGCTGGTCTCTTCTACTCCATCCACATTTGGCCCAGAATAGACGAACTGCATCTCTGCAGAGGGGTAATACTCCCCCCCCACGAGTATCCTGGTTATGACTATAAACAATCCAGTAATACTGGAGCTTTGGAGAATGCTAAGAATCCGTTTATTGCCATCGCTCTCAGGTTCACTCTGGCCAGGAGTGGTAGCACCTGATAGGGTCCTATTTATTGGGTTAAATAGAACTAAGCAGTGTACTTTTGCAAAACTGAATTGTTTGAAATAGAACCGTTTTTGGCATTTCAAATGCGTTCTTATGTTAAACTGAATTGTTTGAAATAGAACTGTTTATATGTATAAAAATAGAACTAAACTGAATTCTTAGAAACAGAACTGTTTTGACATTTAAACATTATACTTATGCTGAAGTGAATTATTTCAAATCGAACTACTTATATGTATAAAAACGGATTCGGCATGAAATAATCTACAATGGTTGATATACTATAAAACCAAACCAACCTAATTACCAACCAACCTATTCAGCATATTTACCAAACTTTACACAAAGTGATTTCCTTTTTCCTCAGTTCGAAACCAGCTGAATTTTAATTGAGAGGAATCAACAAACAACCCGATAAATATCAAGGGTTTATTTAAAATCATGGCAAATGTAGTATTGATAGAAATTAGTTTATTGTTTAATTCATTTCTTTAATAGATTATGTTTTACTTAAAGGGAAATTATCTATGACTTAACCCAACAGATTTATAAAAGAGAACATCTGGTTTTAGGCACGCAAACAAATCGGACTTAAAATGTGCTAACTGAAACACGAGGGATTCGTTTGTTATCAATTACAAAGTGAAAAATGAGTTTTATACAAAATATAAAACAATACAGTAAATATCGCATGAAGGTTAGAAAAAGAGCAATAAATGAAATAATAAAGGGAATTTTTGTCCAACTCAGATATTTCCGTTAAGCGCTTAATGATAATTTAAGCATAATAGAAAAGTTCTTCGCTGATTTACTAGTTTGAAGAAAAATGGTTGAGTTGTCTTTTTTAGGGTTAAATTCTGTCACTGTTGTTCTGAGTTGATGTAACTGTATTTTGAATTAATAGGTGATAGATGTTCTGTTTTCTTTAAGCGAGTGAAGATATCTTGCAGAGTTCAGTTCTTAATAAAAAATATTCCTAGATTTTATAGGATGGAACTGTAAGGTGCCTAAATTTTCGTCTCTCGGTTGACCGCGACTTGAAATTCCTTGATGTCCACTAACTCTTCTGACTTCAATATTTGTAATTTATATAAAACTCAGTAAAAACTGTAATACAGAAATCTATTCCTAATTTTTCTTTCATGCCAAAGCATTTTTCAACAATTTTTTCCCTGAAGTTCGTTGCAAATTATAGTTTCATGCCTGCGTTACTTTATTCACTGAATTGTCTAGAATAGGCGGTCAACGCATGCAATAATCGGTGTGTCTTAAAAGATATTTTACGAGTGTATCTCAAAATAGGTTTGCAGTCTAATGATTATGTTAAAGTCTAAACTTTTTGGCTGTGGTGGGATATTTGAAAGTATCTTTATGTTTCTTTTCGTGATTGATGCTTTATCTCTTTGAGATACTTACTTACTAGTTACTAGTTGTTAGTACCATAATCACTAGCCAGCTAATCTATTGGTATAAGTTTGGCTTGGTTGTGTATTGTGGAATATCAAATTTTGTGGATTATTTAATGCCAAATCCAGTTTATACATAAATTTATTATAAATGATTTTAAGTTAATAGTGTATAGGTAACATTATTTTAAAACGAGCCAGGGCTCAGTTGCCTACAGTCAGTAAAATGGTTTCAAGCATTGCAGTTGAATATTGACTTGAAGATCCCTTTGACATACCACGTAAATTGCGTGGGTGGCATAACAGCAAATGGACCTGTTGCTTAAAGTAAACAGGACGCAGATTCCCCAGTGTAAATGCCACGTAAGTTACGTGGGTAGCATAATAGTAAGAGCATCTGTTTCCTTAAGTAATCAGGACAAAGATTGTTCTTCAGTGGAAGTGCCGCGTAAATTGCGTGGATAGCATACTAGAAGGAAGTGTGATCACATGCTTTGTGGGAAGGAGGCGTATCCACGTGTAACGTATATGCGGGAGGTCTGAGCACGAGGATTTGTGTGGGCGCCCGAAAATTATATAGACCAGAGAAGATTTCGACCCGTGCAGAACGAAGAAGAAAGACAGAAGAGGTTTCACTGCAGATTCGTAACTTTGCTCCTCTGTGTGGGCTTCTCAGCTGACTCTGACTGTTACCCGACCGTTCATTTTGGGTTATAAAAGAAAAAGAAAGGAAGCAGATTGTATTTTTATACATCAGTGTTATTGTCTTTCTCTGTTATACAGCATTGTTATCCAATACTATTAATTTCCTTTAGCATTAATCATTCGTTTGCACACAGTTAAATATTTTCAAATAGTGTTATTCAACAATAATAATTATATCTAATATTAATAATAGTACCTAATAAAAGGGGTGTCCTCGTGGTGTAATGGTTAAAGCGATGAACTGCGGAATCGTAGTATGCGAGTTCGTACTCCAGTCGCGCTATTACGTTCACTTTCGGGAAAATACCCTTGGGAAAGGTATGAACCCCCTTATTCTCCCTCCAGCTATGGGTAAATAGTAGGACGGACAAGGTTCTTCAGCCTTGGTGAGGCAACTAGTCTAGGAGAAGGAAAACTCTGAATTCAAACCTGTTAAACTCCGCTAAAAAATTGACTTTGTGTCATATCCTGCCCGAGCGGAGGGGTTGGTAAATAGTACCTAATAAAAGATTGAACAATGCTATTTGACTCACAGATGAGACCCTAACAGGTACTACTACTCCGAGTCAGAGTTAACTTACATAGTAACAATTGCCGTAAAAGTCGTTGAGAGTGACCCGAAGGCTTTCTTTTCAATAGCTACTACACCAATAGCTACTACAACAATACTCCATTCCCTGGATTGCTCCACTTTACCCTTGATCGGTACCTTATAATGCTGAGTGTTAAACAAGGCAGCATCAAGTAACATTCCTGAGTCTTTGGCATGACTTGACCTGGGATGGAACCCAGGTCTCTCGTCCATTGGCGAATTTTCTGCCATTTGGCCAATGGCCCGGTAATAGTAATACTTAATAGTATTACTTAATAGTAATAAATTCCCCAAATTCCAAGACTGGGGCCATAGCATCAGTTTGAATATTATACCCGTGACACCTATTGTTACTGTGTTCAATCCCAATTAACTCAAAAAATAGATTAAAATAAATGAGAATAAAATAAATCATATTAAAATCTGCATTGTGACAGTCGGATTTAAATTAAATAATATTAAGATTCCTGGTTGTGAAGAAAGACATGCAACAGACGGTAAAAGTCAAAATGCTGTTTATTGATTTACTTTGTACATCTGAGAACACTGTATTGACGGAAAAGAAACGGCTCCATTATTGTATGCAAAAAACTCTTTAAAGTACAATAAATAAAAACAAATGATAAAAAAACAAAAAGTAAAGTATTTGAGTTTTGATTTCAAAATCCAGGGAAGGCGGAAAACAAAGATGAGAATAAATAAACATAAAAAAATTATTAGAAAAAAGAAACTGAAAAAACCCAGATCTGTGAAATGTGCGTAATTACAGAGTATTTCGATTCTTTGGCATTTTTGAACACAAAGAGTAAACTTACAAATTTTCGATCATATCTAATTTTAGTAAAAGAAACTTAATGAAAATACATCACACAGATTTCAATGTGTCAATATGATAGTTATCGAAATTATTTCTTTATGAAAATATATCGCCACGTTTTATGTGAAATCATATTGTCAATGTTATATGAAGATATATACGTTACGTAATGCAAACTTTATACATTCTATCACTTACATAAATCTTCTCTGTACTTTGTAACTTCTCCGTTTGGAACATTGAAGACAGCTATGACTGCAATCAAACATTCATAAATTAATCAAATTTCTGCGTCAGATAACCCATAAGGAGTTGATACGTCTTTAACACACACACACACACACACACACACACACACACACATATATATATATATATATAATGAAACATTGAAAATAGTTATAGTTACAATCAAGCATTTACAAATTAATCGAATTTCGGCATTAAATAACACATAACGAGTTGATATGCCGTTAAATAAACCAGACTAGAGTAGCCTATTAGCGATATAACGCCATAGGAAACATTACTTCTCAATCACCCAACGTTAGTAAAAGTAAAGTAGGCGACCGTAGTCGAGGGTGACCCGAAGGCTCCCTTTTCGACAGCTACTACACCAAGGTATAGAGGAGGGCTTGATCCTTACCTTATAATGCTGTGTTAAGCAAGGTAGCCTCAAGAACCATTTTTTGAATCTTTGGTATGACTCGACCTGAGATTGAACCTCGGTCTCACACAACCTAATAATGCATATTTATTTTTTGTCATCATGTTTTTGTTTTGATTATAAAAAAGTGTACATTGAATTTGTTGCGAGATAGGATAAATCTTCAATTGTACATTTTTGATTCTTTGATGATAAACAATTCTGAGATCAACTCTCGTCTTTAAGACAAAACTGTTTACTTTCTTTCATCAACGGTTTTGTGGCTCGTAAAGATCTAATTATTTTTATATAGTAGAATTATTGTGTGAAATAAAAACAGTAAATCGTGATACTCAAAACGGTTGCTGTGAATTCAACGATACTCGAGCATGCGCAAGTGTTTCTGGTGTCTGTTTCCGGTTATTGTCAAGTCAGCATCAAGTTATAAATAGTGGTCTTCAAGTTGCTGGTAAAAACATTTTCTTTCTTGTATAGTTTCGTTCAGTAAGTCTTAAAATTGTTTGTACGTTCCTTTGGAGAATGTGCGAAGATTTTTGAAAATACATGGGAAATTCTAACGACACCCCCCCTATATGGGTCGTTAGAAAGAATAAGCAACATGGTCAGACGTTTAAATACGTTTATATAAGAAGTGCGAAAGAGTTGCCAAAGCATATTCCTTTGCCAGTCAATAGTATTTAAGAGAACAAAGTTGAAATTATAATACTCTTATCTGTGGTTGGTGAATGTCCTGTTGTCTTTCTGCATATTTTCTGGTTGTGTTTAAGACTGTTTTAAGAGGGCTGTTGACATTTGGTTCCGTAGGGCTTAAATTGTTGTCTGGGTTCTGCTTGTAGAGTTGAGTAGTCTGCTAACAACCCCAGTAACCAGACTATTAGCCATGTCTTGCCTCGTGGAGAACATAGTCACTTCTTGCGTTGTCTCATTGCAAAAGTCACGTGCTGAAGTTTTTTCCATCTTGCCTTCTCTCTTTATCCTCGGTCTTTCCGCATCCGAGTACACAGCAGGTAACTCGTAATTTTCTTATATTCTCCTACCCTCCACAAAAAAAAACATGCAATGAGGACAGCATTGCATGTTCCTTATATTAGTATATGACACAAATCTATTCTTTTAAGAATTATTACCGCAGGTTAAGTGATCACTGCAAAAAAAAAAAAAAAAGAAAAAAAAGAAAAGGGAAACCATATTACCCTCAATATGTTAGTGTAACCATGACAATTAGTGATTACTTGATTATTTGCTTTTTAGATTTGGTTTAGTAGTAGTGTTATACTACAACTCAGAAAAAATTCCTCGGTGGATTGGGTTTTCCAATGGATTGTTTGTAAAGAGTTTTGTATCTTATAAAGGGACAATCCTAAAAGGTACTACCGCTCAGGGTCAGAGTAGACCTGGAAGTAATGACAATTAAGGGGTGACTCCACACTCCCCAAGTCCCACAAACGAGACCTCATCACTAGATTAAGTTTAAAGTCTTAACCAGGACTGGTGACCTAAAGTCTGGCTAGTTGTGGATGTAGTTTAAAGTCATACCCACGACTTAATTGCCTTAAGTTTGGCTAATAGTGGTTGTTGTTTAAAGTCGTACCCAGGACTAAAGTATCCTTAATACACTAAGTCCTTCCTTATGTTACTTCTTACTCTTCCCCTTAGTTCTTCTGGATGTCAGAAAACTTGTCTTCTGCAATTTAACTGGGCTTTCTGGCATGGGACACCTTTTAATATTATGTGTCAAAGAAAGTTCCATTGGAAACAGGTGCCGTATGTTATGATTCTCACAAGATGAATCTCCTCTGGTTATCCGCGCAGAACGTATATTACCATCTTTTCCTTGGAAAAGTTCGGTTACTCTGTCAAGCTTCCAGAATTGTCTGGTTTTTGTAGGATTCTTAATCAACACCATATCGTTTACTTGTATTTTATTAGTGAAATACCTATTATGTGGGTCTCTACAACTTTCTCTTAGATCAAAAGATATACCTCGTTCCATAATTCTTTGAAATTATCTAACAAATTTTTCCTTTCGGAGAGAGCATCTAATAATTGGGACCTGGAAGTTGGTTCCATGTCAGGACATTCACCAGAATCCGTTTTCACGGAAATATCTCCATTAACATTTGGATGTAAAAAGGCATTGGGTGTCAACGGTAATACCTCAGTATCAGACATAGTCCGATATGTTAGAGGCCTGGAATTTATAGCCCTTTGAATGTCAGAGATCATGGTAAGAAGTTGGAAGTAGTCGGATTTAGCTCTGCCCAAGGTCTTAAAGGGACAGATCTTTGTGGATGTAATCATTCTTTCCCATACGCTTCCCATTCATAGGGAATACAAGGGTGTTTTTATGTGATTGATAGAGTGGCTTATGATATTCTTTCTGAACTCATTACTGCCCAAATGATGTTCTATTATATCTTTGCTCAGTGCGTTGTCAAAATATCTCGCATTATCACTATAAATAAAAGAAAGTATTCTGTATGAGTTACAGAACCTGATAAATGCTTGTATGAATGCTTTATTGCTCATGTCTTGTACAATATTTATATGTATGCTTCTTATTGCCAGTCAAGTGAATAATAATAAAAAAAATTTCTCAGTCTTTCCATTTCTGTTTACTTATAGGTGCCTAGTATAATCAATTCCTGTGTTTTCATAGGGATTGACTTGGTTCACAGGGTATTTAGGTAGATTAGTCAGACTAGGATACTTAAAGGCCAGACTGTTGTATCTTTTACAAAAGGTTTATTTTGCTCAACACTGTCTTTACTGCTTGTCTAACTTGAAGGATCCAGAAACCAGCCATCCTGATTTTTGTGATGCTAATCCCTTGGTGTTTGGATTGTTGATGGAATTCATTGATCACTTCTCTATAAGGATGGTGTTTCTCTAGTAAGATAAGGTATTTAACCTAATATCCATACATTTTGGAATTATAAATTCTTCCATACATCCTTAATATACCTTCTTGGTCCAGGAACACATTGAGGTTCTTCACCAAGGAAGGGGTTTTACTCTTTCGTGAGTTCTTTAAAAAAGATAGTTACCTACATAAGGTTTCTTTTTGCATGGTTTTTATTAGATATAATTTTGCTGGCTGCAGGCGATCAGTTTGATCTCTTCACTTGCAGTTGTAAAGAAATTTGTATACAAGCGATGTGACTTTATTTAATTTCTTCCTGCTGAAAAATTTGGAAAAGGATACTGTTGGATCCCCGTACGGTTCTTTGCTATTGTCATAAATTTTCGAGGAAACAATATTTTTTTATTTAGTAGATAGGCATTCAAGTCTGCTCGTGGGCCATTCTTTTGCGTCTGTAACCACCCAATGTGATCCATGGGACCAAAATTCGTACATATTTAAAAATTTTGTTATGGTGATTCTGTAATATAATAGACAAGGGATTTCGGTTCATTCCTTTGGGTTTAGTTAGGCTGAGAACCTTTCAGCTCAGCACATGGGTTAGTTAGGTGCAAACATTGATGCAGGTGTTAACGCGGGCGCGCGCGGGTGGACGAAGGTGTCACTCAAAGATGTCACAATAGTCCGAGACGAAACGGGTGATGGAGTGCAAGTGACGTCACGCACCGGAAACGTACATAGCTTTTTGGAGAATTGAAAGAAAAGTTAAGGGAGTTGAAAACTAGACGCCGAACGAGGAGGTTCGACTTTTGGGGCTCGCTGAGGCAAGACGAATTAATAAGACGGCATAGCGAGATTGTGTCTCTCCTCCTTGTGTCGGAGCCTTTGACTTAAGGTTAATAAAAAGGTTTCGTACCTGAACAAGAAGTCGTTACGTTTTTTCGAATTTCGAGATTCCTATGTTCTTTATGTGTTCTACGTTATGTATATATGTAATGAACGTCCCATGTACATTTCGCAAATAGCCGTATTTACCTATAGTGCAATTCCACTGGATATAAAATCTGCAAGTTTATCAGTTGTGTGTACATATTTGTATTTTATACTAATATCAGACTTTTTCTCAATTTGGTTCTTTATTTCATTTACGTCCTTGACTCTGTTTCCTGCGAATATGTTTTTTTTATCTTTATACTTTCCTTTAATAGCCAAGATAACACTATTTGGGCATCTACAAATATATAAATGTCTGTTATTACTGCAACAGGATAACCTCTTACAACAAAATGTAAAGCTTTAAAGGCAAGGAAGACAGCCAGAAATTCAAGTGTTGGTAACGATTTGGATTTTGCGGGTGCGACTTTCGTTTTTGCAAAAATGATATGAAAAATCCCATTATGCACTCCATTTATCACAAACCCATATGCCTGGGGTGAGGCATCATAGAACACAAAGCTTAGTAGAACGTATTATACCGAAGCTTCTCGGAGTAAAGTTGAATTTATTTAATCCGGTAAACTCCTCGGCCATCAAAACCCACTTGGGTTCCATATGTTGAGGAATCTCTATATCCCAGTCCAAATTGAGTCTCAATAACAACCTTAGAATTAGTTTTGATTCAACCATGATGGGGACAGAAAGAGACAAAGGATCAAAAACTTTGTCACTCTGGGCCAGTATACTTCTTTTGGTTTTAGCTCCCTAGTTGTTATGTTTAATAGATCTTTATTGGGATCATAGTTGTACCCAAGGACTCTTTCAAATTAAGGATTATGTTGGATTAAAGAATTATCCTTTTCAATCAGAGCTTTTAATTCTTTAGAATTGGAATTGCCGGATCTTAACGAGAAATTTCCTTCGTGCAATCTGGTTACAGCAATTTAGTAGATGTACATGCGTTTACTCTTATCGTCATCTGAGACAATCAAATTGTCTCCGTAAAAATTACTTTTTATCATTCTCATGCATTCATCATCAGAATATCGATTGATATGATACTGTAGAATGAAATTCAATATAAACGGGCAGACATTAAACCCGAATAGTAGAGTCTTGTAACGATAGCAGATAAGTTCATTATTCTTCCTGATGAAAAAAAAACAAAATCGATTCTTATCCCTTTCTGTTTTCAATCTTATCATGAGAAATGACTTTTTTTTATAACCCCCAGCATCACAAATTTATTCCTCCTGAATTTCACCAATATTTCAATTAAGTTGTTAATTAGATTGATTCCAGGATAGGCGGCTTCATTTAAGAAATAGTTACCGTGTGTTTTCAAGGAACGATTGAATACAGGTCTGATTTTAGTTGTTACCTGTTCAGTATTTTTGATGAGCGGATTATGAGGAATCCAAATAAACTTTACCAATTCTGTATCTTCAGTCTCTCAATGATTCCATCCTTTTCCAGTTAGAAAAAGATCTCATTGTACGCTTCATCAAATTTATTTTTTCTCAAGGATGATATGGTTCTATCAAGAACTTTAAGTGCGACATGAAAATTTGATGGTACTCTATTTACTCCGTTTTCTATCCAAGGAAGATCTACATGGCAGCAACCGTCTTTGAACTCTATGGAGTTCTTAAATTATTTTATTTTATTCTTGTTGTAACCACTAATATCCAATTCAGAGCCATCTGCCGCTGTAGCATTATTAGCAAACATGTTTTGCAGATTAGTATTCATTCGGCACGCGTTAAAGGCCTTTTTCTATCAGGCAGTTCATCTCTAGCATCCAATACCTGCCTGACGTAATTCTAAGGAAAATGTGCATGTTTAGAGAGTACTATATAGTAATATTAGCAGATTATTTGGAGGTGCTCTTTTGGCGATGGATTTTTGTTTGTTGAATAAAAAATTATTGCATTTTCCAAAGGGAGCAACTCTTGATTGTGTTAGCCATGTTTTATCCCTCATGAAATCAATAATTCTGAAGTTGTCTATACGTTCAACTAAGTTTACACCAATCAAACCTGATATTTTTATTTTATTTTCATGTCTATGAAATGTAAATGCAAATTTTGAATTATGTTGCTTTAGATTCTTTTCGATAGATCTTAAATGTGAGAATTAGTTGGGAATATTGAAGTCTTTATCAACTTGTACGGGGCAGGTTGTTTCCTTTCCATCTCCGAAACCGATTTTTAATTCCACAAACTGAAGGTTTTGGTGGAACGGCAAGTATTGATGTTCAATGGTAATCTTACCTCCTTTATATGTCTTTGGTTTGGTTTCAAATAGTTGGTGAAGTTGCGAGAGAAGAAGGATCGTTGATCTCTTGTGTCAAGTAGGCAATTTACAGCCATTCTTCTAGCTCCGTCGGAGAATGTAATTTGTACCACAGGTAATATGTACGTTTCATCATTATTCTGGTTTATTCCCAAATTAGCATAAAGCGAAGTGGTTTTAGGTTTGTCACACAGTGCTGAAATGTGAAATTTAGAATTACACTTTAAAAGGCCAAGAATAACCTCTTCTTTCTTCCTGGGGAGTCCTTATTATGTTTCCTGCCGGTGCATTTACTGAGAAAATTTAATTTCTTACATCGCCTTTTTCTTTCTTTAAAGGAAGAAGATTTTTCCAGGAGTTCAATTTATGTAAATCCATATAACATAAGATGCAATATGGCTTCTGAAAATAAGTTGCGAAATTTTGTAATGCTGGTTTCTCAGTATCTTCTTTACTTTTATATGAGTTCTTGTATTTATTATCTCTTCTATTAGAGAAAATCTTGACAGTAATAGTGTTCTGATTGCTTCACTGTAGCTTTCAAAAATGTCATTCAAAGTGGGGTAATTTCGTCCCGTTTTATGTATGATCCCTCTTTTAAGTTGAGAAGGCAATTTCTCGAATATTAGATGGCTCATCAAATTGTTTCCCGCACTGGGTTCTTCAAAATAATCAAGGTCGTATGATCCTTTGGGTTTTGCAAGGTCAGCTATAATTTCGGCTAAACATTGACTTATGTTGAAGTATTCAGGATCGTATTTGGGTTTATACAAGAGAATCTGGTGGAATATTGAATTTATAATAAGATTCTCGTTCAGGATTTCTCTTTTGAGAAGATCTATAGCTACGCAATTGTTACAACATTCCAATGTTAAATATAATATTAGTTGTTAGGCATAATCGGAAAGGTAGCTTTTTAATAAAGTTAACTTTACCTCATTCGACTCCACATGCATTACACAGTTTTGGAATTGTGCTCGAAAATTTTAAAATTAAACTTCGAGAACACCCGACAAAACTTGACACATTCTAACTTAGGTAACATTAATGATGTTTGTTCCTTTGATAGATTACATCTGCTGTTACTAGAGGGTGCATTTTCGTTTGCGGAAAGGGTTTGACTCAGAATTGATAATCTTCTTGCAATTCCATCACGAAACTTAACGCTTTCATACTTCTGTTTGTCAAAACTACATTCTTCAGTATTTAGTGAGGCCTTTATACAATTTTCCCTTATCTTCTCATTAATTTCTTCAATCCCTGAAAAATTATCTTTTATTAATTCCTTTTCTTCAGAAAGGTAATTGTCATTTAAATCATCGTCCTCTTCCAACAGTTTGATCTGCGTTATAATATCTTTTTCGATTCTGGACATAGACTCATTAAGGGGTTTTACTGCTTTTAAATTTTCATATTTGACTGCCATGTTAAACACACACACACACACACACACACACACACACACACATATATATATATATATATATATATATATATATATATATATATATAGAACACGTGGTTTTACTTTTAATATTCTTTTCGACATAAGAGAATATTCTTTTTCTTTTTCAAATTTGCTGATGTGGATAATTTTCCCCAGTAAGGTTATTTTCTTTCTTTTGAACAGATGACGTGGTTTTCCTTCCAAAATTTAAATTTTACATGAGAGAATTTTTTCTTTTTCAAACCTGAAGACGTGGGGAATTTTCCGATTTATAATTTTCAATCCGGTATGGTTTTTTTCTTTTTTTGTTCTTTTTTAAAAAATAAAACAGGTGGTTTTACTTTTAATATTCAATTTAACAAGAGAATAATTTTTTTTTCTTTTTAAACCAGCAGACGTGAAGAATTTTTCAATATATCATTTTTAAACCGGTAAGGATATTTATTTTTTAATTGAACACGTGGTTTTCCAGCAGATGTAAAAAGTTTTCCAATATATTTTTTTAAACTGTTAAGGTTAAATATTTCAATAGAGCACGTGGTTTTAATTTTAATATTCAATTTGACAAGAGGATATTTTTTAACTAGTGGACATGAAGAAATTTCAAATATATTATTCTTAAACCGTTAAGTCTTTTTTTAATAGAACACGTGTTTTTTTTGGTTTTTTTTTTTGCTTTTTGTTGTTTTTTTTTTTTTAACCACAGATGAGTATAATTCATAACCAGCATTTAAACCGTACCAGCATCAAGAAATATGTAGGCTTCGTACATGGGACTGAGAAAATTTTCTTTTTATTCTTTCTCTTAGCGCTTGTTTTATTTTGTCTGAATTGCTTTGTAGTTAGCAACATGCAGCAAACGTAACAAATTCCAAATATGTAATAGCAATTTTTGGGACAGATGCTTTAGCAAAATACCACAACTGAGGTTTATCAAATTTTAGAATTATTTGGCTTAGCAAAATTCAACAAGAAAATTTGGAATATTATGGGTCGTTAGAATGAATAAGCAATGCGGCAAGACATTTAAATACGTTTATATAAGAAGTGCGAAAGAGTTGCTAAAGCATATTCTTTTAGCAGTCAATAGTCTTTAAGAGAACAAAGTTAATATTATAATACACTTATCTGTGGGTGGTGAAAGTCCTGTTGTCTTTCTGTATATTTTCTTGTTGTGTTTAAAACTTTTAAGAGAACTATAGACGTTTGGTTCCGTAAGACTCAAATTGTAGTCTTGGTTCTGTTTGTAGAGTTGAGTGATCTGCTAACACTCTCAGTAACCACCAGACTCTTAGCCATGTCTCGCCTCGTGGAGACCCTAGTCGCTTCTGGCCTCGTCTCTGTGTCCAAGTCACATGCTGAAGTCCCTTCCGTCCAACCTTCTCCTTCTACCCTCGGGTTCTCCACATTCTGGTACACAGCCGTTTAGAGGATAACTCGTAATTTTCTTATAACTGTCAACAGTGTCTTCGCCATAAACATTGAATAAGTTTTTGATATTTACTTTTCTGTGTTTTCCAGTTCTCTCTCTTTATATCATTGATTCTAACGGCATATCATCTCGATTGGGGTTACTTTAACCTAAAAGAATCGTGTACATTGCATGTTTATATATACAGTTTTGGGTAATTTTTTTGGAGTTTATCTATCTACTTTTTGATATTCCGTTTTCATGTTAAAAACCACTGTGAAAGTTTTCTTATGATTACTTAGTATGGCACTTGTAATTTACCAAGTTTTTTGCTAAGATGTTCCACAAGGCCGTATGAATGGGGCACCGATGAGACTCGAATTCACTCGTAAAGTTTTGCTAGTTTAGCTTGTTAACCATTACACCATCTGAAGCTTCTTACTTTGAATGGAACTAATCTTGCTTACGTTCGTAATTTTTGTTATAATTTTATTTCTCTCAAGAATGACAAAATGTCATTCATTATGACATTTTCAAATAGGTCCATATTGTTTACGTTTAAAAAAAAACGTCGTCTGATGAGAACTAAAGCTTCGTATTCAATGGGAAAATGTTTCACAGTGTAGAGTGTTTGACATGCCATACTCTGTTGTTCATCTTGTTTGAGGTTTAAGGAATACTTAAATCTTGTGTGACCAATGCGAAATTGTAATATAATGACTTGTTTTTTTCTGTACTTTCTAAAAGCTTGTTAGTCGGTTGGTTGGCTTTTTGGTGTTTTATGGTATATCAACCCTAGAAGGTTTTTCCATGTCAAATCCTATATATATATATATATATATATATGTATATAATCCGAGGGAAAAATCCAAGGGTTAGGAGTATCCAGTTTAAGTGCTTAGTGCCAACGGCTATCGACTGTATAACTAATTTGGGATTGAAAATACATCAAAACTCACGTACAGAGCAAAAATATCTTTTACATAAAAATAAAAATAGAAAATTGATTTTTTCTTAATATATATATATATATATATATATATAGTGATACGCATAAATATTTGATACATGTTATTTTCTGTTATAACTCTAGTTTATGTGCGCCATTTTGCCTGATATTTGGTAAGTAATATCTCGTAAAGTTGTTTTAGTTGTATGTGGAAGGAAAATTAAAAACTCATGGTTGAATCCATTTTTTTTATCAAAGTTCAAAATTACCCTATGCAAAAGTATTGGATACACTAATTCGATATTTTGTGGCGTCGCCTCTGTTTTATTTCACTGCTTCCAGTCGCTTTCTATAGTTGGCCACAAGTTTTTCACACTGATCCTGCGTTACTTTTTACCCCATTCTTCCTTGCATAATTCCTCTAATTGCTTGATATTTTGTGGATTCCGCTTATGAACTTTAACCTTCAAAGTATTCCACAAATTCTCAGTTGGATTCAAGTCAGGAGACTGACTTGGCCAATTGAGAGTACTAATACCATTATTTTCAAATCATTCCTTTGTAAGTTTTGCGGTATGTTTGGGATCTTTGTCGTGTTGAAGCGGGAAATTCCGACCATGTGTCCTAAAAAAGTTGCAGATTTCTTAAGGTTTGTCTCTAGAATCTCCCTGTACATGCTACCATTCATTCTACCATGGATAACATGTAACTCACCAGTGCCCTTGGATGAAAAGTATCCCCATATCATAATGGAACCACCCCCAAACTTAACTGTGGGGATGGTATTGTGCTTCTTGAAGACAGTGCCATTTTTTCGCCAAACACTTGTCGCTGAGTTCCTTCCGAATAGTTCAACTTTCGTTTCATCCGACCAGATTATCTTTTCCCAAAACTACGTACCTTTCTTTTCGTAAGTTTCGACAAACTTTAATCGGTCTTTGACATGTTTGGTTTTCAGTAAAGGTACTTTTCTTAGTGATCTTGAATGAAAGCCTGTACGATATAGAGCTCTGCTAATGGTATCCTTACTTACATTAATTCCGGCACCCTCAAGATCAGTTTTAATTGCAGAATGAGTAATGAAGGGGTTTATTTGCACATTTCTGCTGATCCACCTTGAAGTATGCTCATTTATTTTTCTCGGTCTTCCATTTCTTCGGAAGGTTTGCTATACCGTCGCCATACTTCTTATACTTTCTGATGATATTTCCTACTGTACTTAGTGCTAGATTCATTTCTTTGCTAATTTTTTGGTAACCTTGTCCTCCTTTGTGACGTTCAATGATTCTATCTTACATATCTCTGAAAAATTCTTTAGTTTTGGCCATTTTTAATCCTTCAATTGCAAAATGCACATCAAAGAGTGAGATGATTAGTAGCACTATCTTGTAAAAAATGTGTGCTTCTCTGATTGGTCAGAGATAACATTCCAATACTATCGAAAATTCGAATATTTAAAGTCTTTTAAATTATAATTTTCGATTGGAAATTTTTAAAAAGTGTCATGTATCCAATACTTTTGCATAGAGTAATTTTGAACTTTGATAAAAAAAAATGGATTCAACCATGCGTTTTTAATTTTCCTTCCACATACAACTAAAACTACTTTACGAGATATTACTTACCAAATATTAGGTAAAATGGCGAACATAAACAAGAGTTAGAACAGAAAATAACATGTATCCAATACTTATGCATGTCACTATATATATATATATATATATATATATATATATATATATATATATACATTTTTCTTTCTCTGTTTGGTTCAAAGAGAGAAAAAGGTAAATATTTTAAAATGAATAGGTTCGCAAAGATATTTATAATTCTGATTACTTATTTTGCTCTTACACATGTTTCAAGCTTCTTGCTGTCTTTAGAGAGCCTTAAATCATTTTGGCGGTGTCGTTTTTGGTTTATATAATGGCGATCACTTTAATGAGGTTGCCTGTCCTTTTCATTTCTGTGATAGATTTTCATTTCTGCAGGTGTTGGTTCTCTCTTTCTCTTTTTTCTTTTTCTTCTTTTTTCTTTAAAAAGTGTCTGTTCTGTGTGTTTTTGTAGCTGTACTGCTTTTCTCCTAATTAGTCTTTGATATTTGAGATGGTATAAAGTTTATTGGTTGTCCACTCTATGTCATTGTGTGTGTGTGTCTGTGTGGGTGTTGGGGAAGTTTTTCACTTAGTTCTGTTCAATGTTCTTGTGTTTTAAAATTTAACTGCTTTCTGTTCTTCTCTCAGAGCTAGGTTGTGTATTTGCGTGGGGGTGTTTGTGTGTGTTTGTTTTTTTCTCCCTGTGTGTATAGTTGATATGCCATAAGGTTTGTTAGTAGTCTTTTCATAAATCTCTTTGTAGATCTATTCATTTTAATATATATATATATATATATATATATATTAATATATATATATATATATATATATATATACAAGGTCGGTGACCGTAGTCGAGGGTGACCCAAAGGCTCTCTTTTCGGTAGCTACTACACCTAGGTGTAGGGGAGGACGCTACTCATTTCTCTGGATTGCCCCACTTTATCCTTGATCAGTACTTTATAATGCTAAGTGTTAAGCAAGGAGACATCAAGTACCATTTTTTTGAGTATTTGGTATGACTTGACCTGGGATTGAGACTAGGTCTCCCTGTGCATTGGCAAATACTCTAACCATCATGACAATATATATATATATATATATATATATATATATATATATATATATATAACTTACTTTTATATATAATTAATTTATATATAAATTTATATTTATTAATTTATATATATATATATATATATATATATATATATATATATATTGTTATGATGTTTAGAGAGTTCGCCAATAAATTATATACATGTATATATATATATATATATATATATATATATATATATATATATATATATATATATATGATTTGTTACTTTTAGATGAGTTTCTTTAGCTCATTTTTTTGCACACAGTAAAATGGTTTCAACTATTCTAATCTAACATTAGTAATTCTAAGAATTCTTGTGTACTATAATTAAATTCTAAGAATTCTTATGTAATATGAATAATTTGCTCACACAAAATGATTGGTTATTTGAAACTATACCGCTAAGGATTATAATCATTAACTGATCTATTTGACCAACAGAAGGGGCCCTAAGAGGTACTTACAATCCAGGTCAGAGTAGACCAGGGAGTAGATAACAATGAAGGCGTACTATAAATTCCTCAAAGCTCTCTCAAAAAGCTGTTTGTCATTCTCTTAGCGTGGGTTTTATCAGGAAAACTATCTTGTGTATGTTTTTTATTCAAACGTTGTTGCAATCTTTTATTGAAGAATTTATTCTTTTTCTGGTTTGAAGTCACTGTTGGAAATTTTGACTTTGTCAGGGGCCATGTTTAAACCCTACTTTGCTGCTTAGTCAGATTTTTTGTTTCCCTTTTATTCAAATGGCTTGGGATCCAGCGTACAAGAAACTATTTTGAGTTAGATTTTTAGTCCCACTGACTCTGGAGCTTAATGATTATAGGGTCTTTAAGATAAAAAAAAATGTAGTAGTAAAGCAAATCTGAGAATGTTTTTATTGTTATTTTCTGAGATGAAATTAAGAGCTAGATCTGTTGCATAGCCTTCTACTTTAAAAAGGAACCTTAACTGAAGCGTGATTAATTTTCTAAACATCAAGTGAGCCTCTCTATCATGATGTATTCAAGAATTTATCAAGCTTACTTGAACCTAAGTGAAAAATTAATTATATATAAAAGTAATGAATTACAGAAATAATTTTCTAATTACAGTGTGGCGTTGAATTATGAGTTAAGATAAAAAAAAACCCATCGAAACTGAAGTACTAAATTTGCAAATGGAGATATGTTCATTGTTGAGCAAGTTATTGGCGGTCGATTTTAATGTCATATCAACCAGTCTATGATTCATTTATGCCTGACTCTTAGGTTTGATTTGGTTTTATGGCATATCAACCATTGTTAGTTATTGAATGCCAAATCCTTTTTTTTTACATATATATTAAATATATAATTTGCAAACTCATTTTGTAGATACACACAGTTAATGATCAAACAATTCTATTTCCAGAAATTCAATTTAGCATATCAACGATGTTTAATGGTTCCAAGTATGGGTATGTATCACTAACAATTCAATTAAACATCAGTTATTTATTTACTCACAGTTAAATGATCAGACAGTTCTAACAATTCAATTTAGCATAAGTAATTTATTTGCATCCAGTTTAAATGTCAAACAGTTCTATTTGACGCATAGATAGGACCCTATCAAGTGCTACCGCTCTGGGCCAGAATGGACCTGGGAGTGATGGTAATGAATATACTTCACATTTCCCAAATCCCCAAGGTTGGAACCTCATCATCAGATTGTTCAAAGTCATATTTAGGACACTCGTAAGGGTGGGGTCTTACCCCTCTACAGAGATGCAGCTGGTGATTTCTACGGCCCCTCTACATGCGAAAGGGGCCGCCTAAAACTTAGGGAATCACGTTTATCATATGTTGACATCTACATATTTGGTTTAGTTGCTTCTTATGAGTTTGTTTTTGCACACGGCAAAATAATTTTTAAACAGATCGACTTGAGCCATAGATAGGACCTTAACAGGCACCATTACTCAGGGTCAGATTTGACCTGGGAGCAATTGTTCCTCAAATCTTCAGAAGTGAAACCTCGCCATCAGATGCAGTTTAGTGTCATACCTAGAAAACTCCTTTAGGGTGGCGCTCTTAATTCTCTGCAGGGGAAACAGTCAGCGTATTCTAAGCCCTGCCAACAGAGTTAGAAGAGCAAGTAATGATGTCTAGACGTTTAGACTTCATATAGATGAATAATTATCAATTTGAAAAAAAAAATACCAAGTTAATCTTGATACTTTACGAACGAAATGTTTTTCGTGAAATACAGGAATATGTAAGTGCTACACTCTTCATATTCGCCTGAACTAGCTACAGGAGACTTTTTATTGTCTCCTAAGATGAAAATTGATCTCAAGAGTCATAAGGTAAGACGTGAAGGACATAAGAAGGAATTCTACGGTGTAGCTTGACACTATATCACAAAAGAAACACCAGAGGTACTTTGACCGATAGAAAACTCACTGGAATAACTATGTTGGAGACGATCGTGAAGAAAATAAAGTATCATTCACTATTTATTTCTGTCGTGGTAAATAGAGCTTCAGTTTTAGTATTTTTTGAACATACGTCATATGAGGTATATATTGTACCTAGTCTGGCACAAGATCAATTGAAGAGAGCACCCAGGAAAATTTGAATAACCTTCGAAAGTAGTTTTCTTCTCATTGCTTTACAGTAAGGTGTTTTATAATGATATATGCAGGAATATATTATCTTTACTCAGGCACAAAGTCAGAAGTAGAGAGCACTCTGAGAAATAGAATACTTATAAAGATGTTTCAAACCATTGAAGTAGATAGATAGATAGATAGATAGATTAAAAATGAAACCGACTAAGACAGACCAACTGATAGATAGATAGATTGAAACAATAAAAATTGAAACAAATAGAAACAGTAAACGATTGGGAGTACTGGCACAAGGTTAAAAGTGTGGAGCACCTACTGAAAATGAAGTTCTAATTGTCTAGTTTTCTAAACAATACGTCGAAGCATTATCTTCTGAGGTATATAGACATTTATTAATGAATTTTTAGATGATAGGACAGGTTACAACGTCCATATATTTTGGTGGAGATATTAATTATCAACAACTAGAAAAAAAAGCAAAATTTTAAAACCAATTACTTGGTCTATCTTTCCCTGTAACCTTTTTTGATAAGCCAATTTGATCTCTCAATCCCAAGGGGCCTGTGGTCGGGTCCCATTTGATAGATGTTGGCTCTTTCTTTCACCGATATTTTTGTTTTTTGAAATAGATCCGGTAAGTGTACTTTTTAATAAATCTGTCCGTTCTTCCACAATCCACGCATGTGTAGAAACCTGTGTCTTGCTTAATTTTTATCGTACGCGTTTCAACAAGGCATTATTTTCTGTTGTTTGGATGTCTCTCACGAACCCACCAATCGAAGCAACATGTACAACTTCTAGTTATATCTCCATTTGATCTAGAATTGCAGGATGATATAGTTGGATTTAGTCGATACTCCTGATGCCCGTATCGAAATAACAACTTGGTACAGCTGTAGTCGAAGAAGTCTAATATTATATCTGAGTTTGCTTGGCAATTTAACTTGTTACAACACATAATCATCTATCTATCTATCTATCTATCTATCTTAGTTTGTTTTATTTTTTCTTTCTTTTTACCTCAGCCAGTTTTATTTTTATTGTTTCTATCTATCTATCTATCTATCTTCGTCGTTTCATTTTCTTTCTTTCTTTCTTTCTTTTTTTGTCTGTTCCATATCTATCTATCTATCTATCTATCTATCTATCTATCTATCTATCTGTCTAATTGAAAATCTGATCTCTTCCTATCAATTTATTCAACAAATCCATTTAATTATTGATCTACATAGCCATGTACGCAACGATTTCATTGCAGGCATTAAGTACACAAATCAAAAACAGATGAAACACGTGATTCACGCATCTACTCACATGCTTAAAATCACGCCAAATCAATTCCAGCAATATGGTACTGCGATGCAACTTTCAATACATTATTAATTTCGTTGGGGGCATTAATTTCTTTTTCCTTTCGAGATGACACAAGCGGCCGCTGCATACGGCACGGATCCAAGCGGCAAAAAGGAAGAAAGATTATTTACAGTCAATTAAATCGCCTTTGGCGTCTAATGACGTTACGACTTGGGAAAATGTCAAGACGTTTATTTGTTACACTGTACTGAAGAAACGATGTGAAGCCACATTAACTCAGTCATTCGTTTCTTTCTTATTCAACTTTTCATATTAAATTGTCATTCGTTATCGCAAACCTCTTCATTTCTGATCTCTTCATCTTTTCTTTCCTCTTCCTCAGTTTTCTTCACTTACTTTTACTTAACGTCTTCTTTTTATACCGTTTCTTTTTCTTTTGCCCAGTTAGCTGGTGCTGCAGAACACACCGACTGCGTCTCTGCAGAGGGGAAAGACCCCGCCCACCGAACAAATGTCCGAAATATGACACTAAACAATCTGAAGGTGAAGTTCCAGTAATGTTGGAGCTCAGGGGAATGCAGAGAACACCTTCATTGCCATCATTCCCAGGTCCACTGGTTTTTGCCCGGAGTGTTAGTACCTGATAGAGTCCTATCTATGAACTAAAATAGAACTAAAATGCGTACGTAAGCTAAAATGAATAACTTGAAATAGAAGTTTTGACATACAAACTGCGTACTTATGCTAAACTGAATTGTTTGAAATAGAACAGTGTTTGACATTGAAACTGTACTTATGCAAAACTGAATTGTTTGAAATAGAACTTTTTTAACATTTGACAGTGTGTTGACATAAACTATAGTTATAATAAAGTGAATTGTTTGAATTAGAACTGCTTTTGACAATTAAACTGGGTACTTATGTTAATCTGAATTGTTTGAAATAGAACTGTTAATTTGTATAAAAATTGATTAAATAACCAACACAAATTTATATGCCATAAACCTAAACAAACAAAAAAACAAACTTTCTTCTTCTTCTTCTTCTTCTTCTTCTTCTTCTTCTTCTTCTTCTTCTTCTTCTTCTTCTTCTTCTTCTTCTTCTTGCGTGTATTATAATCTAAAAATTTCGCAATTTTCATCAGCCTCATTAACCAAAATCATCATCCCTATCGTACAAATTATTTCCCTTTATCAGTTGGGGAGTCTTTGTGGCCTAGTGTCTAGCATGCTGGACTGCGACATCGGTTGAAGCGAGATCGAAGGCCAATCGCTTTATTATTCACTTTCGGACTAATACTCTTGGGAAAGGTATAAACCCTCTTATCCATCCCACCAGCTATGTGTTAAACGGTAACACAACTATTCTTCTACAAAGACGTCTTTGGCGTTGAATAACCCATGAGAGTTGTTGATATGTCATTAAACAAGGAAATCAAACCTTTGTGTCAAGATAGATTATAATTTTGCTATCAAAGTGAGAGTATCTAGCTGTCATGCTCAATAATCTATTTACATCCTCAAACACATAATTCCCCTTCTTTATCATCATAATCCTCATCAACATCATCATCACAAATTATTTACAATCATCCTACACAATACCTAGTTGTAGATCAACTTCAGGGGACCGTCTCCTAGTCTGCACCCTCACAAAAACACCCCAAGGCGTAGACTCAAGTTTTAAGAATGATATTTGTAGCCCTCAGTAAATCGGAATGTCGATGGAGTTTACATTTCATTTTGTGCAATGGAAAGACATAAACCCATCGTTTCTACCCCAACCTATGGCAAACAGGGCTCTCAAGCAACCAGTCTTGGAGAAGGAAAATTTTGAATTTAAACCAATAGTATATATCCGGCATGCGAGAGTTCCTTGCTACTGGTGCCATGTTGCCCAAAACAACCTTTCATATTTTACTTGGAGAAGAGATTGTCACTGTTACTTTGAAAAATGCCATGAAGAGGAAGTTCTGTGTGTGTGTGTGTGTGTGTGTATGAGAGAGAGAGAGAAAGAGAAAGACAGAGAGAATGTGTGTGTGAGAGAGAGAGAGAGAAAAAGAAAGAGAGAGAGAGAGTGAGTATGTGTGAGAGAGAGAGAAAAAGGGAGAGAGAGAGAGATTGTGTGTGTGAGAGAGAGAGAGAGAGAGAAAGACAAAGAGAGAGAGAGAGTGTGTGTGTGTGTGATAAAGAGAAAGAGAAAGAGAGAGAAAGTGTGTGTGTGTGTGTGAGAGAGAGAGAGAGAAAGAGAAAGAGAAAAAGAGTATGTGTGTGTGTGTGTGAGAGAGAGAGAGAGAGTGTGTGTGTGTGTATATGTGTGTGTGTGTCAGACATCGTAGTAACTGAGTTTGAACACCAGTCGCACTATTGTGTTCACTTTCGGATTAATATTTTTAGAAACTCTTATCCCTGTTAACTAATAGTAAAATAGTACTTCTACCGTTTTTCTTTAAGGATGTCTTTGGTATTAAATCTGCCGCGGAGGTTGATATGTCATTAAGCAAAGAAACTAAACTAAACTATATATATATATATATATATATATATATATATATATATATATATATATATACCGATCCTTCTGTACGAGCAGGATACTACACAAGGTCAATTTTAAGTGGAGTTGAACAGGCTTAAATTCAGAGTTCTCCTTCCTCTAGGCCGGTTGCCAAGCCATGGCTAAAGAGCCTAGTTTACCCTACTATTCACTCATAACTGGAGAAAGAAAGAAAGAAAGAAAATGAAACGACGAAAATAGATAGATAGATAGATAGATAGATAGATAGATAGAGAGAGAGAAACAATGATTGGATTCATACATTTCTCAAGGGTATTAGTGCGATGAGAAATACTAATAGCCTTGTCCAGGGTCTGAACTTAGGTCACCGTGTCCATTTCCTACCACGATAAACATTACACTACGAACGCATATATATATATATATATATATATATATATATATATATATGTGTGTGTGTGTGTGTGTGTGTGTGTGTGTGTGTGTGTACTTTTGTTCTGGGTGTGAGAGTTTACCTGTCAGTATATGTAGATGATAATATAATTCATTTTGACAGGACATTAAGATGAACATTTTGTTCGATATTAAACAGATGATTTCAAACTCATTCGAAACAACTATAGAGAGAAAACAAAACAAACATTGTTTCATATGACAAGTCAGAGACCAAAAAAAAAAAAAAAATTTCGAAGAGCCGTGTGTAACTTTATGTCCTGTTTTCACGCTCCAGTTTATTTTCAGACGAACTTGCCTCTTCACTTTCTGCTCGACTAAATATTTTTTAATCTATTTTTTCTTCGCATATTACGTCATGAAACTTTCCAATAAAATATGTTTAAACATTCTACATATGCACACTCTTACAAAGAAATGCCAGGCCAGTCAGCTGGAAGTGTGGAATACACCGACTGCATATCTGCAGAGGGGTGTAGACCCTCCCCCACCAATGAGCGTCCTGATATGACATTAAATCATCCGATGGTGAGGCTTCAGCCTGGGAGATTTGGAGAATGAGGAGTACCTCTTCATCGCCATTGCTCCCAAGGCCACTCTGATCCGAAGTAGTAGCACCTGATAGAGTCTTATCTCCTGGGTCAAATAGAACAATCCATGTGTGTATAGCAATACTTGAAACTATTTAACTGTGTACCAAAAAGATCTCAGGCTCGTCTAAGAATGTTATCAACAAAATGACTTTACTACTCATATATATTTAATATATATGTATAAACTGGATTTACCAGTAAATAACCTATAATGGTTGATATGCCAAAAAACCTTCCATGTAAAATTTTAACTTGCTCTGGTCCTATGCTAGTCATGGAACTTGATTGTGGCCTTAGTTTCATGACTACCACATGTCTTTCCGGCTAGTTGGTTTGTCAACTCCCTCTGTGCCCACGTTGTGTTTGAAAGATCCACTGATGGGGGATTATACAATCAACCCTGAACTTCTTCTGACGGTTGGGGTGGTTCATCGGAACAACTCGCTTGTCTATTAGCAACTCAAAATAAAAAAAAGCTCTCCATTAACAATTAACAACTTTGAAACAATGGTGTAATAATTATAGATAGATAGATATGGAAATTGTATTTTAGAGATAGACAAATGAGGTTATCTGGTTAGTGCAGTCTTTCTATTTTACTCAATTTTTCGGAGAGTGAGGCTTTTGCTGGAGAAGGTTTAGTTTTTGAAGAGTTTTCTTTTCTTATTCTCCTTTATTCAGTATGGGCATCGGATATCTTCACGCATCTAGCCATAAAAATATCAATCTTTATAGAGGACTTCCCTGGGAACAAATATTCCTGGCTACCAATCAAAGATAATTTCGTATTCTACTACTTTTTGACGAGTCAGCCAATCAAATTTACTGATCTACTTCTGTTGGAAGAATATCCCTTCCACGTATTAGGTTTTAATTGGTCATTCTTTCAAACCACGATATAGGGGCCCGGTTACCTAAAGGTCCCATCCCATGCCTTGTAAGAGAGTATCTCTTTCACATTAACAAAATAAAATCAAACACATGATTAATCTATCCAAAGATTTGACCTTTTAACCCCAACGGGTGGGCAAAAGATGCCATGATTTAAATTGGATTAATGCACCGACAAAACCCCAATCCTCCCTACTTTTTGTCGTGACAATTTGAAAGTTCTCGCCCCTCACTGACCTTTTGATTTGACTTTTGAATTTCATTCAAAGTCAATAAGTTTGTTTTACAATTTTATAAAAAGAAAATGTAATTTTCCTAAAAAAAATGATTCCTCATGCCATCCATACGTTTTTAGCACCAGTGAGTACCTCATTGCTATTTTACCATTCGTTTACAAATCATATATATATATATATATATATATATATATATATATAAACAGGATTTGACATTTTATAGCCTACAATGGTTGTTATGCCATAAACCACAAATGCATAAACACTCACACAAAGTGAGGAAGTCCCCATGGTGTAATGGCTAACGTGCTAGAAGTTGGAAGGTTAATAAGCCATGAAAAGCAAAGAGACCAACTATACACACACTTACATATATACACACCCACAGGTGTTCTTAGCGTAACGGTTATCGTTCTAAGAAATAGAATTGTTGACCCGAGTTCAAATCCTTATCAATAAAATCATAAAACCCAACCCTCAACAAGATCCTTTTTCTGATATGGACAAGAAGCTCTAAATCTATTTAGCAATTAAAACCCCCACTCTCAAACTGCAATGTGATATTAGCAAGCGCTACACTGACTAATAACACAGTGATGTGTGCGAGGAAGCATGTTTTAACGAACAGATGATTACTACTAGACAAAACCCAGATTTTCCATAACGAGCCTAAGTTGATGGAGTGGAAACACTCTGATTTTCCGGTAAAGAAAAAAGTTCCTAGCGCAGTGTTCAGTAAAGAAGGTTTTGCTGACAGTCTTCAGGGTCATGGAAAGACCCACCACTACTGATTTTCTTGAAAAAGGTGTAACTGCAAATAGTGCAAGATTTACCTTATTTATTGAATGAGCCTTGAACGTATATATATATATATATATATATGTGTGTGTGTGTGTGTGTGTGTGTGTGAGAGAGAGAGAGAGAGAGAGAGAGAGAGAGTGTCAGGGAAAGGAGTGGTGCCTTCCCGTACACCTCCGTGTAGTAGCTATTGAAAAGGGAGTCTTCGAGTCGTCGTCGACTACGGTTGCCAATTGACGGTTGACATGGCCTATATATGGAAAAAATGCTAATGCCTCACCTTGAAAAATATAATCAAATGTTGTTGGAATAGAAGCATTCAAAAATATATTTTTTATGCCATATTTCGGAGAACGTTTTCCTCTTTCTCCAGCGATAAAAGCACCACAACACATAAACAAACACATACATATATAATCGCATAAACAAGGAACTGACAGACACCGACCTCCGTTGACTCTGTGTCTTCGCTATTATAGTTTTGATCTATATGCGCTCAGTCATCGATATATTGAGCACTCTTTATTTGTAATTATAACCAACTACATATGTATTGGCCTAATCAGTAGAGTGTTCGCCCATGGTCGGGGAGACCGGGGTTCAATCCCGGGTTGAGTCATACCAAAGATTAAAAAATGGTACTGGACGCCACCTTGCTAAACACTCAGCATTATAAGGTACGGATCAAGGGTAAAACTCAAAACTCCAAATCTTTACATCTTTCAATACACGAAAATGCAGATAAATATATAAAAAAATTATCAAAAGAATATATAAGCAGAGTATTGTGTTTCAAGTTTTTGATCCTCAAGTGAGTTGGTGTGAAGTCATGAGTTATTACCCTGCTTACATATTATACAATTGCTAATAAATATATATATATATATATATATATATATATATATAGGTCTTATCAGAAAGTATCATATCTTGCGATATAAAAAGCCACACTTCTCTTGGGTGTTCACTCACTTAACCAAGTGTAAAGTCGTATTTCGGGAACTCCATCAGCTGTCTCGTCGAGTTATTCTTTCGACGAGTTTCGCTTGGGAAAAGCCACAAGTTACAGGACGCCAAACCTGAATTTTAGTTGAGGATGTTGCGACACTTCTTCTAACTCCTCCAATCTACGCTAACTGCATTAGCTCCGAAGAATCTCGCTCGTTCATCATAAATGCAACAATCACACAGCGCATCCACTAATTTAATGGCGCTTCACTTGAGGTTAATCGCAAGGGAGTGCTAGTTTATGTGCAGTAAGATCCCGTCTGAGGGATTGCCAAGTTGCATCAAAGCTGCGTAACAGGTTCTCGAGATACTGAAAATATCTTAGTCTCAAATAGAATGAATCATTCAGTCGTCATGGTAACACGAGTTATCACTCGAAATAAGTAAATACATGCAGGTGTGATATTTACATTGTCTTCTTACAAAAATCAACTCATAGAAACACACACGCACATGCATATATATATACATATATATATATCTGTGTGTGTGTGTGTGTGTCTATATAGATGTTAGAACAGCGTAGATATCAAATCAAAGCAACTTGTTAACATGAGTCAACGAAAACTGAAACCGATTCTATTTCTACTCTCTTCTATATATATATATATATTCACACACACACACACACACACACACACACACACACACACATATATATATATATATATATATATATATATATATATATATATATATTCCTAATCCCTCCGCACGAACAAAGTAAGATTTTAAAGCGGAGTTTACCAGCTTTGAATTCAGAGTATTCCTTCACCTGAACCAGTTTCCATACCAAGATTAAAGAAACCAGTGGGCGGAGAAATGATTTGGATGCCTCTAGTATTTGAACTCGGGTCACTGTATCCATTTTCTACGACGATAACCGGTAAGGAAACGGTTCCTGGCGCAGGAGTCTGTGAAAAAAAAAAGTGTTGCTGACAGTGTTTTGAGACATGAAAGGACCTATGACTATTAATTTCCTTGAAAAAGGTGCAACTGCAAACATTGATTTGTTATTGCCAACTCCTTTGGCAAAATTCACCTTATTTATTGAGTGACCCTCGTATATATTCCTCGAGCACCGTTGCATATGTTTCAAAACATTTCCATTAGCAGTTTTTGACTTATCACGAGCTAAATGTTTATAGATCTTTATGAATGAATGATTCTTTAAAGATGACTGGATAATCGCCAAACTGAATTTAGCAAGTGATGTGTATATAGATAATAAGGGTAATCAAAGTTACACACCTACACCTTTCTAACAAAATACCTATCTACCTCCCATATATATATATATATGTGTGTGTGTGTGTGTGTGTGTGTGAATGATAAGATAGGATTGCCATGAATGTAAAGCCATGAGTGAGTGGGTAATTTTTAATGTACTAATAGAAAGTCAACTTTGATCTACTTCTAAAATATCGGTCAGTAATTTTTATATTTAAACTTTATTTGAGGCTGAGGAAAATATTTATAAATATTAAATAGCCCTTGAATATTTTTCAAGATATACATATATTTTTTATTTCTTTTTTATTTATATATTTTTTACTTATATATATTTTATTTCTTTTTTCACACACACACACACACACATATATATATATATATATATATAAAGATATTTCATAAGGCTAGCAATGACAGAAGTGTTGGACACCAGTTAAAGATTTGGCGCACAACAGTATTAATTACATATGAGACGTATTTGAAAATATTCTTTCCAAAACCCAATAGTGAGTTTGATTCTCACCAAGTGCCTTATGGTTTTGGCCTTGTGCTCAATCTAAGCTACGCTTTTTTATTTTTCATTTTTTGTTAGTGGCGCTTTACGTGGTGTGATGGTTAGCAAGTTAAGCTAATGGACTATGACTTGTAAATCTGATCCTCGCCTCGTACCCCATATTTCTAGCCTTGTGCCAAACAGTCTCCAATAGAGAATCTAATTGGCCTCAGTAGTCATAACTCTCAAGATAAGTGTTCAAACCGTACCATAATATTTTGTAAGGTTTAGCTTAGTCGGGCCGAAGGTCATAGTAAGGAAGCCCAAGTAAAGGTTACGTTCATGGCAGGATTAGCCCCTTAACAAATACTTTTCGGGTAGTCGTCCCTGTATCCTTTAATTGGAATGTTAGCATCAATCAGTTTTTACACGATATTTAGTGTCTCGGTTTTTTATATAGTAGTATAGCCTATAATTTAATTAATTCTCTCAATAATAACAGTGTTATCATATTTTTAGTAATGTTATTTTTTTCATAGTGTATCGGTTTTTATATAATGCTATAGTGTATCAACTTTTTTTTGATAATGTAATAATGTCTCAGTTTTTTGTAAAACGTTATTGTGTATCTTTTTCACATCGTATTATAGTGTATATTTTTTCTCATCGTGTTATGGTGTATTATTTTTAATGTCAGAATGTACCATTTTATATAATGTTATTTTGTATCAGTTTTCACAATAATATTATAGTGTTTCGTCTTTATTAGATTGTGATTTTTTTTATTTCGGTGTATCATCTTTTCATATAATCTCATAGAGAATCAGTTTTTGAAAAATATTTTTATAGTGAATCGTTTTTTATGCTATAATGTATTTTTTTTATAAAAGAATAACTTGTTAGTTTTATTATAAAGTTATATTGTATCACTTTTAATAATATTATAGGGTAACATTTTTTAATAATGCTATCTTTTTTATTTAAGTGATCAGTTTTTTGTATAATGATTATAGTGTATAAGTTTTTTTTTTAACTTTATAGAATCAGTTTTCATATAATGCTATTGTTTGTTTGTTTGTTTGTTTGGGTTTTATGGCATATCAACCTTTGAAAGTTATTTAATGCCAAATCTATTATATACAAGTAAACATTTCTATTTCAAACAATTCAGTTTAGCGTAAGAATACAGTTTAATTGGCAAAAACATTTCTCTTTCAAGCTACCCAGTTTAGTCAAACAGTTTTAATTCAAAGTTCATATTTCAAGCAATTCAGTTTAGCATAAGTATACAGTTTAAATGTCAAGACAGTTCATATTTCAAGCAATTCAGTTTAGCATAAGTATACAGTTTAAATGTCAAGACAGTTCATATTTCAAGCAATTCAGTTTAGCATAAGTATACAGTTTAAATGTCAAGACAGTTCATATTTCAAGCAATTCAGTTTAGCATAAGTATACAGTTTAAATGTCAAGACAGTTCATATTTCAAGCAATTCAGTTTAGCATAAGTATACAGTTTAAATGTCAAGACAGTTCATATTTCAAGCAATTCAGTTTAGCATAAGTATACAGTTTAAATGTCAAGACAGTTCATATTTCAAGCAATTCAGTTTAGCATAAGTATACAGTTTAAATGTCAAGACAGTTCATATTTCAAGCAATTCAGTTTAGCATAAGTATACAGTTTAAATGTCAAGACTTCATATTTCAAGCAATTCAGTTTAGCATAAGTATACAGTTTAAATGTCAAGACAGTTCATATTTCAAGCAATTCAGTTTAGCATAAGTATACAGTTTAAATGTCAAGACAGTTCATATTTCAAGCAATTCAGTTTAGCATAAGTATACAGTTTAAATGTCAAGACAGTTCATATTTCAAGCAATTCAGTTTAGCATAAGCACACAGTTTTATTTTATTTGACCCATAGATAGGACACTATCAGGTGCTACCACTCCGGGCCAGAATGGTCCTGGGAGCAACGGCAATGAAGGAGTACTCCGCATTCTCTAAAGGTCCAGCATTACAGGAACCTCACCATCACATTGTTTAGTGTTATAGCCACGACACTCGTTGGGGTGGGATTATTACCCCTCTCCAGAGAAGCAGTCGGTCTATTCTTCAGCCCCAATCTACTGGGCTTTTTCGATAATTTTATGATGTATCAGTTTTGTTATAATATAATAGTTAAATAGTTTTCTATAATGTTATAGTTTTGTTGTTATAATGTATAACTTTTTATACAATAGTATATTTTATCAGTCTTTTTGTATAATGTTATAATGTATCCGTTTAACTATGAATATTTATATAGTTTTTAATATGAATCCCTCTTTAAACAACCTGGTATAATCTGCATATGACCGGCTTAAAGAGTGTTATAAAATTTTTTATTTAACTATGAATACGCTTCATTTTTATTGATTAAATCACATTGTTGTGGCCGCTAAACTATCCAGTCTTTCTCGTTCTTTTTATTACCTTTTGGAATGTCCAGTATGGATAATAGTTGCCAAACAAGCCAAGAGCTGATGGGTTTACATATTAATAAGATATAATATGTAATGCAATGATCTGATTTTGGAATGTCTTTTATTGTGAAAAAGGAAACAGGACAGCCGACCCAAACCCGCTTCAAAAAGTGCCAAAGGCAATAAATCATGAAACAGTGAAATATTTTTGTTAGCTCAATCGGTTTAAAATGTTCCAGTTTAGAGAATAAAGAAATTTCAAATCTAATTTGCATCTTAATACTCTGTGTTTATTATTCACATTTGCTCATATCATTATAATTTCCATTCGTTTCTTTTTTTAATGGAATATCAAACTTTAATGGAATATTAAACATTCATTGTAAACAAACTACGACACAATTTAACCCATTGCTGGGGGGATAAGAGGGTTCACACCTTTCCAATGGGTATTAATCCAAAAGTGAATGTATTTGCGAGATTGGAGTTCGAACTCACACCAAGGACGCAGTTCATCATGGAGACTCCCCTTAGGGAAGAAGAGATTTATCTATTTCCACTACAGTGGTAGAGTGTTACGCAATGTCAGTTTAACTGACTCACCTAGGAAGTGGCCCTTCTGGGTGGCCAGAGTAGAAAAATTATACATAAAAAAAAAGTCCGCTAGTTCTCTTTTTTCAGGAAGCGCCACAAGCATCAGCCAATAAATTTGACACTATCCTATTTAGTCGAGAATGGAGGTTCTGCTTGATGAGGACAGCCTCTAGGGTTGGACTTAGACAAATCTGCCCATCCAGACAAAAAGGCATAGAAAATGGTAGAAAATTATTAAATATCAATTGTTGTGTCCGTTTTTTCAGGTATGGTCACTTCGGGTCAAAGTCGGCCCGCTTGTAATAACAATAAAGAAGCACGACACACTTCCAAGAGCCTTACCATCACGTGAAGTTAAGTATCATACCCCAGACATCCTTTTGTTGAGGATAAAGAAGATATGGAAGTTCCCATTATACAATGGGGGACTCCCAGAGGCTGAAATAGAACATTACTTAACTCCTTCCATATTATAAAAATAGCCGAGTAGTCAGCTGAGTATATATTTAGTACTTGTGTTTAATACCGGAATAAAGCAAGGATCACTACTAATGTTCTTGCTGTGCTCAGTCTACATTGGGGATATCTTATCCCAATATAGAGGATACTGTCAACTTATTTCAAGCTCCGCTAATAAGTTGGTTGATTGTGTTTTATGGCATATCAACTCTTGTAGGTTATTTAATACCAAAGCCTGTTACTGACATATTCGCTATGTATGTGAGTTTTTGTTTATATATCCTGATAATTCTATATACTAATAGCCACACATCAAGCACTCCTGCGGAATCGTACGAAATTTCTCATATATTCTATTAATGGATATTCGAATCCCATAGTCTCTGGACATTAAGCGGGTATACGCGGTGCTTTCAATAATTTCCAGACTTTTTTTGTACAGGCATTTAAAATTGTCGTAGACTCTAGAAAATTCAGTATCTTATTGCTATACATCTTATGAGATGAAAAATCAATCTTTAGGATTTCAGGTTCAAAGGAACAGCTACAGCAGGAATTGGAAAACACCCTACTAAAGCCTGATTGTCACAGCTGGAGAATTTCAAAAATGCAATCTGGACGTGAGGACACTTTAGAAGAACGATACGCAATAAAATTCTGTTTTAAACTTGGAGAAAAATGATGCCACAGAAACGTATGGTGTGCTTCAGACTGCTTTTCGACCATCTTTCATGAATCGAGCATCAGTTTTTGAGTAGCATAAGAGATTCAAGGAAGGCAGGGAGTCTGTGAGGGATGATGAGAGGTGTGGGAGGAGTAAGGAAGTCAATAGACCAGAGTTGATTGGCCAAAGGGTTAGGGTTAGGGTTACTATGTTGAGCTTTTAAGGGAGTTCAGGATGAGATTCCGTCGGAAGAGGCCAACACTCTTCAAATCGGGTCAGGGGCATTTCCAGCAGGACAATGCACCAGTTCTCAACTCCATCCTTGTCACAGACTATTTGATCAAGATGGGCATCAAGACAGTTCATCACCGTCCTTATTGTCGAGACCTTGCTCCCTGTGACTTTTGGTTATTCCCTAAGCTCAGAGGCTGTCGTTATGAGACAATTGAGGAGATGAAAGAGGCTGTGACGAAGGTCATTGACACGCTCACACAAGAAGACATCCATGGGGCCTTCCATAAATTGTTGGAACGGTGCAACGAACGCATTGCAGCCGGAGGAGATTACTTCGAAGGGGACTAGAGTTTCATGTGTGTACTATCAATAAAAGTGCCCATTCGAAAAAAGTCTGGAAACTTATTTAATGATCCTCGTAACTGGTATATATATATATATATATATATATATATATATATATATATATATATATATTAATCCACTGACTGATTGTTTTGTTATATCTAAACTAATCTGTGTGGCTAGACACGCGAGATACTTCAAGCTGTGATCTAAACCAGGCTGACTTTATGGGTTTATATATATATATATATATATATATATATATATATATATATATTATTTGTATACGAATAGTTTGGAGGTAACATTATTTATAAACGAGCCAGGGCTAATTTGTTTATACATAGTAAAGTTGTTGCAAGTATTGTTATTAACACTAATAATTCAATTCAACATTATTCATTCGATTGCAGATATTTATATGGTTCTAATTATTGCTGCGTAATACTAATAATTAAATTTAACATTACTTAATTGCTTGCACACAGTTAAATGGTTTCAAGTATTGTTATTTAACACTAATAATTCTATTCAACATTCTTCATTTATTTGCACATAGTTAAATGGTTTCAAATGTAGTTAATGATTAAACAGTTCTATTTGACTCATAGATGGAAACCTAAGAGAAACTACCACACCGAAAGAGTGCACCTGGGAATAATGGCAATAATGGAGTACTCCCTATTCTCTTAAAGTTCCTGGACTTGAGCCTCATCATGAGATGTAGTTTAGGGTCATATCTGGGACACTGGTAGGAGGTGTTCTCCTCTGTAGAGATGCGGTTGGCGTATTCTGCAGCCTCAGTCGATTAGGTTGCCTTGCCGACGATTAAGGCACCAACTATACGGCCACCTGCCTACCATCACGAAAACTATCCAAGTTAGACAAATCATTCATGCAGGACACTGCTGGAGAAGCAAGGATGAGCTCATAAATGATGTACTCCAATGGACACCCACATATGGCCGAGCAAAAGCAGGACGACCAGCTCGAACATACATACAGCAGCTATGTGAGGATACGGGAAGTAGCCCTGAATACCTGCCAGAGGCGATGAACGATAAGAAGTGGCGAGTGAGGGTCAGGGATATCCGTGATAGCGGCACGACATGATGATGATGATGATGATGATGATCAATACTATAAAATCTATAAGCCAGATGTGACTTAACAACGACCTTTATGACTGCTGATGGCGGCTGTTAAGTAAATTTTGATAAGGTACATTTTTTTAATTGTTGAACTCTACTTGTCTAATAACAAAACTGAAAAGAGGTCGGAATGCTGTACAGGATCGGAGACGAAGATAAAGTAAAAACTGTGCCTAACCTCGGAGATAAATAGTACTTCATCGTTTTGAGAGTTATGTCTGTCTGTCTGCCTGTTTGTCTACCTTGCTGTGACTTGGTCAAGTTAGCGTTACGTGCTTAACCACAGGGGGAGGCTATAAAAATAACTTATAATAAGCATTCGTTAAGATAAACATTGATTACTTGCTTTAATAGTGGATATCTCTCTCACTGTGATTATATATATATATATATATATATATATATGTATATATATATATATATATATATATATGTGTGTGTGTGTGTGTGTGTAAGTTAGGGTAGCGTAGACACTCAGTCAACGGCGCCTGGTGTCTCTCAGTTTAATTCTTTATATATCGTTGAATGGGACATGGTGGAAAGGATGATCTAATTTGTATGGTATTCTGGGAAGGATTGTATAACTCATATTGTGTGGTTATTTACATGGCAATTTTATATCAATTTTGTGATTTCGTAAGTTATTGACTATCTTCTAATTAATATATTATTGTTTCAAGTGTTTTATTATTTACTCATTGAGAGTTTTTCGCATCAGTTTTAGCTGATTGTTTTTCACAGGAGTTTGAGTGACAACAAGTCTCCTCAAGTCTCCAGGACTCTTCTCTGTATTCTGGCCGTCTCAATAATGTTGTTGTTCGGATGGGCTCCACTCGTCCTCCAACATCCAAGTCCTCCAGTCCCTTTAATAATCATTTTGTTACTGTACCAAAAGCACAAATCACAATTAGTATAATTGTCACCTGCATGTTCCATAGTATTTTCAATTCCCTAGCAAGGTCGAGTTACTTATCCTTTTTTTCACATCCTTTCAGTTTTATTCTGTGGTCAGCCGGGACAGCAAAGTCGACAATTTTGCAAGTTCTCTTCTTTTTGTTGATAATTATTAGGTCTGTTCTTCTGGCCGAGATTAGGTGATCCGTGTGTATGTCAAAGTCCCATAAGAGTATATGTGTGTTATTTTCCTGGACAGGTTCTGGGTTGTGCATATACCATTATTATTATTATTACTATTATTATTATTATTATATACACTACCAGTTAGAAATATTTGGTTCTCCTCAAAAATGTTTATTTCTTATCCTAAAAGTTTTATCTTTAATGAAACGAGTTAAGCACCACAATGTTTTTGTTAATTATACTAAATCCAAATCTTCCTCAGAAAATTTAACTTGAGCATAACCTGATATCTTTTGAAAAATTGATTTGAAGGCCTTTTCCTTTTTTTAGTACTGAATTTGAATAAAATGTTTTGCCAAAGTTACCTTACACCGCAACAAAAACTCATTTTAGACTATATTGTGTTAAATGCCTGAAAGATTTTATTATGTGTAGAATCACCGCTGTATTAAATGCAAAAGATAATTACTGTAAATCCAAGCTGAAGTTGAACCATGAAAAAGGAAGTAAAAGATGTGAATACTTTTTGAATTTATTCTAGTGTTTGAAAATTAAAGTTAGAGGAAGAATAGAATAAACTGGTAATTTCGTGATAGGTGATGAAAAAGGTAGAAAAGGAAGGAAGATAAAATGAATGCCCCTCCACCAAGAAAACGCTAGAAAATACGTGTATATCTGTGTAAAAGAAGAAAGATTTAGAACCTTCCAGATCACCGTAGAATGGAGACGTATAAAATTAAGAAGTCCCAAGCAAAGCAAATCTTTCTACCTTTGGCACCGGTCAGCTCACGGTTAGTTATTCTGTCTTTTTACAATATTATCTTTTAAAAATTTCTGAAAGATTTTATTATGTGTAAAATCCTTGCTGTATTAAATGTAAAAGACTATTACTGTAAATCGAAGCTGCAGTTGAACCATGAAAAAGGAGATAAAAGATGTTAATTTTTTGGAATTTATTCCAGTGTTTGAAAACCAAAGTTAGAGTAAGAATAGAATAAATTGGGAATTTCGTGTTAGGTGATGAAAAAGGTAGAAAAGAAAGGAAGGAAGATAAAATGAATGCCCCCAATGTTTTTCCCTCCCCCTGCATGTGTTGTATACTCATATAATACAACTATACATATATACATATATATGCTGAATACATACTGACGCAATGAATAAAGAGCAGCGAAGACTTCTTTGAAAAAATACCTCTCACTTTATTGCAAGGTTTGCGTGTGAGAGGGAGTTGGAGACCGAACAGAACTGCAATATATTGACCCCCACTTTTATGGCCATCAGCGTTTTGTCTTTCGCGTTCTCCTGATGCTCAACCGGAGTCCCGGGAGCTCAGTTTTCTGCTGAGTGTTGGCTTTCTCTACCACATCTTATCATCAACGGGTCTCCAAAACTACTGGGGGCCCCGAAGGCCTCTCCTGCTGGGTGGTGGCTTTCCCTACCACAACTTATCTCCAACTTATCTGATCTCCAACTCCCTGACTTCCTGTCTACACCGAGTTATATAATAGCTCAATCACCCACTCAATCGTCCACTCAATCTTTAGAATTGCATGTTTGATCGTCATCAAGCGGAAATAACTGTCATGCAGTTCAGAGGTCACTCTCTTCCGGTTTCAAGGGCTTTTACCTTGTCCCATTTCGTCAGCCAAATCCGCCTACACGATTTCTTTCGATTACTGGCCATTGGAATATGTCACTTCCTTCCGGTGCATCATTTTGGAATGGCATGTTTGGCCGGGTCGAAGGTCAATATACTACACATGTATTAAGTTTTAATTTAGTATAAGTTAAAACTTAATACATGCAGGGTGAAGGAAATGTTTTTTTTTTTTTTTTTCATATTCATTTCAGAAGCCATGGGAAGCAGGATGGTGAACGTAAAGGTGGACGAACTCAACGATGGGTGAACGACCATCCTAACCAGGTGATGGGTGGACGAATCCCACGAGACAACAGCCATGATCAAATAGTTCGATCGGGGAACTACCGCTGCTTATCTATTAGGGTGTTTCTATAGATGAGAATAAAAACACAGCCATCGAAAGGTTACTTTGATTCATACTCAAACCACTTGTCCAAACGGCATCGCTTTTCGCGCGGGTAAAAAATGTGGGGCGTCTTGCTGGGGTTGGAACCCTGGCCCCAGGGTTCGAAAAATCAGCTACGGAGCTCAAACTAAAGCAAAAATTCTAAATTGCAAAAGCACAATACAAATATCGACATTCAACGTTAGAACTTTTAATAGAATTGGCCAACTATCGGAGCTGACAGCTTCTGCGATAAATCATGGCATAGACCATGATATGCATACAAGAACACAGATACTTTTATAGCGAAGATATAAAATACCACGATACCGACAATGAATGGACGCTTGCCTCGACATTTACGTGGAAAAATTCTGTCAACACTACGATAGGAGGTGTAAGTATGCTAATAGAACCACGGACCCTAAAATCACTAAATAGTATCGAGAAAATACAACCGAGGATGATGGTAGCTAAGTTTCATGACAACCACAGCGTAACAATCATCTCCCACTACAGCCCTACCAATGTTAGTGAAGAAACTGACCTTATTATCTTCTTTAACCTCATCACCTTTTATATCCTCTCTTGTTCGTATCATCCCAAAACACAACATTCTCGTCATCGGTAGAAACATGAATGCCCAAATAGGTAAAAATGTAAACAACAAATTCAGCTTACACAACTCGTCAAACAGAAACGGGGAACATCTAACAGATTTCATGCTAGAAAATAGATTAACATGCCAAAATACTTAATTTCACATAAGAAATGGGAAACCTACACCAACACAAACAATGCTGAAGCACAGATATACTACATCCTTATAAATAAGAAATGGAATAATAGCGCACTGAATTGCGAGGCATATTCCTCATTCGAAGGTGTGTCCTCCGATCACCGAATTGTCACAGCAAAGATACGACTGAACCTACGTAGGAATGCGGCCCGAACAACCACAACCATACACTATGACTAGTCCCTGCTAAACAACAGGTACATTACAGATAAATATACGTAAACACTAAAAAAACAAATTCGATGCACTTCTGGACATGTCAGAAACACCTACTGCGAATGACGAATATAAGAACTTCGTCAATGAGTAATATAATGGCCGAGGGATTTCGTTTTATATATCTTGCCTTTCGGTTTAGTTAAGCTGAGAACCTTTCGCTTAGCGCATGGGTTATTTCACATGAGCGCAGGTGTTCACGCGCGCGTGGGGAGGATGTGTCATTCAAAGATGTCAAAATAAAAATCCCAGATAGGAATATGACCGGGGGGATGTGAATGACTTCATACACCAGAAGCATGCGCGGAGAATTTGGGGGATTTGAGAAAAGTCAGTTAGTTGAGTTTTAGCGTCCGAAGAAGACGGTTGACTTTCGGGGCTCGCCGAGATCAGACCAGTAGTTTGCGGCGGGGTGCTGCGCGTGGTGGTGGTGGGGGGGTAGATGGAAAAGTCAGCATAGAAAGATTGTGTATCACTTTCCTTATGTCGAATTTCCTTTAACTCAAAGGTAATAAAAAGTTTCGTACCTGAACTAAGAAGTCGTAAGTGTTTTTGTGTTTCGGGATTCCTATCTGCGTTACGAACATTCTATGTCTATTTCACATATTCATGTATGGCTATGTAACAAATCCCCACCAATAAGCGACAGCGGAATGCATACCAACTAAACAAAGAGCTAAACCTTAAGTCCCGTGGGAGACATTAACAGTTAGAAAAAAGCTTGCAGACGTGAAAATCGCCTCCCTACGCCATAAAAGGAACCCAACTAATATCAATACACAGAAGTTTAAGAAGACACAAAATGAATTAACTAACGTATACCTAAAAGAACAAACAGAATACATACAAAATCAGATCAATAATATTAGAGAGTCGGTTGAAGATATATGATCTAGGAAACGGTAAACGAAGTAAGCAGAAGGAAGAGTACTGCAGGAGCTAAGCTAAAGCCAATAAGAACGAATACACCTGTGGAAACAACATTTCGAGAATTTACTCGGAAAAGCTCCGAAAGTTAAGTGTGAACCAATCACAAAAATTATCAATAATCAACTAGACATCAAAATAGGTCAGTTCACTCAAGAACTCGACTCAGTATTAAGAAAAAATAAAAATAGGAAAGCAGCAGGGCTTGATAAAATACCACAAGAAGTATGGAAGACCAGGGAATTCGAGGACTGCTCCGACATTGTAATGCCGTATATAACCAAAACACAATAGACAGGTGAACAAAGGGATTCATCCCCCCTTTCCCTGAGAAATAGCCAAGAACTACCGAGGTGTAACCCTTACGTCCATAGCGGCCAAGATCTACAATGCTCTACTACGCAACCGCATAGAACCCAAAATTGAGAAAATACTTTGGAAGGACCAAAATGGCTTTCGGAGAAATCGATCCAAGACGTCACAAATTTTGACTATCCGTCGAATTATAGAAAGTGTACGTGCAAAAACATTGTGCACCAATATTAGTCGTCGTCTTCTAGGCATTTGACTTCATACACTGAAAGAATATTAAGCAAATACTTCTGGCTTTGGTAGAAATATAGTACTGTATTGCTTAGCTCACATTACTTAGGAATACAAGCTTATTCTAAAATCAGATATTATTTTCTGTACAACATAATATATTTCTCGACATTGCACAGTATTTTTCAGACATAATTGATACAATTTAGAATTAGGGACTGATTATTTGATATCAATCCGTTAATCTTATGAAAACAACTCGACACAGAGCTAAATTTAAAGCTAGAAAGTTAGTTTTAAAATTATATCTATTTTTCTAGATTTCCTGGGTTTTCCAGTTCTTTTACATTTTCAGGGATCCTGGTTTAACGGCATATCAACTCGTTATAGGTAATTTAGTACCGGAATCTTATTCATTTGTAGATTTTTGATTATAATCATAAACATATTTTCTACGTTCCATTGCCTTTTTTAATTGCACTTTTTTTTGTCTATAATCATTTTTGCATACATATGGTTTCAAATATTCAAATCTAATCTAAATAATTTGCACATTGTATGGCTTCAAGTATTCAAACTAGAAACTAATAATTCAAACAATTATATGGTTTCAATTATTCCTATCCAATGCTAATAATTTATGCACAATCGCTTGGTTTAAAGCAACTATTCATTATTAATAACAGGATGAGTCACTGTGGCGTAGTAGCTAACGTGCTGGACTTTGACATTGTTGTAAGCGAGTTCAAACTCCAGTCACGCTATTACGTATTTTCGGACTAATACTCTTGGGAAAGGTATCAACCCCTAATATCTCCAGCTATGGGTTATATAGTACCACAACTGTCCAACAAGAATGGTTTTGGCATTGAATAACTCACGAAGGTTGATATGGCATTAAGGAAAGAAAACAAAGCCATTTGATAATAATTATTTTTTGCACACATTCATATGGTGCTAAGTATTCAAATGAAGTACGAATAATCTTCAAACAGATCTATTTGCGTCAAGTACCCACTTGAATGGGTACTAACACTTAAGCTCAGAACTGAAGCCTCACAGTTTAGTGTTATACGCTGGGTACCCTTTTTGGGGGGTGGGGTTATCCTTCTCTAGGTAATGTAGTCAGCGTATTCTAAGCCGAAAGGGTAGGACAACGTCGTTTAGGATTTCTGGAAGTTACTAAGCTCTTAGTGACTGTTTCAGTCTAAAATATTGGACTCATGTTGGAGATTAACACAAGGCTGAGCCTTAAATTTTATCTTCTAGATTGAAAGGGTTAAACGGGTTGAGGGAAGATTGAAGGCCAATTAGCGGATATCTCGATTTTCAAAATGTCTTTGAAACTCTTAAACTTTTCAATATATAGAAACATTTAGATAGCTTTCCTACAGTGAGATTAAGGTAATCAGATAGATAGATAGATAGAGAGTGAGAGAGAGAGAGAGAGAGAGAGAGAGAGAGTGTGTGTGTGTGTGTGTGCGCGCATGTGTGTATGAGTGTAATATTTTGACTAAAGCATGATCTTAGTTGACTCCAAGAGAGAGGCATTTTTTCGTCTCCTCTCCAGTTATTGGGTCGCATTCGGCCGGCCGTGCTCTCCTCGGCACGGATCTGGTCGGGTGTGCCTCGGCATTGTAGTTTTCCTGTGGCCTCAGGGGGCCGTCCCCCCAGGCTTTTACCCTTTCGGGGGGTTGGGTTAATTGCCTTGCACCTAAGGCGCCCCTAATAAGGGGAATGCCGACGGGGCCGAAGGTATTTTTGACCATGCCGGACGCGTGTCGGCTTCGACCCTGCGACCGGACCCACCTTAAAAATGGCCTTGTGTCACATTTGTGCGCTGGCGGGGCGTATGATAAATACTGAGATCCAGTCGTCATACAAACGAAGAAGAGAAGCCCGCTGGTCTCTCCAGCGAAGGGAGACACCCGCTGATCACACAAGCAGACCTGTCAGCTCCTCGTGTGTGTTCTCCGGCCGTCGCACGACTTCACAAAAACGGTCACCGCCACAGAAGGAAGATATGTGCAAACTCTCTCTGACTGTATTTATACGATCTACAATCGTCGCTGTCGAAGAATATAAATATAAATATATATTTTTATTTATCTACGAGTTTTTCGTTGTCAAGCGGTCCAATATGTGACATCTGTAGATGAGACACTAGTGCTCAATATTGGTGATAGAATGTGTATATATATATATATATATATATAATTTAGGAAAGCATTGTCACAAGGTCAATGCTTTTTGTAAACAAGCCGGCATGAAGATTTGAGCTCGCAGTTTCTTTTAGGTTTTATCCCTCTCGAATGGTCACTGTTTAGGCCGCTATGTGATTTCAGAAGAACATTTTTAAACGACTTGTCTATTCACACACACACACACACACATATATATATGTGTATATATATATATATATATGCATACATGTATATGTATGTGTACGTGTGATATGCGCGTGTGTGTGCTTGTGTGTCTCTTGTGGGTGTGTCAGCTTTGCTAATTCTATAAACTCTCAAAGAGACATGAGCCACAACCACATCAGTTGAGGCTCTGCGTTTTCCATAAAAAGTCGGTTTTTATGGGTGGGCTTATTAGCTCCACACCTTCTGCTTTTGAATGTAGTGTTTGTTTTGTATATATATATATATATATATGTATGTATATAAATATATATATGTGTGTGTGTGTGTGTGAGAGAGAGAGAGAGAGAGAGAGAGAGAGAGAATAACGAATATTTTCTGTATTTAGGCAGTAGTCTAACTCTTAAGCATGTTTCACCACTGTGAACATATATGCGTGTATTTTATCAAATTAAGCCGCAAGCACTACTCCTCTGTGTGTGTGTGTGTGTGTGTGTGTGTGTGTGTGTGTGTGTGTGTGTGTGTGTGTGTGCCTATGTATGTATGTATTGAGCTGAATTGATCCACAGTCTATAGAGTTAATAATATATAAGTATATTGTTTTTACTCTTCAATAGTTTTTCACATCAGCGTCAGCTGATGGTCTTTCACTGGAGTTTGAATGACAGCAAGTCTCCTCAAGTCTCCAGGACTCTTCTCGGTATTCTGGCCGATCCACACAATGCTGTAGTTAGGATTGTCTCTATTCGTCCTCGTATTTCCAAGCCCTCCAGTTCTTATACTAATCATTTGGTGACTGTACTGCGTGCGCCAATTACAATTGGTATCACCGTCACTTTCATGATCCAGTTTCTTTAACTTCCCAGTAGAAAAGTTCAGGTACTTATTATTATTATTTACTCATTGAGAGTTTTTCACATAAGTGTTAGCTGATGGTCTTTCACTGGAGTTTGAGTGACAGTAAGTCTCCTCAAGTCTCCAGGACTCTTCTCAGTATTCTGGCCGTTCTCAATAATGCTGTCATTTGGATAGTTTCCACTCGTCCGCCAACTTTCAAGTCCTGCAGTCCCTTTAATAATCCTTTAGTTACTGTGCCAAGAGCAATAATCCCGATTGGTACAATTGTCACTTTCATGTTCCGCAGCTTTTTCAATTCTCTTGCAAGGTCGAGGTACTTATCCTTCTTTTCACATTCTCTTAGTTTTATTCTGTGGTCAGCTGAGATGGTAAAGGTGACAAATTATTATTATTTACTCATTAGAGTTTTCACATCAGCATAAGCTGATGTTATTTCACTGGAGATTGAGTGACAGCAAGTCTCCAGGACTCTTCTCAGTATTCTGGTAGTTTTCAATAATGCTGTTGTTTGGATGATCTCTACTCTGTCGCCAACTTCCAAATCTTCCAGGCCCTTTAATAATCCTTTAGTTACCGTGCCAAAGGCACCAATCAAAATTATTATAATTGTCACCTTCATGTTCCATAGTTTTTCAATTCTCTAGCAAGGTCGAGGTACTTATCTCTCTTTTCACATTCTTTTAGTTTTATTCTGTGGTCCGCCGGGACTGCAAAGTCGACAATTTTGGAGATTCTCTTAACGACTGGAGAAGAAGCTAGATGGCAATTACACAAGAATGCTACGTGCAATCCTGAACAAGTCCTGGCAGCAACACCCCACAAGACACCAACTGTACGGCCACCTGCCCCCTATCACGAAAACTATTCAAGTTAGACGAACCAGACATGCAGGACACTGCTTGAGAAGTAGAGATGTACTCTTATGGATCCCCACACATGGCCGCGCAAAAGCAGGACGACCAGCTCGAACGTACATTCAGCAGCTATGTGAGGATACAGGATGTTGTCCTGAAGACCTACCTCGGGCGATGAACGATAGGGAGGAGTGGCGAGAGAGGGTCAGGGATATCCGTGCTACCAGCGCGAGATGATGATGATTTTGATGATTATAAGATCTGGTCTTAGGGCCGATATTTGGTGATTCGTTTGTATATCAAAGTCCCACAGGAGTTTGTATGTATCATTTTCTAGGACAGGTTCTGGGTTGTGCATATACCATTTGTTGGCATGGTCAAATCTAAATTTCTTGCACATTTCCCAGGGGATCACCTTGCCCACCCAGTCATGTCTAGCCTTGTACTACCTCTGTGCCAATTTGCTGCATTCGTTTATTATGTGATTGATGGTTTCATCTCTGTCACCACATAGTCTGCACTTGCTATTTTGTTGTGTCTTATCTATTTATTATCATTATTATTATTAGTAATAGTGTTAGTAGTATTAGTTGTAGTATGAAAAACATATACTTATATATTAACTATGTATACTCATATATGTACTTTTATTTAATCAATATATACGTAAAATATGCGTAAGCACGTAAAATATACTTATAAATTGTATATATACATGCATATATAAGTTTTATATAAGCGTGTGTGTGCGCGCGCGCGCACACACACACACACACACACACATATATATATATATATATATGTGTGTGTATATTACTTGTACTTTGTTTATATTTATTTATCTGCATGTTCTTCTACTGGCAGGTAGTAATGTAAGATGTTTATTCTAAAATGAAATGGCTGGACAGCAAACAGACATTTTCGTTATGTTTTTACTCGACCAATAAATGTTTATACAACGGGTACATGTTCCTTAAAATAACCAAAAGACTGTAAAACATACCTTACTAACAGACAAATTTTGGACAGCCACCATGTCTTGTTTATTCAGCAAAGGGACTGTGACCCCCAGCTAATACGAGTCGTATTGGATTTTAGGGTCGTCGCACCTGCTGATGTTATCCGGATTTTACATGTATCAGATTAACAGCGACAAGACCGTCTACGCCGGAACGAAGTCGACTCAGCGTAGCATAAGATCAGTTTGTAAGAATATTTGGGACATTATTTCTCCAGAAGACTCTGTAAAATGAGTAAAAGAGATTTTGAGATTTGTCAATTAATTAGGCTCTGTTTGCGCTTCAGGTTTTCACCTTTTAAGTCGCGTAGATAGGTAGTTTAGGTGGTACGCGATAAAGAAAGGTTTGAATGTTCTTCCTAAAATTGAACTTTTATCTATTTAACTGCCAGTCTAATGCTTTTAGATAAAATAGTTTAAAGCACAGTCAGCAGGGACTGTAGAATACACCGACTGCATCTCTGCAGAGGAGTAAAACCCTCTAAAGAGTGTCCTGATATGACACTAAATCGCATTAGATGAAAAGGCTCCAGTTCTGAAGCCTTGTGTAAGGTGTAGTACTCCTTTATTGCTATTATTCTCAGGTCCACTCTGACCCGCTGTGGTAGTACATCTGTTGGTCAAATATAAATAACATATCATTTTCTATACTTGAAATCATTCAACAGTGTGCAAACAAATGACCGATGTTCAATTGAATTATTCGTGTTACATCACAATACTTGGAACCATTTGACAGTGAGCAAACAAATGAGAAATGTTGAATAGAATTATTTGTATTAGATAGCAACATTTGAAAAAATTTAACAGTGTGCAAATTAAAGTATTAGTGTTAGATGATAATACTTGAAGACATTTAATCAAATGAGCTCGAGCATGTTTAAAAACTGTTACTTACAAACTTCATTTACAAATCATATATTCAATATACACGTCTAAATAGAAGGTGACAGTAAATAACCTACAAGGGTTGATATACCATAAAACTCAACCAACCTATCTAATGGTTTAATGAATAGAGCTTTATTTTTTTTTTAGATTCCCAGAATTGATGACCTGATTCCCTTTAAATACGAGGGTGAGTAAAATATTTTGCAATACATTGGTAACGTTAGGCACAATTCAGCTGTTCTGGATGACTTTGCCGATGTCGTGAAAATAACGAACCTCATTGTAATGACAGATGCCAAGATTGCCTGATACTCTTCGTGTGCTACTCGCCGAATTTGTCTCGATGGCTTGAAACAGGAACTCAGCATCCACGCTCATAAGACTACCTGATTTTGCCCAATCTTCCAGGTTCTTGCAACCTAAGCGAAATTTCCTCAACCATCTGGTTTCTGTATTGCCATCAACCGCGTTTTCTCCTCTCGGGTAACTAATGTTTTTGGTTGCTTCGGAAACGTTAAGCCTCAGTTTTAAGTCGTAAAGTTCTCGAATTATACTAATTTGCATATTACTCTGTGCGATTTAAAAATCATTCATGGATTAAAGCAATGCACAATGTATCAGCGCACCAAATACCACTATACTACCAACAATAGCAAGTACCTTTTCATAGCTTGAACTGCTTGGGTCACGTGATATGCTTGTCGAAAACTAGCAAGTACCAAAATATTGCAAAACCTTTGACTCATCCTAGTATTACCATAACTATTTCTAAATTTGAAGATTTAAAATCATGAACTAGGTGATATTTAGCTTCATTTTTATTCAACAAATTAAAGTTTCATCTTATAAATCATGTAATAGTTGAGACTGGATTTTATAAGTCACCATTTAAAGTCATAGACTGAGCGCATGTAATCTAAATTCCCATAACTCAAACACGTTTTCTCTTTACGTAAACACGAGCACAAACTATTTGATCATTCAGTGCTTTACGATATGCAGTGCAAATGGCCCCTTTTTTCATTGTGACTATGATCAATGCTTATTCACGTTCCGTTTATCATATCAATCGTATATCAAAAATAGAATGAGAAAATAAATTAACTTAGTAATAGGATTACATTAAGAAAAACACCATAAATATTTACGTAAGTATTTATGAGTAAAATAAAATAAATATTTATTCAAAAAGCATTTTATTAGACTTCAGAGTGCAATACAACTCTATGAACAACCTCTCACGAGAGAAAATGTGGACGTGGCTAAAAAAGGGAAAACTTTAGAGAGAAACTGAACCTCTTCTAATGGCAACACAAAACAACGCAATCAGAAGCAATCATTTCAAAGATAAGACGCAACAAAACAGCAGATGTAAGTTATGTAACGATAGAGACGAAACGATCAACCACATAATAAGTGCATACAGCAAATTAGCACGGAAGGAGTGTAAAATAAGATACGACTTGGTGGGCAAGATGATTCCCTGGGAATTGTGCAAGAAATTGAAATTTGATCGTACAAACAAATGGTATACTCACAACTCAGAATCTGCCAAAGAGAATAAGACGCACAAACTCCTCTGGGATTTTGAAATACAAACGGATCAATTAATCTCGCCCTGATGACCAGACTTTGTAATAATCAACGAGAAAAAAGAACTTGCCGAATTGCTGACTTTGCTGTCCTGGCAGATCATAGAGTAAAATTGAGAAAAAGTAAAAAGAAAGATAAGTGACGGTGATGCCAATTGTAACTGGTGCTTTTGGTACGGTCACTGAAGGATTGATACAAGAACTGGAAGACTTGGGAATAAGAAGACAAGTGTAGACTATCCAAACGCCAGCATTATTGAGATCAGAATACAGAGAAGAGTCCTGAATACTTAAGAGAACTTGATATCACTCAAAATCCAGTGAGAAACCATCCGCTAACGCTGGTGTGAAAAACTCGAAATATTAGATTAGTACAAGAACTGGAGGGCTTGGAAATAAGAGGACGAATAGAGACAATCCAAACAACTGCATTACTGCGATCAGCCAGAATACAGAAACGAGTCCTGGAGACTTGCTGTCTCTCAGACTCCAATGAAAGACCATCAGCTGACGCTGATGTGAAAAACTCTCAAGGAGTAATAATATCAATGACAAAACAGTACACCAACCAGTAATAACATTATTATCGTAAATAACACAAGAGCCCAATTGGGCAGGTTTGTAGAATATACTGACTGCATTTTTGCTGAGGGGTAAGACTCCACTCCAACGAGTGTCCTGGATATGACATTAAATTGCACCTGATGGTGAAAGTCCTGTCCGAAGGCGTTGGTGAACGTTAAGCATTACTTGATTACCATTACTCCTAACTTCACTCCGACCCATCGTAGTAGTACTTGTTAGAGTCCTATCTATGGGTCAAATAAAAGTAAAGTTGGTAACCTTAGCCGAGAGTGACCTGAAGGCTCCTTTTTCAATAGCTACTACACCGAGTGAAGGGCGCTTCTCCATTCCCTGGCTTGCTCCACTTTACCCTTGATCCTTACCTTATAATGCTGAGTGTTAAGCAAGGCATCAAGTACCATTTTTAAAGTATTTGGTATGACTTGACCTAGGATTAAACCTAGGCCTCCCGGATCATTGGTGAATAATCATTTACTATACTTGAAATCAATGAACTGTATGCAAACAAATTATAGATATTGAATTATCAGTATTCAGTAGCTGTCTAATCAACTGTCTACAAAAAGAGCTCTTAGTATTAGCAATACCTGAACCCATTAATTGTGCGAATAAAAATAATAGTTTTTTTTCCTTTAGATTCGGACTATTTTCTTCATTGTTATATTCATCACGTTTCGGCCGATGCATTCTTCTTTGGTCGTTTCTTATCGAACTCGGGAGCCTTCGCAGAACCCTTTAATTAATCCATTTGGGTAGATTTATCCAATTCCGTTAACCATAACATGATACATGTGTTAAGCTATAGAAAGTATTCTTTGTAATTTTTACCAGTAGTCAAAACTGAATCTGCGGACGATTTAGAGTGAATTTTTGGGATTAATAAACCTAATGTCTTTATCAACCGTTGAAATGCAACTTATTACTAATACGTGCTATTTTTTTTACCTTTGTTCATATTGCAAGATAATAAAAAAAAACACCTGAAAAAGGCTAGAGGACGCATCGACCGAAACCTTATGAATATAACAATAAAGATGAAGTCAATTGTCCGAATACTATAAATGATAATTATTTCTAGCTTCATTTCAGAAATTTAGACAAAGACTATTAGTGTTTGATTTTAACACTAGAAATCATTTAGCTGTATGCAAATAAAAATATTTGCATTAGATAGCAATACGAAAGTGTATTTAACCGCGAGTAAACAAATAAGCTCGGGCTTTTATTAAGAAATAATCTTACCAAAAAATTGATCACCCAATTCCGACCAGAATAGACCCAGGGTTAATTAACAAGTAAAAAAAACTTGTCATCTAGTAGATCACTTATTTGAAATTTAAAGGAAGTGAAAAGATAAACAAATACCTGGATCTTCGGGAAAAAGATTAAAACTGTGGAACATGTGAAGGTGGCGGTAATTCTAGTCGTTATTAATGTAGTTGGAATGATCTCTGAAGACCTGAAACAGAGGCTGGTCTACTGGTTTGGTTTGGTTTGGTTTGGCTTGGTTTTATGGCATATCAACCATTGTAGGTTATTCATTGCCAAATACTTTTAATGCATATATATTAAATATACGATTAATATTTTTAATCGACCCTGGGCTTATTTTTCTGACAGCTAAATGGTTTCACTTATTTCTATCTAATACGAATGCAAATTTAAATATAAAAACAGTTCTATTTCAAGCAATTCGGTTTAGCATATGTACAGTTTAAATGTCAACAGTTCTATTTCAAACAGTTCAAGTAATCATGTTAAAGTTAAATGATTCTCAGTATTGCTATGTATCTCAAACAATTCAATTAAACATCAATCATTTGTTTAAACGCAGCTAAATGATCAAACAGTTATATTTTCAACAATTCAGTTAAGAATAACTACACAATTTAAATGTTAAACAGTTCTATTTGGCCCATAAACAGGAGCTTATCAGGTGCTACCATTCCGGACCAGAGTGGGCCTGGGAGCGATGGCAATGAAGAGGTACTATTCATTCCCTAGAGCTCCTGCATTACTGAAGCCTTACCATCAGATTATTAAGTTTCATATCCAGGACAGTTATTGGGGGAATCTTACCCCTCTGCTGAGATGCAGTCGATGTATGTTACAGTCCCCGCCGACTGGCAACTAGTTAACTGGAGATTAGAGGAAGAATCGAGATTATATACCACATAGTATTGGTAAAATCAGAATGCTTTGAAAATTCGAGGAGATCTGAAGAGACTTTTTGTCACTCAGACTTCAGTGAAAAACTAACAGTCTAAAATGGTGTGAAAAACTCGCTAGGTGTAAAAGAATGACAATGCATAAATCTTTACTTCGAAAAGATGATGTAGGCATTGTGCCAAGAAAAGAAGATGGAAGAAGACTCGCCAGCATTGAAGATTGCGTGGATGCACAATACAAGGAATCGAAGACGACATTAAAAAGAACAAAACGGACTAATTAACGTGGCCAATAGCATCACTGACAATATAACCGCAAACAGAACAACAATAATTAGGTATCAGAAATAGGAAGAAAAACGACTGCATGGATATTTCAAGTGAAAATCTGACGAAATTATAACCGAAAAGACTTGGACATAGCTACCAAAGGAAAATCTTAAGAGAGAAATTGAATCTTTTCTAATAGCAGTACAAAATAACGCCATAAGGATCAATTATATTAAAGCCAAAATCGATAATACGCAATAGAATTGCAAGTATAGATTATGTGCTGATAAAGACGAAACTATTAATCACATAGTCAGAGAATGTTGTAAACTAATGCAAAAGAAGTATAAAACTAGAGACAACTGGTTAGGGAAGTGATCCACTGGGAATTGTTAAAAAATTGAATTCTGACCATACTACGTTATGGTATATGCAAAAACTAGCATCCATCTTGGTGAATGAGATGCATAAAATTGTCTAGGATTTTGAGATACAAACAGACAACCTAATCCCGAAAAAAAGGACCAAACCTTGTGATAATTAAGAAAAAAGAGAAGTTGCCGTTTAATGGACTTTGCTGTCCTAACGAACTACTGAGTGGAAATCAAAGAACGCGAAAAGAGAGACAAGTGCTTGGACCTTGCCATAGAACTAAAATGCAGTGGAACAAGAAGGTGACGGTGATACCAGTTGTTATTGGCGCACTTGGAACAGTTATCAAAAGCTTGGAACTGTCCCCAATGACTAGGAAACCTGCCCGGAAGAGTTAAAAATCTGATGACGAATCGAGACCATCTACACTACAGCATTGTTGAGATCAGCCGGAATACTGAGAAGAGTTCTGGAGACCCGAAGAAACTTGCTGTCACTCAGTGTCCAGAGAAAAAAAATTAACTTTTTTTCTGATCACATGCTCTCCCCACCATATTCTGTACAGGATCATTGAAAGTAAGTTATATCAATAGTCTAAACCAATGTGTTTTATGCGATTACAGATAAATATCCACAGGAATGTGTGCTTGGTTATAATTTTGTTTTTCCCAATGTGAACTTATTTTTCGCACAAGCTTGTTGCATTTTTGCGTGAACATGTCCGTGCATTTGCTCTAAATGCAATGTAAATTTTGTGTTTTAAGATATACTGTAAACTATATAAATTCTCACTTTTAGCCACTTTGAACCGATAAAAAAATTGAACAGATGTTGGATATTGTATAAATCTAGCGGCTACGAATTCTAAAATGTCAGTGCGTATTATACATGAGAAAAATGTAATTTTGTTATTTAGAAATGTTATCTCAGTTTTATATATATATATATATATGTATATATATATATATATATATAGTTTTTTTTATTTCTTTAGATGAATTTATATACAGTTTTTATATACTGAGAGAAAATAAAATTGTAACGTACAGAATATGTTTCAACTTATTGAATACTCAGCGTCCAAGCAATATTGACGGTTTTTGTAAAAGATCATATACACAGATAAGTATGAGAAGAGATTATTATAATGAATATATCCAAAGAATTCAAGCGTAATGTACCTAGGTCGAAATCGGCATTGTCATTAGAACAAACAGACCGAGGGAACCAGAGACCCAGACAGATAGACAGGGCATGACAAGATAGAAAACGATGCAGATAGCTACTACTTGCTCGGAATCTAATTTATCAAATTACTTTTATATTATGTGATCATATGAATCAATAAAAAATTTGTATGAATATGTTATGATGCTGGCAAAAGAAAGACACGGGGAACACAAAAATGTTGATAGAAAAACATATATATTCAAGTAACTGAAAGAGTATTCAAGTGAAACTGGTAAAACAGTAGTTAGTTAATAGGAAGCTGAGAGTCCAGTGGGGTAGCGACTATCCGACCACTACGCAAGTGGTACCACACATGGTTGAATCACGTGAGTTTGGTTAGCTTCTCTGACGCTCCGTTGACGTGTATTTATGGAGGAGGGCGAGTCCATTATGTAGGGAGTTGAACAGTATGCATGTATGTATAGAAGGGGTTTCAGTATAACGAAAAGCTATGATGAAGATAAACTTTCTAGGAGTAGTCAACTCCAAAATCAAAATTGGGGAAGGAATCTCACTTGTAGTAATAATTTGACAAGAACAATTTAAGAGAAGGTACTTTGAAATAGAACCTGCAGTTTGCAGATTCACGAATTATCTTGTTATACTAGTCACTGGTCTGTGGCTATGTCGACCCAGAAAGTGGCATATGTGTCGTGTAACTGACTACCTTAATCATCTTCAGCATCTTGTATATTTTTTGCAAGTTGAAAAAGCTATTAATCAGAATGTTTAAGTTATAAATTTGGTATAAAGACGTTTGTGATCTGTCAAGATTTGGCCGTAATTATGTATGTATGTATGTATGTATGTTTTCTATTACTTCGCCCGATTCTTATCAAAACTATCATTTATAATGCTGAGTCATTCTGCTTTGTTCATCCATTTCATATTTGAAATTCCTTTAACTTCCGGTTTCAGTCTTCCTGTGCGGCCATGGAACAACAGACTGACTGCATAATAGTTCAGTTAAAAATGTCTGCAAATGTTTCCGGAGAATTCTCTTTTTATGATGTAAAATGTTTCTCTAAAACCAGGCTTTTTTTCCTCCCATTTAAAGTAATCTCAGTACATTAGGTGTTTTACTTATAAATTTTTACGTATTTCTTATATATCGTTTATTTCACTTTACAAGCATTTTTTTCATTTTTTTCATTTTCTTCGTTTTTAAAAAAGTAAAGAACCAAAAGTAGACGTTTCCAAATAAGGTGATATCTGAGATTACAAGATAAAATAAATGGTTTAAAGCTGTTTTCTTTCTCCGCTTAAAACGTTCCATGAATAATTCGTGAGTTTTTGGCACTGTACACAAGTACGCAGAGACATGCACATATACGGATACGATATATATATATATATATATATATATATATATATGTGTGTGTGTGTGTGTGTGTGTGTGTGTGTGTGTGTGTGTGTGTGTGTGTGATCAAACACATTAATATATACAGATACGTAAATTGAATGGTAATGAAGATTAAAAGGAATAGTAATTAAAATCTGAGTAGGTAAATTAATGTATTGAATATCTGAAAAAATGATTTGAACATCAACTCTTTTTTTCTCTTAAATCTAGTTAATTCCGTTTATAAATTAATCATATGAAATGATGCTTAAAATCTGTTAGGTATTTCTGATGTATGATCTCTCTCTCTCCCTCTCTCTCTCTCTCTTCCAATATGTATATATATATATATATATAATATGAAATAATTTCAAATTCTCGATGTTTATGGAATAAAGCCTGAAATAACACACACACACACACACACACACACACACACATACACACACACACACACGTATATATATATATATATATATATATATATATATATATATATAGAGATGAATATTCCTTTCTAATTATTGTGTTCTCCACTTCAAGTAACAGACGTCAAAAGTTCAGATTTCGAATGTTTTAGGTTGTGTACCTGGTCTGCCATAATGACATCAAGTATTTGAATTCATTATATATATATATATATATATATATGTGTGTGTGTGTGTGTGTGTGTGTGTGTGTGTGGAGAGAGAGAGAGAGTGAGGAAAGGGCTTAGAAATATTTCTCACCTTTTAAACTGTCACCTGTGTGGTGCATGTAAAGTTAGGCAAGCGGCAATGGTAGCACCAACTAGCTCATGTCTTGTAATAAGTAGAGAAAAGCAGGCTACTCTAATTTATATATATATATATATATATATATATATATATATATATATAGAGAGAGAGAGAGAGAGACAAACAAATAAACAAACATGGGAGTGTCATCGCCGCCTAATGGTTATAACGCAGGACTGCAGAATCAAAGTAAGCGAGTTTGGACTCTAGACACGCTATTACGCTCACTTTTTTTTTTTGGAAAAGGCATGAACCTCCTTATCCTTCCAGCTATAGGTTGAATAGTAACACTTCTGTTCTTCTAGAAGGATGGATTTGGCATTAAATAACCCAAGAATGTTGATATGCCACTAAAAAACAAGCAAAGAAAGAAACATGATTTTATTCGACCTGGAACGAGTGACACAGAGAATGCCTGATGGGATATAAACCAAACAGTTTATATTTTTAGTATATAAAAAAATAAAATGCATTTTGTATCAAGAGAAAAAAAAAACCTTTATTTATTAATTCATTTGTGTTAAGAAATGTAGAAACATTATTGAATTGATATGCGGCACTTTGATCAGTGTTTCTTTTTGACAACGCAAATACCAACACAAACAGAAGTCTTCTTTCTATGCATTTCGATTCACTATTTATGCATACTCGTGTGTTCGCTTTCGTTATTTACGAAAACAAACAACTGTTATTGTCTGTCAGTAAGTCAAAGGTTTACATGCTTTCTTTTGTCAATGTATACGGATGTTTGTTTTCGTTGATATATTACTATATAGTCATCTACATGGGCGTTTTCGTACAGGCTTTGAGGAATGTATTCACACACAAGCAAAACAAATACCGTCACATTTTCAGTTTCCCCATAAAGTTAAGCTACTATTTTTTCTTAAAGCGAATACGCATGAGCGTGAAACTTTTTCTTTTCTTCTGTTTTTATTTTCGAGTAATTTTTTAGACACTAACCTTGTGAATACTGTTATTCACCAAACGTTTGACATAAAGAAATGCAGAATCACGTTTTATCTTAACTTGACTGATTGATTGATTTTTAGAGCGTGGCAACCCATCTGAGGTTATTCTGTGGATAGAGTTTAGGGAATCACGTTCATTGTACGTTCATATTTACATTTTTTGTATAATTTCTTATAAGTTTGTTTTTCTGCACACAGTCCCGTCTAATTTTCAAATAGATTTATTTCACCCAAAGATGGGACCCTAACTGGTTCTACTTCTTAGGATAAGAGTGTACCTTGGAGCAATGGCAAGGAAGAAGTGTTCTACACACCCCTGATCTCTAGAGTCGTAACCTCACCATTAGATGCAGAGTTACAATAGGGATCTCCATTTGGAAAGGATTGAAAAATACAAGCTGTTTAAATCATTTGCGGAATAGAAATTGTTATTATTTGAATAAATTTCTGAAAAAAAGCTTGATAATCTTTATCATTTAGAGCATTCAAACTAATGCCCTCATCTTTATTCTTATATTCACAACGTTTCGGACGATGTATCCTAAGGTCTTTTTTAGGTGTTTCATATTGAATTCGGAAGCCTACACAGAACATTGATGGTTGGTTGTTTGGGTTTTATGGCATATCAATCTTTGTTGGTTATTTAACGCCACTGAACTTTGAATCGAACTCTTTATTTAATCCACCGCAGGACAGAAGGCGCAACGAATATAGTTTGGCTTGATTTGTTTGGTTTTATGGAATAGATAAATTGGTATGTATGTAAGTCATTTACATTGGATCGGAATGCTTAATATCATATAACAGTGTGCAAAAAGAAAAAAAATACTTAGCCCAGTCGGTTGGGGTGTAGAATACACCGATTGCGTCCCTTCAGAGGGGTAAGAACCCCCTAAAAGTGTCCTGGGTATGACACCAAATAATCTGATATTGAGGCTCCAGTAATGCTGGAGCTTTGAGGAATGCAGATTACTCCATTACTGCCATCGCTGCCAGGTCCATTCTGATCAGGAGTGATAGCCCCTGATAGGGTCTTATATATGGGTCAAATAGAACTGTTTGACATTTACTCTGGGTGCAAAAAATGACTTATGCGAAATAGAATTGTTTGAAATAGAAATGTTTGATCATTTAACCGGGTATAAACAAATGACTGACGTTTATATGAATTGTTAGTGATACATGGCAATACTAGGAACTATTTTACTTTGTTGACTTATGTTAACAAATCATATAGATCTAATATATATATGAATAAACTGGATTTGCCATTAAATAACCTACAATGGTTGATGTGCTATAAAACCAAACCTAACCAAACCAAACCACAAGAAAATACACAAAACGATAAATGTGCAATCTACGTGATTCCTTAATCTATAAAGCATAAAATAACCCCAGACGTGTTAACATGCCATTAAAATCCATCATAAAATAATATTGATTAATAAGAAAATATGAAAAATAGATTTAGAAAAATTATTTTCCATTTGGCGGATTTTAATATCATCAATAAAATTTAGTAAACGTCTGGTGTAGATTTTTAATAGACAACAATGGTAGTAAAAATAACGGCTAATATGTACGTCTTGAACTCTTGCCCAGCCTGAATGGGTACTTCAGCTAGTTTTATTCTGCTTTCTCATAAAACTTGATTACATATGCCCATTTTATATGGTTCCTAATTAAGTATTAAACTCTACAGAATCGCAAAGGAAATGAGATGTCGCCCAAGACGTTTTGTTCGATTAATCTGTAGTTGAATGTGACCCTGGGAACATGTCACTGGTCCAATAAGCAAAACAGTTCTAACACGTGCCGAACCTTTATTTTTTCTTTTTTTTTTCTTCGTGTAATTGGTCGCAAGGTCAAGGCAAATTGACCGGATGTTCCTTTGAATAATTTGATCAAGTGGTCAGTTTGGTGGTTAGGCGGTCAGTGCGAGATGAGGTTAGGTGGAGGTCGTGAGAATTTCAACGCACTTGACTATTTCTATTGGTTTATTATGCAGGACGAGAAAATTAATGAAAAGAAAAGGAAAAGAGAAAGGAAATAAACGGAGGGAGGAGGTGAAGAAGAGAAACAAGAAAGAAAAAAGAAAGAGAAAAGTGAAAAAGGACAGAAGAGCAACGAAAGAGAAAAAAAGGAAAGTAAATAAAAAAAGGAAAGAAAGAGTAAAGGATTGGAAGAGAAGAGGAAAAGGAAAAAAAAGAAAAAGAAAGGAAGCCGGAAATAAAGAAAAAAGGATAAG
>OY757912.1:71125882-71178382 GCA_963585895.1 Sepioteuthis lessoniana | reverse complement strand
AACAATGGTTAAAGCGATGGACTGCGGAATTGTAGTAAGCCAGTTCACTTTCGCACGAATACCATTGGGAAAGGTATGAACCCGCTTATCCTCTTAACTATGGATTAAATAGTACAACGACTGTTCTTCTAGAAGAATAGCTTTGGCATTAAATAACCTAAACAGTTTGACATGCCATTAAACAAAGAAATCTAACAAAACCCTCTAGCAATGAGTAAATAGTAGGGCAGTTTGAACTCTTTAATCTTGATATGGCAACGAATCTAGGAGAAGGAAAACATTGAATTCAAACCTTTTGTTACCAGTTTCTTCCAGGCAGCTGTCGTATAGATACTGCTGTATGGATGGACTACATGGACGCTAACAAAACAGCTGGAGAAGAAGCTAGACGGCAATTACACAAGAATGATGCGAGCAATACTGAACAAGTCCTAGCGGCAACACCCCACAAGACAACAACTGTACGGCCACCTGCCTCCCATCACAAAAACTATCCAAGTTCGACGAACCAGACATGCAGGACACTGCTGGAGAAGCAGGGACGAGCTCATAAGTGATGTACTCCTATGGACCCCCATCATGTGGCCGGGCAAAAGCAAGACGACCAGCACGAACATACATTCAGCAGCTATGTGAGGATACGGGATGTAGCCCTGAAGATATGCTAGAGGCGATGAACGATAGGGAGAAGTGGCGAGAGAGGGTCAGGGATATTTGTGCTAGTGGCACGACAAGCTGATGATGATGACTTATGCAAAGAGACTGGACACACACACACACATATGTATGCACATTTGTATACGGGCAATCATGCTTACGTGAGTCTAATTGCGTTTTACTTCGGACCTATGCCTCTGAGAATGACATTAATCAATTATATGAAGTTATATGAAAATATTAGGATAGATTGGGTTCTTCAGCCTTGGCTAGGCATCCTATCTAAAACAAGGAACACACTGAATAAAAACCAGCTGTTTTCCACTGAAAAATAACCATGTCGAATTCAGTATGTTGTGAAGGAGGTTACACATAGATACATATATAGATAATTGCATATATATGTATATACCAAAGGCATAATGGTTTGAGTGTTCGCCAATGGTCCGGGACATCGGGGTTCATTCTCAGATACAGTCATACAAAAGACTAAAAAATAGTACTTGATGCCTTCTTGCTTAACACTCAGCACGATTAGATATGGATCAAGGGTAAGTGAAACAATCCAGTGAACTGTGTACTTACACTGGGCTGACTTATTTGAAATAGAACTCTTTATATTTAAAAAAATGGTTTTGGCATTAAATAACTTACAATAGTTGATGTGCCATAAAACCAAACTAAACCAAACCAAACCAAATGTAGAGCATATAACCAAGCAAATCAAATCCATCATTAGTGCGATTTTTACGGTTTTAAATAATCGAGTCTAATCTTTGCCCAATATTTTCTACCCTTTGGAAAGATATGAAACCCTTTATCCTCCCAGCTATTGGTTAAATAGTACCACTACTGTTCTTCTAGGAGAATGGCTTTGGCATTAAGTAACTTACAAAGGTTGATATGCCATTAAAAAAAGAAACCAAACCAAACCAAGCCCAATATTTTCACTATTATATTTATACAGCACTCAGTCGCCAAGTTCACCTACCTAGGGAGCAGTGTCACATCAACCGAGACACATCAAGACGCGACTAGCAAAGGCATGGACAGCTAATGATAGACTATCGACCATATACTATTTACCAACCCCTCCGCTCGGGCAGGATATGACACAAGGTCAATTTTTTACGCGGAGTTTAACAGGTTTGAATTCAGAGTTTTCCTTCTCCTAGACTAGTTGCCTAACCAAGGCTGAAGAACCCAGACCTGACCGATAAAATGAAGCGCAGTTTCTTCGATGTAGCAATCGTGTAGATACTGCTATATGGATGCACCTCATAGACCCTGACTAAACAGATGAAAAAAAAGCTTGACGGCAATTACAGAAGAATGCTGCGAGCAATATTGAGCAAATCTGGAGACAACACCCCACAAAGCAGCAGCTATACGGCCACCTACTACCTATCACGAAAACTATCAAAATTAGACGAACTAGACACGCGGGACACTGCTGAAGAAGTAGGGACTAGCTCGTGAGTGATGTACTCCTGTGGACCCTAGCACATGGACGAGCAAAACCTGGACGTCCAGTTCGAACCAACATACAGCCGCTCTGTGTTGATACGGGATGTAGCCCTGTGGATCAGCCGAAAGCAATGGACGATAGGGAGGTGTGGTGAGAGAGGGTCAGGAATTTCCATGCTGATAGCGCGACTTGATGATAATGATATTTATTCATATATAATCTCTTTCCCCTCCTCTGTGTGTCTGTCTGTCTCTGTCTCTGTCTCTATATATTTATAGATATATCTTTCTCTCTCTCTCTCTCTCTATATATATATATATATATATATATATATATATATATCTTTCTCTCTCTCTCTATATATATATATATGTATATATATATATAGAGAGAGAGAGTAGCGGTAAATAATCTTTATTTCTAAACTATCTAAAATTTATATACATACGCAGTTACACCAATGGAACTGCAGCTGAAAAGATAAGCTAACAAAATACAAGCCAAGAAATAAAGGCAAAAAAATATTCATTTTACACAATGAATATACATTTTTTAATATAATTCCCTTCTATGTAGACGGTTTCAGAAACTAAAAACTGATTAATTTTTTAAAAATTCCTCTAAAATCGACTAATCACCGAATTTTAATAGAATTTACGGTAATTAAGTAATAAAAGACGAGGTTTCTTTTGAATGAAAAGTTTTTTGAATGAAAATTTTTTCCACCCACCCTTCATTAAATTTGATATCCATACTTTTTACAGTTGTTACTTATTCATTGCTAGCATTTCGTTTGTTCGTTCGTTTGTTTGAGTTTTATGTCATATCAACCATTGTAGGTTATTTAATGCCATTTTTATACAAATAAACAGTTCTATTTCAAACAATTCAGTTAAGCATCAGTTAACAGTTTAGTGATGGCAATGAAGGGGTGTTATGCATTCCCTAAAACTTCAGCATTAGTGGAACCTTACCATCAGATTGTTCAGGGTCATATCTTGGAGATTTGTTGGGAGAGATCTTACCCCAGCCGACTGGACAATCATAGCTAGTAGACTGCCGAAGAAATATTAACAAAATACAGGAGAGGAACAATTAACAGCAAGCATTAACTTTAGAATATATGAAGGTATAGTTAATGTTTTTCATTTGATAGAAATCTAGGATAATTTCTTTCAAGTAAAATGAATGAGTAAAAGGGTCATTTTTATATCTTTTATTCCTGCTTTGAAATTTAAAATTTCTGTGGTTTTGGTACTGTCTACTTCTATTCCAATGAATTTAATTCAGTATAAATATCAGTCTAATGGATCAGATGATATGTAATGACAAATATTTCTTATAAAAATTCCGTTAAAGATACATATCAGGCTACGGAACTGATTCACGCAGACACAGATGCACGCACACACAGACACACAGAAAGACACAGACACACGCAAACACACACACTCACATATATAGATATATAAATAACAATATATACATCAGTATAAATACATTTTAGAAGTTATATATATATATATATATATATATATATATAGGCTATTGGCGGTATGGAAGTCAGATCTCTCTGATAAAATAAAACGCAATTTTTTCCAAGCAGTGGCCGTGTCCATACTATTGCATAGAAGCACCGATTAGACACTGACTAAGCATTATAAAGTAAAGGCTTGACAGAAATTGCACAAGGATGCTACGAGCTATATTATACCATTCCTGAAAGCAATATCCCACAAAACAGCAGCTGTACGGCCACCTACCACTCATCTCTAAGACCATCCTAAGATATGGGGGACACTGCTAGTGGAGCAAGTACAAACTCATAAGTAACGTTCTCGTATGGAGCCCATCACATAGACTAGCAAGTTTAAGACGACCAGCAAGAACTTATCTACAACAGCTCTGTACGGACAGAGAATGTGGTCTGGAAGACCTGCCGGAAACGATGGATGATAAAGACGAATGGCGAGAGAAAGTTGAGAATATCCGTATGAGCAGCACAACACGTGTGTGTGTGTGTATGTGTGTGTTGGTATGCTGAACCAATCAGTTCCGTCTCTATTGTACATTGTTCCAGGTAGGTTTTCTAAATTGCATCCCCTACACGCATGTATATATATATATATATATATGTGTGTGTGTGTGTGAGTGTATGTGTGTGTGTGTGTGCGCGCGCGTATGCACCCCCCACACGCACACACATACACACATATATATAGGTAGAGGAAAGGAAAAGAAGGAGAAAAGAGATAGAGAGATAGCAAGGAGATAGAGAGACGTGAGAGAAAAAGGGGAGTGAGGGAGAGAAAGAGAGGAAAAGAGAGAGGAAGTAAAAGTGCGGAGACACACACACATGGACTCACACATACGCGGACGCACACACACACACACACACACACATATATATATATATATATATATTTCCATGACAATGAATTTATTTTAAGTATTAATCACATGGATCAAATGATATGATGTGACAAATAGTTCTCATAAAATTCCGATAAAAATATGTATCAGGCAACGTAATTGATTAATATATATATATATATATATATATATATATATATAAAAATATATATATATCAATTAATACAAGATATAAGATCTCGTTTAGGGTTGCAGACGGTACTTCCTCTGAGTTGCTACTACGTCACACGATGACCGAACACGGAAAATTATATCTAAATATTTGTCGAATACACAAATTACATTTGCGTTTCTGGGTGTTGTCATTTTATTTACCTTTAGTGTACGAGGAAAACACGAATACAAGCAATCTTTCTTCTGAATTTTTTTAACCAGTCTTTTAAATGTAAATAAATCAGAAAAAAAAAGAAAGATGTAAAACTTCCGTTGCGTCTGAGTGAATTAATTTCTATACTGATCATGATTGATAAGTCAAAAAAAAAAAAAAAAAAAAAAAGGTTAAGAAAACAAGAAGCCTTAACGAATCTAAAACGCGGCGTTTTTATTTTTTTAATGATACAGAACATGAGTGAAAAAAATGTCATTGAAGTGCCGACCGCTTCTAATAGACAAACACAATCGTCATGTGTCCTTTCCAGAGTCGACATCTTGTTAACGGATCTCAATTTGTTGTACATAGAGAGTCTTTTATTTGAGAAAGATTGGTAGACATGATTGAGTTAAAAAGAAATATAATGGTAGAAGGAGAATAAGGAAAGAGAACTTGAGATAAGATGGAGCAATAGAGAAAGAAAGGAGAGGAAGTGAGTGAAAGGGGAAGAGATGGGTAGAGCCAGAGACAGAGAGAGATAAAGCGTGAAAGTGGGAAGAGAAGGAGAGAGAGGAAGAAGAGAGATAGACTGGAGAGGGAGTGAGTAAGTGAATGAGTGAGTGGCTGTGAGATAAAGAGTGAAAAAAGAGGTGGAAAGAGAAAAAAAGATGGGAAGGAAAGAGAAAGAAAGAAAGAGAGAAAGAAAGAAAGAAAGAAAGGAGAAGGAGTGTGGGAGAGGCAGGAAAAGGTTAAGAGAGGAAAAAAGAGGAAAGATATAAAATGACGGGAAAGAGAGAGAGAGAGAGAGAGAGAGAGAGAAAAGAGGGAAGAGTGAGAGAGGAAGAGTTAGGGAGAGGTAGAGCGAGAAAAAAGAGGAAAGAACTGAGAGATAGGGGTGGGGGAAAGTATAGGGAAGGAGAAGTGGGAGAAGGAGGAGATAGAAAGAGGCCGAGAGAAGCAAAAGAGGAAATAGATAAAGAGACGGATAGAAAGAGGGAAAGAAATGAGAGAGATAGTGTGCATAAGGGACAGGGGTAGAGGGCAGGAAAAGAAGGAGAAAAGAGATAGAGAGATAGGAAGGATATGGATAGAAATGAGAGAAAAAGAGGGGAAGAGAGTGAGATGAAAGGGAGAGAGAGAGAGAGAGAGAGAGAGAGAGAGAGAGAGAATGTAGAAGCACGGAGAATTAGAGCGACAAGAGGAAGAGAGAGGTAGTAAATTATTTGCATTAAGAAAGAGTTACTTAAAGCTGTCATTGTTGATTAAGGATTATTATTATTATTACTTAACCGGCTCATTGTTCTAGTGGGTAGAGTGTTCGCCAATGCTCAGGGAGACCTGGTTTCAATCCTAGGTCGCGTATGCCTTTTACATTATACAGGAAAATATTAAATCTAATAAGGTTAAAAAAAGATATTTTGTGAGTGTGAGTTCTTGTACATGATGGATTTTACTGAATCGTGCAAGCCACACCCAACCCACTTTAAGTGCAATACCCTGGCCTGCAACGCCAAAATTTCCGATGCACCAATGGATTGAGTTCAGTCAAGTTTTAACAATGATATTGAACTAAAAGCAATTTATACAAACATCAATATTTAAGTAGTGAAAATAGTGTATTTGTTTCTTCTTCTTCTTCTTCTTCTTCTTCTTCTTCTTCTTCTTCTTCTTCTTCTTCTTCTTCTTCTTCCTTGCCTATTTCTTCTTCCTTGCCTATTTCTTCTTCTACTTCTTTGCTTTCTTTTTGTTGTCTTCTTTTACCAGTTTTTAGGTTTATTCCTCATTCATGTCTTTTTTCTTCCTTTTATATTTCTTCTTTTTTACTTTTTCTTTATCATATCCACTTTCTTTCTTTCTTTCTTTCTTGGGGGGTGTCTTCGTAGTGTAATGGTTAAAGCTATGGACTGCGGAATCGTAGTACTCGCGTTCGTACTCCAGTCGCACTATTACGTTCACTTTCGGACAAATACCCCTGGGAAAGTTATGAACCCCCTTATCCTCCCAGCTATGGGTTAAATAGTACCGCTACTGTTCTTCTAGGAGAATAACGTTGGCATTAAATAACCAACAAAGGTTGATATGTCATTAAACAAAGAAACCAAACCAACCTTTCTTGCTTTTTACTCTTTGTTTTTTCTTCATCATCTTTCTTTTACCTTTCATTCTCCCATTTTCCTTCTTTTTCGTCCCTTCCCTATTGTTCCTTCTAATTTTCTCTTTTTTCCTTTTTTCTCAATCATCATCATCATCTCTTTCTTTCTTTCTTTCTTTCTTTTCGTTTTCCCGTTTACTCATTCTTTCACTTTTGTTTCCTTTCCTTTTTTCATCTTCTACTTCCTTCTTTCTCCTGACCTCACCTCAATTTACCTCATCTCATCTCATCTCATCTCTCTCTCTCTCTCTCTCTTTCTCTTTCTCTCTTCTTGTTTTTCTTTTACCCCAATTTTCTTTTTAAGCACTGTTTATCCTTCATTTTCTCTTCGTCATTTTATTTCACTTTCTTTTCCCTCCCTTTTTCATTAACTCATTCCTGCTATTGTCTAAATAAGCATCAACATTATGATAATCCCGCATTATCACGAATAGTTTTCGTGCTATCAACATCATCTTCATTATATTTATTGCTTTCATTATTATCAGTTTATTGAAAAAGTAATCAAGATTTTTATCCCTGCCATTAGCATTATCAAATTGGTGATCATCACAATACATTCATTGGGGTTTCGCATCAGTAGTTAACCTCGTGAGTTACATTGGATATGAAACCAATAATGCTTTCTCAATAATAGAAGTAGACCCCGTAGCGTAGAGGTTAGTATACTGGACTGTAACACCGTAATAAGCGTGTTCGAACACCAGTCACGCTATTATGTCTACTTTCTGGCTAATACCCTTGGGAAAAGTGAGAACCCCTCATCTATTTAGCTATGGCTTAAATACTACGGTTCTTCTGTAAGGATGTCTTAGGCACAAAATCACCCCCGAAGGTTGGTACGCCATTAAACAAAGAAACGAAACCAAACCATACAGGGGTGTAATGGCTAAAGTGCTTGACGGTTGGCCCTAAGTAAGCGAGTTCAAACTCATGTTGCGATTGTATGCTCCCTTTCGGATTAATATCCTTTGGAAAGGTATAAACCTCCTTATCCCTCTATCTATGGGTTAAATAGAATCAGTGATGTTCTACAAAGATGGCTTTGGCATTAAATAACCCCCAAAGCTTGATATGCCATTAAACAAAGAAACCAAATCATACACTCTGTAGTATTCTGGTTGTTTTTTGCTGGATGGTTTCCATTTTTCCTCGGATTTCAAGTTCCTTTTCGTTACGTTTGTATTCTCTTTCAGTTTTCTCTGCGAGAACAACGAAGACTGGCCAGTTTTCTCTTAACTTGTTCACAACGAATTGCAAGAAGATAGACCGGCAACATTTTTATTGAAAATCTATCGAAATTATGTACTACGAATGTCCATAGATCTGATTAAAGAAAATGATTTCACAATAAAAAAAAAAAAAGCAAAAAGCAAACAATATCCCGCAAAAATTATGACGGACACTGAACACGGATGATCTAGCACATTTTTTAAATACACCTGCCCAAGCCGAATCTCAGCTGCGTAGCCTGGAGCAGAGAGTAAGAAGCATCGGTCTCTGCGTGAACTTAGATAAAGAGTACATATGTTTTAATCAAAATGGTCGCATTATGGGGCTATAGAATGGTTTGGACATTTTTCAAGGTTGTCTCATCGTGGTCACCATTATGGGGCACGGAGACTTTTGTTGGAGTATTATTTGTTTTTCCATTTGGTTGGTTGAATTGTAGTTTTAGCGTATCTGACTCCCTTGGTTTTCCTCTCCGCTCCATTTAATTCATTGGTTCCTTCTGTATCTGTAGAAGACAGCAAAGGAATTTCTGAAGGAAAGAAGAAAAAAAGACTAAGATACCTTTTAGATTTCGACTTTATTTCTGAGTTCAACAACCATTCTCTAGGCGTGGAGATTCTTCTTGAAACCTATGGAAATGTTTGCGTCTCCCCGACAAGGTGTTAAAATATACAAATCGTTTTTCGCTGGTCGATAAGTCCAAAGCCAGTGTTTTTAAATTGGTGATTTCGGCGGTGTCGGCTCGCTAAAAGCTGATATGGCTCGATATCAGACTGTAAAACTTAATGAGTACATGTGTTCACCGCTAGCGAAGTGAGGTCGAATTTCTCTTTTGCGCAGGGACAGTCCTTTTCCCTGCTTCCTGTCTGGGGCTTCTGGGAATTTCAGCACTTTTTGAATTTACTTTATTTTATTTATTTTTTTTTTCTGTTTCTAATCTCTATTCTCTACTGCATCTCCTCATTAGATGGCAAGCCTCTGAAATTAGTTGACCAGTTTATATACCTTGGTAGAAATATCTCATCTACTAAAATCGATGTCACCATACGCATAGGAAAGGCATAAACTGCTGTTGACAAGTTATCGACCCAATCGAAATCTGATCTCTGATTAAATAAAACAGGAATTCTTTAAAGCTCGAACTCTATCAGTACTATTGAATGGTTGTACCACCTAGACTCTAACAAAACGCGCGGAGAATTTGCTAGATGGAAAACTACTCAAGAATATTCAGTATTTTTTTAAACAAATGTTGGAAGTAACACCCTACAAAACAGCAGCTGAACAGCTATCTACCTTCCATCTCTCTATCTATCCAAGGGAGATGAAAAAGACATGCTAAGTAGTGCTGAAGAAGTAAGAACGAACTGATAAACGACGTCCCCAATGGAATCCTAAACATGGAAAGACTTGTGTTAGACGACTAGCAAAATTTACATTCATTTGCTCTGTGCGGACACTGGACGCTGCCAAGACGACTAGCCCAACAGAGTTGGATGGCTTGAGAGAGAGAGAGAGAGAGAGAGAGAGAGAGAGAGAGAGAGAGAGAGAGAGATTCATGAGGATCCATGCTGTCGGCGGGCCTTTAATATAATGTTGATGATGATGAAATTGGGTAATCCGTTTAAATCTTGAAAGTTTTGTCGGAATGAATAAATGAATACTGTTGAAAATACGAAAGTCAAATAAAACGAAAAAAAATATCACACAATTCCACTTGCGCCAAAAGTTGAACTATCGAAATGATCTCTTTGTGTCTTGCTACTCAGTGGATAACATGTGCGTTTTACAGCCTCGCGAAAAAAAGCATTTTATACACTACAACTTTTGTTATAAGGATTTATGGTTTTATTGGAAAAAAAATCACAAGAGAAGCGCATATTGAACAGTATTTTGTTTGATATTTTCAAGAGAGAAATTATAAATTCTGATTTTTTTTTTTTTTTTGCGGGGTGTTCTTTAGAAGAAAATTAACTTTTTAATAGAATTATTGGAATATACGAGTGACACACACACACACACACACACACACACACACACACACACACACACACAAACTCTCTCTCTCTCTCTCTTCTTTTTCTCTCTTCTCTTAATCTCTATCTCTCACCGTATATATATACGAAGGTGGGCTGAAAAGTACATATAATGTCAAATCTGCTAAGGAGCATCATTTTGACTGTTGGGATCCAAGCACTGCAAAACCGATTAAAGAAATGTGGGAATCACAAAGGATGCTATGTTGAAAAATAAACCACATTTGGTCACATTCCATCAGAGTCCACTCATGAACTTTTCAGCTGATCTTCGTATATTATAATAAATCTCTGCGTCTATTTTTAACCGAATAATTGGGAAAACCGGACATTATAGCATACAATCTTAGGTTTGCTTGTTAATGAAAGAGGAATTAGTATCAAGTCAATTCAGTTATCGGGAGCCGAGCTACTGGTATTTTTTGGCACAACCGACACGGAAATTTTTCAGATCTTACACAGACTACTACAATTGACTTTTGTATCTTTCACTCTTTCAAATAAAACGACTAACAAAGTGGGAGAAGTCCTAAAGGCGTAATGGCTAAAATGTTGGACTACGATCATGAAGTGAGCGAGTTTGAACTCCAGTCGCGCTATTACGTTCATTTTCAAACTTATAGCCTTGGGGGAAACTATCAACCTCCTTATACATCCCCAACTATTTGTTAAATAGCATCACTGCCGTTCGTCTACAAGGATGACTTTGGCATTGCATAACCCATGAAAGTTAACACACCATTAAACAAATCAACCAAATTTAATCTACAGCTTCATCAATTCTCTAGCAATATCTTTTCACCTTTTTTTCTTTTCACTCTGTGGTCCACTGAAACGGCAAAATCCACTTGATGACAGGATATATTCTTGTTAATAATTATTCGACCTGGTCTCCTGGATAGGATTTACTGATCCGTTTGTATTTCAAAGTCCCACAAAATTCTATGCGTTTCTTGGATAGATTATAATTAGTACATATAACATTCGTCAGTCTGGTCATATCTTAATCCTTTGCACATGGTTTTCATTTCTCCAAAATTTTATATTTTAGTTTAATTTTGATAAAGTTTGAATCTTCGATTCCGTTGTAAACATTGAGTTCGTCCTTATTTGTTAAAAAAACAAATGTCGATGTGACCATTAAACATGAAAAGGTTCCTCATCATCTCTTCTTTTATTACTTCTATAAGGAAAGATTGGGAATTAGATATGCCACTAAACAAAGAAAACAAACCAAACAATTAAATAGAACAATAATATTGGATTGCTAAAAGGATAAAACATCAGGTGGAAAACAACAGAAAGAATTGAATTATGTTCATTGTTTTTCTATAAATAAACGAGACGAAAATCTATTTCGATATATATTTTAACTGAGATACACTTCTAAGTAAAGAAAAATAAATAAATATATATATCCATCAATCAATTAATCAATTCAGGTAAATATATTATAGAATATATTTCTTATTATATTGTTCTATATGTAGTAATCGTCTACTAATATATATATATATATATATATATATATATATATTAGCAGTAAGTTATTATTTAGACATATAAAAGAAAATTCTTTGGTCTTTAACCAAACTTATCTAGACAATATATATATATATATATATTAGGTAATAGAAAACTAACTCCCAATTTAAAAATTTTTATGAGTTATTTCTTAATAATTTATCAGTATTTTAAATAACAAATATTCTAAAACAGGAAGGTACTTTTAAATCCCTCTGTATACATAGGACTATCAAACCAGGTCTGATGATCACATTGAAATTCTCAGTCACCAAGTGTCGTAGACTCTGTGTCTGCGCTATTCTGACTATATATACATATATATATATACCCTGTCATGAATATTGAGCACTACTCATTTATAAATAAACCAAACAACATTATATATGTGGCCCCTTCATATGAACGTGCCAGTATTAGCCGACAAGCAAAAACTTATTTATATCAACTCGGTGCAGACATAGGCTGTAGTTTAAAAGTCCTGCCGGGGCAATGGATGAATGGGACGGAAGGAGAGAGAGTCAGTGAAATCCGTGCTAGCAGCGATACATGATGATGATGATGGTGATGAATAACCACACACACACACACACACACACACACACCATATATTAATAATTGGTTCAACTATTCAACTATTTTCTCTTGGGGTAGCATTTGACACATGATCAGTTTAATGAGAGCACTCAAAATGCCAAAATAGCCTGGTACATGTAACCAGTGTCACAGAAGTACCAGATTACCCAGACCATCTCTTTAAGGACAATGGGAATTTTTACCCCGTAGACATTGAAGAGAGACACGAGACTTTGATCAGCTTTTGTGTCTGCATCGCTGTGTACATATACTGAATAGAGTTATTTTGTCAAAACAAAATTATCATTCATGATATTTAATATTTTGCGCAGCATTACCCCGAAGAACAATGAAGATTGTGAGTCTTCTATCAAAGTTTCTGAATTTTGTTATTTCTGACATCGTCTTTAAAGTCAATAATTTACAGAGATTACTTGAGGTTTCCTGGAATGATGTGGAAAGCTCCATTACAATTTTGCTTGATGCAATTAAACTGTTTCATTACCATTACAAAACGTAATAAAGATAGTTTCCTTTGCAATAAAGATAGAGTTTCCATGGAAATTGTGTCTTACATTGATCTCGGAAAGCAATTACTGTAATATACTTATATATGGGGGATTCTCTCTCACCCCTCTCTCTCTCTCTCAGTCTCTCTCTTTCTTTCTCTCTCTCTCTCTCTCTCTCTATATATATATATATATACTGTAGTTACATATAAATGTATATTAATAATACAGTTCGCTATATTTATAAAGTGTTCAATATTGGTGATAGAGCATATATATCTGTGTCTGACCATTGCATAGGAGAGAAATTGAGTTACTAAACATCATCGAATCTGTGTGTAAGCAATACTAAATTGTATACATATAAATCATATCCTAACACACACACACACACACACACACACATATATATATATAGTCTCGGTGTCTGGTTGGTTGGTTGTGTTTTACATCATATCAACCCTTGTAGGTTATTTAATGCCAAATCCTTTTTATGAATATATATTAAATATATATGCTTTGTAAATGAATAGGTTGTAGGTGAATTTTTTAAACGAACCTGAGATCATTTACGTGGTGCTTTCAATAAGTTTTCAGACTTTTTTGTATGGCATTTAAAATTGTCGTAGACTCTTGAAAAATTCAGTATGTTATTGCTATATATCTTATGAGATGACTGACCAATTTTTATGATTTCAGGTTCAAATGAATAGCTACAGCAGCAATTGGAATACACCCTACTAAAGCCTGATTGTCACAGCTGGTGAATTTCAAAAATGCAATCTGGACGTGAGGACACTTTAGAAGAACGATATGCAATAAAATTGTGTTTTAAACTAGGAAAAAATGCCACAGTAACGTATAGAATGCTTCAGACTGCTTTTCGACCATCTTGCATGAATCGAGCATCAGTTTTTGAGTATCATAAGAGATTCAAGAAAGGCAGGGAGTCTGTAAGGGATGATGAGAGGTGTGGGAGGAGTAAGGAAGTCAATACACCAGAGTTGATTGGCCAAAGGGTTAGGGTTAGGGTTACTATATTGAGGTTTTAAGGGAGTTCAGGAAGAGATTCTATCGGAAGAGACCAGCACTCTTCAAATCGGGTCAGTGACATTTCCACCAGGACAATGCACCAGTCCCCAACTCCATCCTTGTCACAGACTATTTGACCAAAATGGGCATCAAGACACCTCCTCAGCCTCCCTATTGTCGAGACTTTGGTCCCTGTGATTTTTGGTTATTCCCTAAACAATTGAGGAGATGAAAGACACTGTGACGAAGGTTATTGACACACTCACACAAGAGGACTTCTATGGGGCTTTCCAGAAGTTTTTGGAACGATACAACAAGTGCATTACGGTCGGAGTAGATTACTTCAAAGGGGACAAGAGTTTCATGTGTGTACTATCAATAAAAGTACCCATAAGAAAAAGTCAGGAAACTTATTTAATGATCCTCGTATTTGCATACTGATAAATGGTTTGAAGTATTGCTGTCCCATACTAATAGCTTTATTTGCACACAGTTAAATGGTTTCAAATATTGCTATCCATCACTGATAATTCTTTTTACACATACTTAAATGGTTTCAAGTGTTGCTTTTTCAACACCCAGTAACTCAACATTATTCATTTGTTTATAAACATTTGGGTCCAACATAAAAAGGCAAATAAAAAGCTCAACTTCAAATTCTTGACTGTCATTTTTAATCAAATACGCCTGATGTTGTCTCCGTGGAGTAAAGGTTAAAGTGCTGCTCAGCAACAAAGAAATAAGCGAGTTCGAACTATAATCATGCTATTACGTTCACTTTCGGACTAATGCCCTTTGCTAAGTTATGAATTACCTTATCCTCCCAGCTATAGTTTAAATAGTATCACTGATTTTCTTCTCCACGGATGGCTTCGGAGTTAAATAACCCACAAAGCTCAAAATGCCATTAAACAAAACCTATTTAGCAAATTAAGTAATACACGAGTATGTACTGTAATTTCCGTTCTTTTTTCAATATTTTCCCTCAATTTTTCTCTGCTTCCACTCCTCTTTTCATTCAAAATGTTCTCTTTTCTCTTTCTCTCTCTCTGATAGCAAAGTTTTTTTCTTTTTGTTCTTTTTGTCTTTTTTCTGTTCTTCTTTTCCTTTTTCTTTCTTCCTATCTTTCTTTCTTTCTGTTTAAACTTTTAACTTCTTAGTTCAAGCTTGAAATAGGAAGACTGAAAAAACAGGTCTGTCTTCATGCCACCTACAAGACATTGTCAGTTTAAATAGGGTCATGGTGGTTTTTTTTCCTCTCTTTTTTCATTTTATCTCGTCGCTATCTGCTTTTACAGATAAACTTTCCTGTTCTCCTAGGTCATTAGGACATCACCAAAGAACGACCTACAAAACACAACTTTAATCAGAAACTAGTTTTTAAAAAACACTCCTAAATTGTTTTATTGGTTAGGTTTTATGGCATATCAACTCTCGAAGGGTATTTAATGCCAAATCCCATGTACACATGCCTTATGGTTAGCATTTGCCTAGGCTTCGGGGAACAGGAGTTCAATCCCATGTCGAGTCATACGAAAGACTCAAAAAATGGTACGTGATACCTCCTTGCTTAAAACTCAGCAGTATAAGGTACGATCAACATTAAGTGGCCCAATCCAGGGAAAGGAGTAGCACCCTCCCATACACCTCGGTGTAGTTGCTATTGAAAAGGAATTCATCAGGTTTCTCTCGACTACAGGAGGTCAATTCACTTATATATATATATATATATATTGGTAATATCTAAAACAAAACTTACGTTATTTTTTGATAGTGCTTAATGTTCACGATATAGCCACGTACTAGTAACTATTATATTGTGTAATGATTGAAGACAATTATCAAAACATTAAAACTGTTAAAATCAAAGCCATCATTAGCGTAATTTTTACGGTTTCTAGGTTTTAAATAATCGTGTTTAATCTTTGTCCAATATTTTCACTGTTATATATATTCATATATAATCTCGTTTTTTTTTCTCTTTCTCATTCTCTCTCTATTTGATGCCTCCTTGCTCAACAATCAGCAGTAAATGGCATGGATCAAAGGTAAGTGGACCAATCTAGGGAAAGAAGCAGCTCCCTCATCAACATCTCGGTGTAGTAGTTACTCGAAATGGAGCCCTCGGGTCGCTCTAGAAAACAGTCGGCCAACTTACTATATATATATATATATATATATAATATGACATTTGTAAACTTATAGTTCGTAGATAATATTTTTAAACGAACCAGAGCTCAATTGATTGTACACAGTTAAATAGTTTCATGTATTGCTATGTAACACTAACAATTTAATTTAAGGTCATTTGTTTGCACACAGTTCAATGTTTATACAAATATGATTCGTAAGGGAATAATAAGTCGGTAATCTTATTTTTCCATGAGTTAGATCTATTTTGTTTGCACATAAATTTACTATTTTTTGCGCCGGTTTCAAGTATTGAGATTTACACTAACAATTCTATTAAACACAATTCCTACATTAGCACACAGTAAAATTGTTCAAATATTGTTATGTAATGCCAATAATCTAATTTTTGCAGCCAATTTGATAGTTTCAACTATTCCTATCTAACACGAATAATTCTCTTTAGTATGAATCATTTGTTTGCACATGCTGTAATGGCTTCAAATATTACTATCTAACATAAACAATACAATTTAACATAGTTTTACTTGCGTACAGTTAAATGGTTTCTATCCTCACAATGAAACATTAACAATACAATTTAACATCAGTCATTAGTTAGGTTAGGTTCGGTTTCTTTGTTTAATGGCATATCAACCTCTGTGCTTTATTTAATGCCAAAGTCATTCTCCTAGAAGAACAGTAGTGGTACAATTTAACTCATAGCTGGGAGGAAAGTGGGGACTGGAGTTCGAACTCGCTTACTACGATTTTGAAGTCCATCGCTTTAATCAGTCATAAGGTTGCACTCAGCTAAATTGTTAAAACGTTCTAGTTGACCCATAGATGGGATCCTAGAAGGTACTATCCCTCTAGGTTAGGGTGGACTCGCGAGTAATGGCAATGTAAGAGTACTCCACATTTCCCAGAGCTCCAGGATTGTGCAAGTAAATCAGCTGTAACGACTAGTTTAGAAATAAAGTGAGTTACAAATCACACACTCACACACAAATAAGACAATAGAATTGTCTGTCTGTCTGTCTGTCTGTCTGTCTCTATCTCTCTCTCTATATATATATATATATACACGAGGGAATTGCATAAAAATATAAACAGGATTAGGTTTGGTTTGGTTTGTTGGGTTTTATGGCATATCAACCTTTGTAGGTTATTTAATGCCAAATCCATTTTTATGTAAATAATCTGTTCTTTTTAAAACAATTCAGTTTAGCATAAGTACACAGTTTAATTGTCAAAAACATTTATTTCAAACTATTCAAGAAGTTATATGTAAATGCAATTTTAATGTCGAAAAACAGTTCTATTTCAAATAATTCAGTTAAGCATAAGCACGCAGTTTAAATGTAAGTACGGTTAAATTGTCAAAAACATTTGTATTTCAAGCTATTCAGTTTACTCAAACAATTCAGTTTAGCATAAGAATGTTGTTAGTTCTATTTATCCCATAGATAGGGCCTTATCAAGTGCTTCCACTCCGAACCAGAGTGGACCTGGGAGCGATGGTAATGAAGGGGTACTCCGCATTCCCCAAAGCTCCAGCATTTCTGGAACCTCACCATCAGATTGTTTAGTGTCATATACAGGACACTCGTTGGGGGGGTCTTACCCTTCTGCAGAGAAGCAGTCGGTCTATTCTACAGCCCCAGCCGACTGGGCAATAAACAATATTAAGCATTAGATAAACCACAAGAGTTAATACCATAAGGAACCAACCAACCAACCGACTCACCAACGAACCAACCAAGAAACTTTATGCTTTATTATCAAGATAGAAATATTGATATTCAGCGGCACAGGATCAGCTTTAAGAAGGTAAAATCTAATTCAAATTGAAGCTGATGCCGACTTTTTCTATTATTATTTACTCCTTTAGAGTTTTTCGCATCAGTGTTAGCTGATGGTTTTTCACTGGAGTTTGAGTGACAGCAAGTGTCCTCAAGTCTCCAGGACTCTTCTCAGCATTCTGACCGTTCTCAATAATGCTGTAATTTGGATGGTATCCACTCGTCCGCCAACTTCCAAGTCCTCCAGTCCCTTTAGCAATCCTTCAGTTACTGTGCTAAAAGCACCAATCACAATTGGTACAATCGTCACTTTCATGTTCCATAGTTTCTTCAATTCTCTAGCAAGGTCGACGTACTTATCCTTCTTTTCACATTTTTTCAGTTTTATTCTGAGGTCAGCCGGGACGGCAAAGTCCACAATCTTGCGAGTTCTCTTTTTTCTTTGTTGATTATTTTAAATCTGGTCTTCTGGCCGAGATTAGGTGATCCGTGTGTATGTCAAAGTCCTATAGTAGTTTATGCGTGTCATTTTCTAGGACAGGTGCTGGGTTGTGCATATACCATTTAAATTTCTTGTACATTTCCTAGTGGATCACCTTGCCGATCCAGTCGAGTCTCGTCTTATACTCTTTCAGTGCTAATTTGCTGCATTCACTTATTATGTGATTGATCGTTTCGTTTCTGTCACCGCATAGCCTACATTGCTATTTTGTTGAGTCTTATCGATTCTCGCTTTGATATGATTGGTTCTTATAGCGTTGTTTTGTGTGGCTATGAGGAGAGATTCTGTTACTCTCTTAAGGTTTCCTTTTCCTTGCCGGGTTCAGGTTTTCTGGCGTGAGATGGTGTTTATTAGTCGTTTAAGCGGTCATAGAGTTGTTTTCCCTCCCATTTTTGTTTCCTAGTTATTGTCATTCTATCGTCTATCGTGTTGCCATAATCGTTTCCGATGGCTCTAATCAGTCCTCGTTCGTGTTTTTCTATGTAGTCTTCGAGCCGTTGTATCGATGCGTCAACGGTGTCTTCGATGATGGCAAGTCCTCTTCCTCCATCTTTTCTGGATACATATTGTCTGTTAACGTCGTCTCTGGGATGTAATGCCTTATGCATGGTCATTAGTTTTCTTGTTCTTTGATCAATTTGTTTAAGTTCATCTCAAGTCCACCAAAGAAAGGGTCCCGAATATCTAACGAGGGGCACAGCCCAAGTATTTATTCCTTTGATAAGGTTTCTGCTGGAGAGTTTTGTCTCGAGTAGTTTTCTAGTTCTCCTGAGATATTCTTTTTGAATTTTGTCTTTTATTTCCACTTTTTTGATGGTGTCAGCCTACAAGATACCCAAGTATTTGTAGGTTTCATTTTCTCCAAGCGTTCTAATTTTGTCGTGATTTGGTAGTTTCATTCCGTCAGTCATATGTCGTTTGCCACTTTTCATGACTAGCGTGGCACATTTTTCTACGCCACATTCCATTCCTATGTCCTGACTGTATATTCTAACGGCGTGTATGAGAGTTTCCAGTTCTTTTTCATTTTTTGATAATAGTTCAATGTCATCCATGTAGATTAGGTGATTGATCTTTTCTTATGATCTGCTAAGTTTGTATCCGGCTGTGCATTTTCTGAGTATTTCGTTAAATGACATCATGACTATTATGAATAGTAAGGTTGATAGTGCATCTCCTTGGAAAATACCGCTTTGGATCTTTGTTTCAGCTAAGCTTCTTCCTCCTGCTGTCAGCTCCACTCTCCGGGTTTTGTTGGTTTTTTCGATAAAGTTTATGACTTCATGTGATATTTTGTACATTTTGAGGCAATTTATTATCCAGTTTTGTGGAACCATATAATATGTCTTTTTGTAGTCAATCCAGGCCATAGCTAGATTTTTCCGTCTGTTCTTGCTCTCATTTAGGATGTGTTGATCTATGTAAAGTAACTGTTGTGCGGCAACCTTTCTGTTCGTCAGGGAACAACCCACGGCTTGTTACCGAGTAGTAAATCTTTTCCCTCATTTGTGCTGTTAGTATTTTCCACATCATTAGTAGGCAAGTTATCGGTCTGTAATTGTTTGGCCTTCTTTTATCTTCACTCTCTAGTCTGCAGGGCTCGCAAAGTCCACTATTCGGCAGGTTGTCTTTTCTTTGATTGTCTATCACTGGGTCTGATCGTCTTGCCGAGATTAGATGATTCGTTTGTACCTCAAAACCCCTGAGAAATTTGTGTGTTTCATTCTTCAGAGCGGGTTCTGGGTTATGCATATACCACTTGTTTGTATAGTCAAATTTAAATTTCTTGCACAACTCATAGGGGATCATTTTCGCCATTCAGTTGTGTCTAGTTGTATACTGTTTTTGTGCTAATTTACTGCGTTCGATTATAATATGATTGATCATTTTGTCTCTATCACCACGTAACCTACACTTTATATTTTGTTGGGTCTTATCTATTTTTGCTTTAATGTTGTTTTATGACGTTGTTTTGCGCAGGTATTAGAACAAATTCAGTTTCTCTCTTAAAGTTTCCCTTTCTTGGCCATGTCTAATTCTTCTTGTGTAAGTTTTCGTTTGTTTGTCGCTTGAAATGTCCATACATTTGTTTTTCTTCCCATTTTTGTTTTCTAATTATTGCTGTTCTATTGATCATTGTATTGTTTGCATTGTTTCTGGTCACTGAAGTCAGTCTTTCGTGGCTCTTTTTATGTTGTCTTCGAGACGTCTTATTGATGTACCGACGCTATCTTCAATGCTGGTGTGTCTTCTCTCTCCTTCTTTTCTTGACACATAGAATCTGTCAACGTCATGTCTGGGGTGCTAGGCCTTATGTATCGTCATGAGTTTTCTTATTCTCTAGTCTATTAGTTGAAGTTCTTCACTCGTCCACTTTAAGAATGGTCCCGAGTATCTTTCGAGGGACATAGCTCAGGTAATTATCCCATTGATGAGACTTCTGCTATGTAGTTTGGTGTCGAAATATTCCTTTTCTCCGAGAGTTCTGATTTTTTCTTGATTTGGTACATCTATTCGTTCCGTAATTTGTCGTTTTCCTCTTTTCACTATTAGCGTGGCACATTTTTCTCAGCCAAATTCCATCCCAATATCATTACTGTATAACCTTACATTCTTTATTAGGGTTTCCAATTCTTTTTCCGTTTTGGCAAACAGTTTGATATCGTCAATGTACTTTAGGTGGTTGATTTTTCTTAAGCGTTAGTTTCTATGGCATCATCGTGATTACGAATGATAGTGTATCTCCCTGGAATATTCCTCTCTGTATTTTCAGGTCAGCTAATTCCACTCTGCAGTTTTTCATGGTATTCTCGATAAACGTTATAACTTCGTCGAATATCTTGTACATTTTTAGACAATCTGTTATCCAGCGTTGCGAGACCAAATCAAATACATTTTTGTTGTCAATCTACGCCATAGCTAAATTTTTCCGACCCGTTTTGCCCTCGTTGAGAATGGGTTGATCAATGTATTGCATCTTCCCTGTTCCTCTTGTTCCCTTGTGGCGTGCGAGTTTATCCATTGCATCCCATTTGTATTATATTGGTATTAATATTTACATTATAATAGTTGGAAAGTTGGCGACCGTAGTCGAGGGCGACCAGAAGGCTCCCTTTTCAATAGCTACTATACCGAGGTATAGGGGAGGGCGCTACTCCTTTCCCTGGATTGCTCCACTTTACCCTCGATACATACCTTATATTGCTGAGTGTTAAGCTAATATTACCTAGTCCCTCCGCCACGACCAAGATGACACATACGGTCACTCTTTCACCCAGTGGTTTGATTTCTGAGTTTAATTTCTGTTTGATCAGTTGCCTCACCAAGGCTATAGAGACTAGTTGAACCAATAAATCCAAAGCAGGGAAATAGATGAATTCATGCCTTTTCTATGGACAATAGCGGGAACTGAAACACAAGAAGTCTCATCTAGGATTTGAACTCGGGTATCGAGTCAATTTTCTACAAGGATAGGCATTACACTCCACCCATTTCTGGCATCGAAGTAAACTACTCATGAACAGTTTGGGCTCCTGTAATAAAAACAGTTCTTGATGTTTCTATTTATGAAGGAGTGAAAAAATCTGATTAACTTTTTATTGTTATATCCAGAATTTAGATACGTAAAGAAATGACATTCAGCGCCAAAAGTGACTCGAAAAACTAATCAATCAACTTGTTGTATAGTGGCTCGTACTACATTACTTCCGGTATCGCGGGAGTATAAAAGACGCCGTGTCTCGAGAAGCGAGAGAGAAGGGGTACAGAAAGAGAAGCAGAGACAGACACTTTCGGGCAAATAATCTTGGGAAACGTATTAAACTCCTTATCCTTCCAGTTATGGGTTAAATAGTACCGCTACTGTTCTAGAATGATGGATTTGACATTAAATTCCCAAAGAATGTTGATATGCCATTAAACAAACAACTGTGAGCAAATTATTTGTATTAGATAAGAATACTTGAAATCATATAACGGAGAGTAAAAATCTCTTAAGAAATAGCTACACAAAAATGTCTATAACAATGTAGAATGAACGTAATTCCTTAACCTCAAGACATAAAATACCCCAAGAAGAGCTGACATGAAGTTACAATCAATCACTTGAACACTCAAGTGACTGTATGCTAGCCTAACTTATTAATCATTGTACCACTGGTAGTGGCCATATTGTATCGGATTGCAACTTTAGCAGATACCTAACGGATCCTATCTATGGGTGAAATAAATCTGTTTAAAAATGATACAAATTCGATAGGAATACACATTATATAACTGTAAATTATTTATAATAAGAAGAGTAACTTGAATCACTAATTGTTTACTCAGGATTATTATTATCTTCTTGAAACTATATAATTGTGTGAAAACAAAAGTCACTAATTTAAAAGAAATAATTGCTTGAAACTGTATAATTATCAGTATTGAAACTAAACAACGATGTGAAAGTTATTTACATTAGATAAGAATATCAGCTGGAGCAGTAGAATACACCGACTTCTTCTTAGCAGAGGGGTAAGACTCCGCTGAACGATTGTCCTTTTGATATGTCACTAAACAATTTGATGTTGAGGTTCAAGTAATGCTTTGGGGAATGCGAAGTACCCCTTCATTACCATCGCTCCCAGGTCCACTCTGGTCCGGAGTGGGAGAACATGATAGGGTCATACCTATGGGTCAAATAGAACTAAACTGTTCTTATGTTAAACTGAATTCCTTGAAATAGGATTGTTTTGACATTGAGATTGAGTACTTATGCTAAACTGAATTGTTTGAAATGGAACTGTTTTTGTATGCTAAACTGAATTTTTTGAAATAGAACTGTTTGACTAAACAGAATGGCTTGAAATAGAAATGTTTTGACAATTAAACTGTGTACTTATGCTAAACTGAATTGTTTGAAATAGAACAACGGTCGAAGAGGCTCGATCTGATCATTCGGTGGATCACGTCACACCCTCGTGCCTATATGATTATCTCAGCCGTATTCTTCAAATTGCTTTTTTGGCGAACAAGTACTCAACCATATTTTATCTTAAAGATGGTGGCTGAGAATCAATTACGCTGAGATAGCAATACTTGAAACCTTCTTAATTTTATGCAAACAAATGATTAATATTCAATAGAATTATTAATATTACATAGCAATACTTGTAACTATTTAACTGTGTGAGAACAAATGAGCTCTGGCTGGTTAAAAGGTAATGTTACCAACGTAATATTTGCTTACAAATCATATATATATATATATATATATATATATATATATATATATGTATGTGTGTGTGTGTGTGTTGTGTGCGTGTAAACATGATTTGGCTCAAGGGTTGATATGCCATAAAACACAACCAAACCAAAGCAAACACAACTAATCAATGCAAAAACATGTAAAAAAAATATTTACAATGAATGCGATTCTCAAACCTTTTGGCATAAAATGATCCTAGATGTGTTGACATGCAGTTAAAATCAATCAATAAAAACATTCTACAATACAAGGAATCCAGGTTATTTGTCTAAATTTCTGAAATGAAGCTTGATAATTCATATCTCTTGGAATATTCAGTTTTCTAAAGGCCGAAGGACATATCGGCCGAAACGTTGAGAGAATAACAATGAACATGAGGTCAATAGTCCGAATATTCAAAGTGATAAGAAAAGGAATGCTGGTGTTTCTAAATTCATTGAAGATATGGAGATATCCGAACCCACCCCCCACTACGCTTCAAGTTGTCCTTTTCTGATAAAAGGAAATATTTATGGACCGTTTAAATTACAACTAATAGCTTTCAAGATCAGTCCCCAAACTAAACTTTGAAATATATAAATTGGAATGGTCGATTCAATAATCACTGATTAGCGTGTTGCAAGGTGTTGATAGTGATATAAAAAACTTAACCTTGTGTCAAAGTTTAACCTGTAAAAGATACACGGATACATTCATACATTTTTGTAGGTGGAATGTTTAAAAAGGGCGTTGTTTTTTTTTCCTTCAATAAATCTTATCAGACTTCATGGCTTTACCGAATGAGCAGTGACATTCAACCACCCGCACAATCCCCACAGGCGTATAAATACTATTCTCACTAATTCTTTATTATTCTTATCTCTGTCGGTAAAGGTGTCTCACCTACTTGATAAGCTATTTATTGCTACTTCGCCATGTGAACTGTGATTTCTTGCCCACCTGCGAATAGTCAAATATTCAAGTTTTCAGTATTCTATACAGAAAACTCCTCTGCTACCGGTCTAGCAAAACGTGTCTTTTCGTTGCTAGAGTAAAAGTGTTTTTATTGGTATGGTTGTTTGCGAAGAAATAAGTAAAAAAAAAAAATAACAAAAAAACAAAAACAAAAAAAAAACAAAAAAAAATAATAAACAAACAAAAAAATAAACAAACAAAAAAAAAGCATCTAAAAGGAATGCTGGTGTTTAACGCAAAAAAGTTTCACAATTTTTTAAATAATATCTTTCATAATCGAGAGTGTAATGGTTATCAGCGCGGGAAGAGAGTAGTATCTTTGTACAATTTGAGAATTTGATTAAACAGATTACAATAATAATAATAATAATAATACTCGAGACAAAACTCTCCAGCAGAAACCTTATCAAAGGAATAAATACTTGGGCTGTGCCTCTAGTCAGATATTCGGGATCCTTTCTCAAGTAAACCAGAGACAAACTTAAACAAATGGACCAAAGAACAAGAAAACTCATGACCATGCATAAGGCATTACACCCCAGAGACGACGTTGACAGACTATATGTATCTAGAAAAGAGGGAGGAAGAGAACTTGAAATCATCGAAGACACCGTTGATGCATCGATACAAGGGCTCGAAGACTACATAGAAAAACATAAACGAGGACTAATTACAGCCATCAGAAACGATACGGACAACACGATAGACGAAAGAATGACAATAACTAGGAAACAAAAATGGGAGGGAAAACAACTCTATGGCCGCTTTAAACGTCAAGTAAACAACATATCAGACCAGAAAACCTGGACCTGGCTAAGAAAAGGAAACCTTAAGAGAGAAACAGAATACCTCCTAATAGCAGCAGAGGACAACGCCAGAAGAACCAATCATATCAAAGCGAGATTAGATAAGACGCAACAAAACAGTAAATGTAGGCTATGCGGTGACAGAGACGAAACGATCAATCACATAATAAGTGAATGCAGCAACTTAGCACAGAAGGAGTATAAGGTGAGACACGACTGGGTTGGCAAGGTGATCCACTGGGAAATGTGCAAGAAAGTTCAATTCGACCATATAAACAAATGGTATATGCACAACCCTGCACCTCTCCTAGAAAATGACTCGCATAAACTCCTATGGGACTTTAATATACAAATGGATCACTTAATCCCGGCCAGAAGACCAGACCTCATAATAATCAACAAAAAAAAAAGAGAATCTGCAAAATTGTAGACTTTGCTGTCCCGGCGGACCACAGAATAAATCTGAAGAAAAGTGAAAAGAAGGATAAGTACCTTGACCTTGCTAGAGAATTGAAAAAGCTGTGGAACGTGAAAGTAACGATTGTGCCAATTGTGATTGGTGCGTTAGGCACAATAACAAAAGGATTATTAAAAGACCTGGAGGACTTGGAAGTTGGCGGACGGGCAGAGACTATTCAAACGACAGCATTGCTAAGAACGGCCAGAATCCTGAGACGAGTCCTGGAGACTTGAGTAGACCTGCTGTCACTCAAACTCCAGTGAAAAACCATTAGCGTTAGCTGATGTGAAAAACTCTAAATAATAATAATAAAATAATAAATAATAACCAAGGACCAATCAAATCAAAGCAATAATAACCAAGGACCAATCAAATCAAAGCAAGAATTGATAAGATGTAACAAAACAGCAGATGAAGGTTATATGTTTTTTTTTGTTTTTTTGTTTAATGTTATATCAACATTTGTAGGTTATTTAATGCCAAAGCCATTCCCCTAGAAGAACAGTAGCGGTACTATTTTACCCATAGCTGGGAGGATAAGGGGTTTCATACATTTCTTAAGGGTATTTGTCTGAAAGTGAACGTAATAGCGAAACTGGAGTTCGAACTCGCTTACGATGATTCTGCAGTCCATCGCTTTAAACATTATACCACTAAGTTATATTGTAATAGAGACGAAACTATCAATTACGTACTAGGCAAATTAGCACAGAATGAGTATAAGACTCTACACGACTACGTGTACATGGTGATCAACTGGGAATCGTGCAAAAAAATCAAATTTGACCATACGAACAAACGGTATTTGCACAACCATCAGAATTTGTCCAAGAGAATAAAACACAAATTTCTCTGGGATTTTGAAATACAAACGAACCACCTAATATTAGCCAGATGACCATACCTTGTAATAATAATAATAATAATAATATTAAAACAAAAAAAAGGAGAATATGAGGGTAACGATTGTACCAATTGTAATTGGTGCTCTTGGCACAGTAACTAAAGGATGATTAAAGGGACTGGAGGAATTGGAAGTTGGCGGACGAGTGGAGACCATCCAAAAGACAGCATTATTGAAAACGGCCAGAATACCGAGAAGAGTCGTGGAGGCTTGAGGAGACTTGCTGTCACTGAAGCTCCAGTGAAAAACCGTCAGCTAACGCTGATGTGAAAAACTTTTAAGGAATAATAATGATAATAATAATAATAATAATAATAATAATAAATGCATCAAATTAGTGCAAAATTGTGCAAGAAATTGAAATTTGACCATACAAATGAATAGTATATGCACAACCAAGAACCCGTTCAGGAAAATGAAACATACAAAATCCTCTGGAATTTTGACATACTAACAGATCATCCAATCGAAGCGAGAAGACCAGACCGAGTTATAGTGGAAATAAAAGAAAACAAAAAAGAAAAATTATTCAGACCTTGCCAGAGGACTAAAAAAAACCCCAAAAAACTATTAGACATGGAAGTGACAGTGGTTTCATTTGTAATTGGTGAAGGGATTGGAAGGCTTATAAATCAGAGGACGAGTGGAGGCCATCCAGTATTATTAAGACCGGTCAAAACACCGAGAAGAGATATATAGACTTGAGGAAACTTGTTGTCACTCAGACTCCAGTGAAAGACCATCAGCAAACGATGGTGTGAAAAACTCTCAAGGAGTAACATGATAATAATAATAATGACTAAGATCAGCCAGAATACTAAGAAGAGTCCTGGATACCTGAGGAGATTTGGTGTTACTCAGACTTCATTGAAAGATCATCAGCTAACGATGGTGTGAAAAACTCTCAAGGAGTAACATAATAAGATTTATACTCCTGTTGATTTTATTTTATTTTGTATTTACTTTTTAAGAAGAATCAAATTTTATACTTCTGAAAACAATAACTGTTTTCCTTTGCATATTTTGTATTTTATAGCTTGAATTAACCACTGAGGATAACCCGTGGTGCAGTGGCTAACGTGGTTGACTGTGACATTATTGTAAAGGAGTTCGAACTCCACTCGCGCTATTACATTCACTTTCGAACTTGCAAGTGATATGAACCCCCATCTCTCCCGCTATGGATTAAATACTATCACTACTGTTCTTCCGCAAGGATTGCTTTGGCATTAAATAACTCACAAAGGTTGACATGTCATTAAACAAAAAAAACAAAAAAAAAACAATCCAAAATCCACCGATTTTTATGCCACAGATACTACACTCTGAGCACAGGTAAAACTGCAAAGAGTGACACTTGGATCCGAAGCAGAACGAAGAGATTCCATCCTCTAATTCTTGGCAGATGTACCATTTAGTATATAAACAAACCATTATCTTTTACAGAAACTTGGTATCTATCTATCTATCTATTCAGGAGGGTTTGTGATAATACACAAAGGTTGAGTTGGGTATTCACATGTCAAACAAAAGCAATAAAAGATAAACAAAGGAAGGAAGGAAAGAAAAAAGCAATACGACAAACTTGAGACGACAAAACCATAAGAAGGAAAAGTCTGTGACATTTTGGTACTCAGTGTAAGTGTGCCTACTGCAAAAACCCTTGCGAAAATCAGAGCAGCCATAAAAAATGCCGACTCATCACGGGTCAACGTCCTCACTCTGACTAACGCCCTCATTCTGACTGGTCATTGTCTTCACGGCTTCCGTGCTGACTTCTGAATAATTAACAACCTTGGCCACTTCCATCTCGGGTCTTCACGCTCAAACTCCGTAGATTCACGCGGGCATATCTCTCTGTCTATTTTGGTGCCAAGACCAGACACGAGTCATCTATACAAAGAAACGTCCTTTAGATAATTCAACGCCGTCAATAAATGCTGAGGATAAATTCCTTTTGATTCAGATATCTATCCACTAAAACTCACACAGAGACATACACACATCCATCCATATATATATATATATATATATATATATATATACGCATGAATGCGCATTATTATTTCGTAGGTTATTCAATAAATAAGGCGAATTTTTCAGAAGGAGTTGTCAATAAAAAGTACTCTTCACAGTTGCATTTTCTAATGACTACTGCGCCCGGAATCTTTTGTTTACTGGAGATTCAGTACGATTTTATTCCGTAGACTCTCTTTTTCACTCAGGTTCGTAGAGGCATATCTTTGTTTAGCGTATTTGTAAACATCTTTTTATTAAAGCATGCTTCCGTACACAGAACTAATTTTTCAATAAATTCCACATGGTGTGCTCTTCTCAGATACTTGCCCGGTTGGCTGGGGCTGTAGAATACACTGACTGCTTCACTGCTGAGGGCTAAGACATCCCCCAACGACTGTCCTAGATGTGACACTAAACAATCTTATGATGAGGTTCCAGTAATGCTTTCATTGCCATCGCTCCCAGGTTCATTCTGGCCCAGAGTAGTAGCACCTGATATGGTTCTAATAGAACTAAACTGTGTACTTATGCTAAACTGAATTATTTGAAATAGAACTGTTTTTGACATTTAAACTGCGTACTTATTCTAAACTGAATTTCTTGAAATAGAACTGTTTATTTCTATAAAAATGGATTTGGCATTAAATAACCCCTAAAGGATGATATGTCATAAAACCCAAGCTAACAAACTTCTCAGCTACCAAAAATTTGATGACAGACATCTGCCCAAGCCTCAGGCACACTATTTGATTTGAATAGCCTCAAAAGAAATATTTTTGTGAGATTGAAATAATTTCTGTTGTAAACCAATACCAAATAATGCAGAGTTTATATATATGGACAAAAATTCTAAAAAAAAATTTCCTAAAGATTTCCCTTTACTTATTGAAATAGCCTCACATATCGTGTCTTCTTTTATAGCATAGCAAGTCTTTTAAAAACTATTTTAAAACTAGAAAAAAAAACAACTTTTTTCTTTAAAAACTTTACTCCCTGCTATGACCTACGGTCAAAAGAAGCTGAGAAGAATAAAAATAAATTGCATAAAACAAATATTCCTCTTTGTCATGTCACTTTTGATCATCTGTTTCTCTCTCTCTCTCTATATATATATATATGTGTATATATACATACACACTTATGTATGTCTGTGTGTGTGCATGCGTGTGTATGAGTGTCTGTGTGGATTAGTGCGCACGCGCATGTGTGTATAACGGTCGTCTCCCCTCAAAATAATTGCACATTGAATTACTCGTAGAGAATAAAGTAATTTCCAGTTCAATTTTCAAATTAATAGTAGTTTACCGGGCGTCCATTTATACTGAACATAATTTTCAATCAAAATAATCTCGATAAAAATTAACATGTAATACTTATTAGAATACCGGGCCATTGGGATAATGAGTAGAGTGTTCGCCAATGGTCCGGGAGACTGAGGTTCAATCCCAGGTCAAAGTCATACCAAAGACTTAAAAAATGGTACTTGATGTCGCCTTGTTAAGCACTCAGCACTATAAGGTGAGAATCAAGGGTAAAGTTGAGCAATCCAGGGAATAGAGTAGCGCCCTCCCCTACACCTAACTATTGAAAAAGAAGCCTTCGGGTCACCTTCAACTAAGGTCTCTGATTTTACTTTACTTATTAGAACTCTTCACTCCTTTCTGAATAGAACTACCAATGTCATCAGGGACCGTGGAAATTTCCAGATCGTTTAGTATAGATAAAAAACGACGTACATTCACATAAATTTCGTTTAGGCTGAGAATAACGATAGCTCTGGTGCAATACATGTGACTGAAGTAAAATCAAACGCGTTCCGATATATATATATATATATATATATATATATATATATATATATATATATTGTAACAGTATTGGTTGTCACTAATTCACTTCATGGGTTTGTGGCGAGCTAAGTACGATATAATTTGGAGTGTTCAATATGTAGGATAGAGCATTATAGAATAATAATAAATGAATATATATTAAATTTATATGGCATTAAATAAATAAATCCAATATATATATATATATATATATATATATATATATATATATATATATATATATATATATATATATATATATATATATATAGGTAGGTCCAGGAAGAGATTTAAATTAAAAAAATACAAATCTCGAGAACCTGACGGCTACCTTTTCAATAGCTATGACACCAGGGTGTAGGGCAGGGCGCTACTCATTTTCCTGGATTCCTCCACTTTACCCTCGATCCGCACCTGATAATGTTGACTGTGAGGTAAGGAGGCATCAAGTACAATTTTTTGAGTCTTTGGTATGACTCGATCTGGGATTGAACGCGGTTCTCCTGGGTTATTGGCGAACAATCTACCCACTACGCCAATGGATCGAAAGATGTAAAATATTGAGAATCTGAAGATGAGACAAGATTAACGAACAAAAACTCATTAGGATTTTGGTAGGTCGCCTTCTGCAGAAAATACGATACCATCAACACTGATCAACTCTGGGATTTAAAGACATAAGCCGAAAACTAAGTCAGAAAAAGCGTCCATAATTATTTGATTTCTGAATAAAACTAGGCTAATCCAGCATCTTTAAGGAATTTAAAATGTAGAATTTAAAATGAGATTGCAGGCGATGATTAATACTTTTAGAATTAAATCATACATTTGGTTGATCCGGTATTCCTATTTTGGTTTGCTTTCTTTGTCTAACAGCATATAAATCATCGTGGGTTATTTAATACCAAAACCAAGAACAGCAGTAGTACTATTTACCCCCTTGCTGTGGGTGTAAGTGGGTTCATAACTTCCCAATTGTATTAGTCCGAAAGTGAATACAATAACAAACGTGATGTTTGAACTCTCTTTCTTGGAGGCTGCAGTTCAATACTTTAGCCATTTTACGCCACGGTGACTCTCCAAGATATTCTTGATGGATATAAGTTAAAGACTGAAGAACAACATCAAGTGACATATTAAATAGAAATGATCATATTATAATTACCATTGCGGTAGAGGAGTAGATAGTGTTATATATATATATATATATATAATGGTTAGAGTGTTCGTCAATTGTCCGGGGGATCGGGTTCAATCCCAGTTCTATTCATACCAAAGACTAAAAAAATGGTACTTGATGTCTCCTTGCTTAACAATCAGCTTCATATGGTACCGATAAAAAGTAAGTGGAAAAATTCAGAGAAGGGCGTAGCGCCCTTCCTTACTCCACGGTCTAGTAGCTATTGAAAAGGGAACCTTTGGGCCTCTGTCGACTACGGTCAGCCAACTTATATATATATATATATATATATATATATGCATGTGTTGGGGGTGCGATAGATATACTTCCCAGATTTTAAACTACCTACTGAGTAGTGCAAGGAAACTTAGATAATAATAATACCATCTTGCTGATGCCATCATCTTTTTTACAAATGAAATCAGATATGATCATGAGTTAGATCGGTGCAAAGTGGGTATTTTCTGTTGAAACATTTTTTTAATGACTGATGAGTTTTTAATTGCTACACAGAGTGATTTTCGGGCTCATTTAATGGTATGTCTATATGATGCTGCTTCGAATGATATTTTTAACCCATAGGAGTATAGCAAAATGGATACTGTTATGGATTGAAAATTCTATCTTTGTTAAGCAAATACATATTCACCAGTCTTAAAAACATTTCTGCAGCTAACGCATGTTGTGCTACGGTTCAAGCATAACAAATTGTATTTGAAAAAAGTAAAACATTAGATAGTTTGAGCAATCATTTCCACTTTCCTAACTTTACTCGCATTACAAAGGTCACAATTTAAAATATGGGAGCTATTTCTCTCGCTCCCTATATATATATATATGTGTGTGTGTGTGTGTGTGTGTGTGTTTGGGCATCACTTCTTCATTAATGAATATATCATTGAACAATATAAACATGTTTTGTCTACATATTTTTGTTTATGTCCTTTCCAGTCGTCGAATTGATTTTACGGTGTCCGGGGGGAATTTATCAATCAATTCCCACCGGACACCGTAAAATCCATTCGGCAACTGGAAAGGACAAATACAAAAATATGTTTACAAAAACTGTCTATATTGTTCAATGAAATATATATCCATCATCATTTTCTTTGAGTCACGCTGCTCGGACGGATTTCCTGACTCTTTTGATTCATCTCAATCGTCCATCGCTCCCGGCAGGTCTAAACAGCATAATGTGTCTGCGCAGTGGTGTTGAAGGTAAGTTCTTGCTGGTCGACCAACTGTGGGACATTCATATCAACGGTTCTATCTGAGAAGTCACTTATAAGTTCATGTTTGCTTATCCAGCAGTGTCTCGCTTGTTCATCTTTCGCAAATAGTTTTAGAGGTTCTATTTACCAACCCCTCCGCTCGGGCAGGATATGACACAAGGTCAATTTTTAAGCGGAGTTTAACAGGTTTGAATTCAGAGTTTTCCTTCTCCTAGACTAGTTGCCTCACCAAGGCTGAAGAACCTAGTCTGTCCTACTATTTACCCATAGCTAGAGGGAGAATAATTGGATTCATACCTTCCCCAAGGGTATTAGTGCTATGTGAAATGTAATCTGTCTCGTCCAGGATTTGAACTCGTGTTGCCGTGTCCATTTCCTACGACGATAACGACTGCACCACGGGACTCACATTTGTTGTTTCGTGGGATGTTCTTTCCAGGATTTGTTCAAAATAACTCGTAACATTCTTGAGTAGTTCCCATCTAGCTTTTCTCTATGCGTTTTATTTGTGGCCATGTGGTGCATCCATTGAGTAGTATTGACACAAATGCTTCTTGGAAGAAATCCAGTTTTATTTTATCGGATAGATCCGACTTTCATACGATTGATAGCCTATTGCGAGCAGTCCATGCCATCGCTAAGTGAACACTGACATTTCTTTCAGTAGATAAGATGCTGCTGCCGAGATACGTGAGCGTGTTTGCTAATTTCAGAGCAGCGACTCATCTACTGAAAATAATGTAATAATAAATATATATATATTGTCATCCACGACAGACTGTTTCGTTGTATCACAACTTTTCAGTGTTGGTTTGGTTTGGTTTGATTTTATGACATATCAACTATTGTAGGTTATTTAATGACAAATCCATTTTTATGCATATAAACAGTGCTATTTCGAACAGTTAAGTTTAACATAAGTACACAGATTTAATTAAAAAAAAAGCCATTCATTTCAGCATAAGTACGCAGTTTAGTTCTATTTGACCCATAGATATTACATTATCAGATGCTACTATTTCGAGCCAAAGTGGACTCGGGAGCGATGACAATAAAGGGGTACCCCGCATTCCCCAAAGCTTCAGCAATATTGGAGCCTCACCATCAGATTATCTATTGTCATATCTAGGACACTCGTTGAGAGAGTATTAACCCTTTGCAGAGAAGCAGTCGGTGTATTCTGTAACCCCAGGAGTCTGGGCTAAGTGAAGCGAGACACTTGAGATGCTTCAAGCTGTGATCAAAACCCGGCTGACTTTATGCTAGTCAGATATCTGAACCCAGAGCTATTGTCATTGTTAGCGTAAGTGAATGAATTTTCACGTATATATTTTTACATATATGTTGTCGGCTACAGGGGTGCTTAATTCATGAGAAGAACTTTGCATTTACGCATATATGTATATATATATATATATATATAACTGCCACAGTGTACTCCAGCAATCATTTTAATCATTTTTTGTGCAGGTTTTTAAATTAACCAGAAGAAATCAGGATATTATGGTCGACGTGGATAGAGTACGCGATATAATTGTCGATTCTATTGGTTGGTGTGGCATACAAACTATTAAATTAACATTGAATGTCGTGTTCTTGGTAGGATGTATGTGAATATTTGGCTTTGTGTGAACGCCACCGGAATATTAAATATAAGATTGGCAAAAAATATCTTTTAAAGAGTTGATTAATAAAACGTTGTCATGATTAAATCTGAAAGGGAAAAAATATTTGCCGAGGATTAAAATTGATTCGCCTCTTTTACACGAAGAATCGATAAACCATCTTCTGGTGTTGATTCGATCATTTGAAGCAACACACACACACACACACACACACACACACACACACACACACACACACACATATATATATATATAAATATATATATATGTGTGTGTGTGTGTGTGTGTGTGTGTGTTTCGTATATTGAGCGTTTCAGAAATATATATATATATATATAATGTTCGTAAATTTTGATATGACTTTGAGATCTAATAACTTAACCAATTATCGTTCAAATGATATCAAAATTTAGCAAATATTTCAAGTATTTCTCTAGTATTAATAATTTGTAAGCAATCATACGGTTTTAAGTAACTGTTCATGTTTAATAATAATAATAATAATAATAATAATAATAATAAGAAGAAGAAGAAGAAGAAGAAGAAGAAGCAATATAAGCAAGTGTAGGTTATGTGGTGATCGAGAAGAAACGATTAATCACATAATAAGCAGATGAAGCAAACAAGCTCAAAAGGAATACAAGACTAGACACAACTGGGTAGGAAAGGTGATCCACTGAGAATTGTGCAAGAAACTGAAATTTGACCGTACGAACAAATGGTTTATACACAAACCAGAATATGTCCTTGAGAATGACAAGATTCACCGGAAATTTGAGATACAAACAAATCCCCTACTCCCAGCCAGATGACCAGACTTTATACCAATTAACAAAAAAAAAAAAAAAAGAAAAGAAAAAAAAAGACAATCTGCTGTATAGTGGAGTTTGCCGTCTCAGTAGACCACATAGTGAAAGTTAAAGAAAGCGAAAAAAAAAAGAGAAAGATTAGTACTTAGACCTTGACAGAGAATTAAAAATGTTGTGGGTAACGGTGATACTAAATGTAATTGGTGCACTTTGAACAGCCTGCAAAGGCTTGCAAAGGGGACTGGACGAATTGGGAATCAGATGCCATTCAGGCTACAGCATTGAGAGATCAGCCTGTATACTGAGAAGAGTCCTAGAGACTTAAGGAGACTTCCTGTCACTCACACTCCTGTGAAAGACCATAAGCTTACACTGATGTAAAGAAACCTGCGAGATGTATAATAATAAAGTCAAAGGAAACGGGAAGAAAACGAAAAGAGGGACAAGTACTTAGATCTCTCTAGACAACTAAAAAAGCTGTGGAACACGAAGGTGAAGGTGATACCAGTTGTGTTTCGTATGCTCTGAACAGTCCCTAAAAACCTGATAAGTGATCTGGAAGAGCTAGAAAACAGAGGACGTGCAGAGACGATTAAAACTACTGAATTGTTCAGAATACTGGGAAGAGTCCTGGACACTGGAAGAGACTTGCGATCACTAGCTCTTGTGAAAAATCTTCAGCGAACGCTGGTGTCAAAAACTTGTAAGGAATAATAATAATAATAATAATAATAATAATAATAATATCGGCTAACGCTGATGTGAAAAGCTCTAATGAGTGAATAATAATAATTGTAATAATAATGACAAGGAAACAAAACAATTTTGAAGCAAAATATGTCAACCAAGAGAAAATAACAGAAAAGCTGAATGGATAGGCAACATGAGAAATTTGTTAGAAGGACTCAAAGAAGGACCGAAGGTGAAAATACACCTCGATTCACTCAGAGCAAAATTACCAAATTGGAAAACGCCAGACCATGATGGCAGACATGGATACACGTTTAAAAAATTCACATATCTCCATGACTGACTGGCTATCGAAATAAATAGATGCTTCGAAGAAATAGATACACCCGAATGGATGACAAAAGGAAAGATCACTCTGATCAAAAGACGAACCTAAAAAGGAACCGAGCTAACCACTACAGACCCATAACGTACCTACGGACGATGTGGAATATACAAACGGCACAAATTAGGAAGGAGATTTATGATTCGCTAATAAGCCGCAGACTGTTACCCGAGGAACGGAAAGAGTGCCGTAAGTGGACCAGAGGAACAGGAGGGCTACTATACATTGATCAACATATCCTCTATAAGAGCAATACGAGACGAAAAAAACTAGCTTTGATGTGGAAGGACTACAAAACGGCATATGATATAGTCCCGCAAAGTTGGATAAAAGACTGTCTAAAAATGTACAAGATATCCGGCGAAGTCATAAAGTTTATCGAAAATACCATGAAAAACTGGAGAATGGAATTGACAGCAGGTGGAAACAGCTTAACTGGGGTAAAAAATTCGGGGAGCGATTTTCCTGGGAGATGCGCTATCAGCATTACATTTTATCGGAAATGTACAAGCGGATATAAACTACATAAATCAACCACCTAATGTACATAGCCAATATCAAACTGTTTACCAAAAATGAAAAAGAATTAGAAACCATAATACTAGCAATAAAGATATATAGTAACAATATAGGGATGGGATTTGCCATAGAAAAATGTCATGCTAATAATGAAAAGTGGAAAACGACAAATGACGGAAGGAATAGAACAACCAAATCAAGAAAATATAAGACCGCACTGAGAAAAGAAAATTGTAAATACTTGGGAATATTGAAAACGGACAGAATCAAACATGTGCCGATGAAAGTAAAATTTAAAAAGAAATACTTTAGGAGAATGAGGAAACTATTCGAAACCAAATTACATAACATAAATCTCATCAAAGGGATAATTACCTGGACTGTGTCTCTCGTAAGATACTTAAGACCATTCTTAAAGTGGACGAGAGAAGAACTTCAACAAATGGACCAGAGAATAAGAAAACTTATGATCGTAGAGAAAGCTTTACATCCCAGAGATGACCTAGAAAGACTGCATGTGTCAAGATAGAAGGAGGAAGAGGACACGCCTGCATTGAAGATACATCAGTAAGACGTCTCGAAGACAGCATAAAAAAAGCAAAGAAAGACTGTCAACAGCGATCAGAAACAATACAAACAAAACAATGATCAATAGAACAACAATAACTAGAAAATATAAACGGGAAGAAAAACAACTGTATGGACACTTCAAGCGACAAACAAACGAAATCTCATACAAGAAGAATTGAACATGGCCAAGAAAGGGAAACCTTAAGAGAAAAACTGAATCCTTTCTAATAACACCACAAAACAACGCTATATGAGCAAACTGCGTTGAAGCAAAAATAGATAAGACGCAACAAAATATCAAGTGTAGGTTACGTGGTGATAGAGACGAAACCATCAATCATATAATAATCGAATGCAGTAAATTAGCACAAAAAGAAGGGGTACATGCACAACAGAATCTGTCCTGGAGAATAAGACGTACAAGCTTCTCTGGGATTTTGAGATACGAAAGGATCTCCTAATCTTGGTAAAAAATATCAGACGTAGTGATAGTCAACAAAAATTAGAGCCGACCGAATAGTGGTCTTTGCCGTTCCGGCTGATCATCGAGTAAAACGGAAAGCAAAAAGAGAGGTATATACCAAGACCTTGCCAGAGGAGTGAAAAAACTCTGAAACATAAAAGAGACAATGATACCAGTTGTAATTGGCATGCTCGGTCCAGTCACTAAAGGATTGGTACAAGGACTGGAGGACTTGGAAATAAGAGGACGAGTGGAGGCCTTCCAAACTATTGAATTGTTGAGATCTGACCGAATACTAAGAAGAGTTCTCGAGACTTGGGAGACTTGCACTCAGTCAGACTCCAGTGGAAAACCATTAGCAAATGCTGGCATGTAAAATGAGTCAAATAATAATTATAATTTCTTTGCCCATCGGGAAATTCTTTCAATTAGTTATATCTAATTCAAATAATTTTTTGATGGATCAATTTAACCTATAGATGTGACTCAAACCCTCGGATACAATGGATATAGGAGTAGAAGCTACAAATCGGTGACTTCATATTTCCCATGACTTCAAAACAGTAGCCTCACCACCGGTCATAAGCGTGTGTTATGTGTACATGTATTCTTATAAATATCAGCAAAAACCACCAAGGATTCCACGCAAGACTTTAATTTCGTCCGATAATTTCGCCAGATCATCCCCCTTTTTTTAAGCGAAATAAACAAATAAACAATAAATAAGTGAATAAAATAAATGAACAACCAAAAAATAAACAAAAACACTTATCAGACTGATGTTTTTTGGAGTTAATAAAAACAATTACGGCATGAAAAATATTTCTGCCTGGAAGCTCGTATTTAACACGAAAGGTGAAATAATAATTATTGCAGCTTATATATATATATATATATACGTGTGTGTTTATGTGTGTGCGCACGCATGTGTGTGTGTGTGCTGCATGTATTTAGTCCTGTCACTGGATACTGGTGTTATCGTGAGGTACCGTTGTGATGAACTGGGTTAGTGGTAATAATGCTTCAGCTCAGAAACCATGCCTGACCCAAGACTGATCCTCTGAGGAAAGTTTTTTGAGAGCACTGGTAATGTTATCTTTTCATATTATAGATAAAGCCTCCTATTTATTCCTTGTGTAACTAGAATCAATTTTCAAAGTAGACACATGAAATTTGATTAAAAAAAAAAAAGAAATTTGAAAAGACGACATAATTGATTAGTTTAGACATTTTTTTTCCAAATAAACAAAAGACAAACCAAATTGAAATGGCTTTAGGAATCAAATTTTAACAAAAAATAATTCTAAAATGATGTTTTGCAAGAGAGATAGGATTAGATATTTTGCAGATGTTTCATTTATTTTCCAAGAGATGAATATGGTGACAAAACAAATAATGGGATCAGATATCCAAAAAAAAAGTGTATCCAACGTAGAAAGAAATGATAAGCCCTAGTAATACAATTTACAAGACTTAGATTCGCACAAGGTGACGTGTTTGAGTTACCTATTAAGAACTGGATCCACTACTAATCATCTGAAAGACATTTACATTAGATAAGATGTTCATAAAATAATAATAACAAAAATAACCAGGAAACAAAAATGGGAAGAAAACAACTGTATGGACGTTTTGGGAGAATGACGGGCGACATCTCACACGAGAAAATGTGAACGTGGCTAAAAAAGGGAAACCTCAAGAGAGAAACTTAATCTCTTTTAATTCCAGCACAAAACAATGCCGTAAGGACTAATCATATCAAAGCAAGAATAGATAAGATGCGACAAAACAGCAGATGTAGATTATGTGGTGATAGAGACGAAATGATTAATCGTATAATAAGTGAATACAACAGTTTAGCAAAGAAAGAGTATTAGACTAGATATGACTTGGTGAACAAGATGGTCCACTGGGAATTGAGCAAGAAATTGAAATTTGACCATACGAAGGAATGTTGTTTGACCAACCTAGAATCTCTCCAGGAGAATGAAATGCACAAACTACTCTGGAAATTTTGAGAGACAAACAGGTCATTTAATATCGGCCAGACGACCAGACATAACAATCAACAATGAAAAGAGAGTTGCAGAATTGTGGACTTTACCGTTTCGGCTCACCACAGGGTAAAATTGAAAGAAAGGGAAAAGAAAGATAAGTACCTCGACCTTGCCTGGGAATTGAAGAAACTGTGGAACATGAAAGTGACGTTTATACTAATAGTGATTGATGCTCTTGGTACAGTCACCAAAGGATTATCAAAGGGACTGAAGGACTCGGAAATAGGAGGACAAGTGGAGACCATCAAACTACATCAGGGTCAAACTACATCATTGCCGAGATCGGCCATAACACTGAGGAGAGTCCTGGAGACTTGAGGAGACTTGTTGTCACTCAAACTCCAGTGGAAACCATCGGCTAACGCTGGTGAGAAAAACTCAAATAGGAGTGAAGTAATAATTCGGCACGGAAAAGTGTGCCATGTTGATAAGGATAAGAGGGAAAAGAGAAACAACTGAAAGGATAGAACTACTAAATCAGGAAAGCAGGATGTGTCCTCGTGGTGTAATGGTTAAAGCTATGGACTGCGGAATCGTAGTAAGTGAGTTCGTACTCCAGTCGCGCTATTACGTTCACTTTCGAGCTAATACCCTTGGGGAAGGTATGAACCCCCTTATCCTTCCAGCTATGTGTTAAATAGTACCACTACTGTGGAGAATAGCTTTGGTATTAAATAACCTACAAAGGTTGATATGCCATTAAACAAAGAAACGAAATCAGGAAAACATCAGAACGCGTACAAAGAAAAGAAATTATAAGTACTAGGGAATATATGAAGCAGATTCTATGAAATAGAGATGAATGAAAAATTAAGAAAAAATTACCTTAGAAAAGGAAGCAGAATACTAATATTGATGATCCTATTTACCAACCCCTCCGCTCGGGCAGGGTATGACACAAGGTCAATTTTTAAGCGGAGTTTAACAGGTTAGAATTCAGAGTTTTCCTTCTCCTAGACTAGTTGCCTGCACCAAGGCTGAAGAACCAAGTCTGTCCTACTATTTACCCATAGCTGGAGGGAGAATAATTGGATTCATACCTTTCCCAAGGGTGTTAGTGCTATGTGAAATGCAATCGGTCTCGTCCAGGATTTGAACTCATGTCGCCGTGTCCATTTCCTACGACGATAACCATTACACCACGGGCACCTCAAATATTGATGATTGTGTTAATACAAGGACTCAAGTAATACATAAAAAAGAGCAAAGAAAGAATAATTACAGAAGCCACAAGCTACATGTGCAACACAATAACGAACAGAATTCAACAAAAAAATAGAAAACAGAAACGAGAAGGAAAACAACTGTATGGGTACTTCAAGCGACAGACTATCGAGATGGCACACAAGATGTCCGTTGTTGTATAGCCACATAATACATATGCATGTAGAAACAACGACGCAGTGAAGACGAGCGGACACAGTTCTTTAGAAAAATATACCTCTCACTTTATTTGAAAGGGTTCGAAAGGGTTACTAAAGGTTTTACTGTGTGAGAGGTGAGTTGGAGACTGAACAGAACTGCAACATATTGACCCCCACTCTTAGGGCCATAAAAGCGTTTCTTTCCCGTTCTCCTGGGATGCTCAACCGGGGGCCTGGGGACCCTGCCTCTCTGGGACATGGTCCTCATTCCAGCATATTCTCTCCAACTGCAACTGCTCAATCAGGGGTCCTGAGGGCCCCCTCTGCTGAGTGCTGGTTCTCTCTACAGCATCTTATCTCCAACTAACTCGAACTTCCTGTGCACCGAGTTATATTATTGTTTTACGCCCACTCAATCCAACCTCTCAACAGTCAAGGTTATTCCCTTGATACCTTCAACCGGATGTTATTTACGCAGGTGCATTTCCTATTTTGACAGCTCGGCCGGGGTCAATATGCAACACCGTGACATTACAAAGAAAGGTTTGGTTTGTTTGGTTTTATGGCATATCAACCTTTATAGGGTTTTTTTTTATCACCAAACCCATTTTTATGTAAATAGTCAGCTGTATTTCAAACGATTCAGTTTAGCATGAGTATACAGTTTAATTGACAAAACAGTTCTAATTCAGCTAATTCAGTTTAGTATAAGTACAGATTTTGTTTACACAAAGTTAAATGTCAACACAGTTCTACATTAAACAATTCAGTTTGGCGTAAGTACAGTTTCAATGTCGAAAAAGGTCCCATTTCAAACAATTCGGTTTAGCACAAGCACGCTGTTTAAATGTAAGTACAGTTTAATTGTCAAAAACATTTCTATTTAAGCTATTCAGTTTAGTCAAATGGTTCTAATTCAAACAATTCAGTTTAGCATAAGTATGCAGTTAGTTCTATTTAACCCATAGATAGTGCCTTATCAGGTACTACCATTCCAGGCCAGAGTATACCTGGGAGCAATGGCAATGAAGGGGAACTCCGTATTCCCCAAAGCTCCAGAATCACTGAAACCTCACCATCAGATTGTTTAGTGTCATATCCAGGACACTCGTTGGGGGGAAAGTCTTAGCCCTCTGTATTCTACAGCACCCACCACAGCCGACTGGACAAACAAAGAAAGGGAAATAAATAAATGAATCTGTTAATAGTAGCACAAAACAATACCTTCGGGATCAACTGGTACGATTGAAAATATCCCCAGAGACTTGATAAGTGGGCTGGATGAGTTGGAAATCGGAGGAAATCGAGGCGAGACCACACAAACTACAGTATTGTTAAGATTAGCCAGAATACTGAGAAAAGTCCTGGAGATCTTAGGAGATACTGTGTTATTCAGGCTCATGTGAAAAAATACTGGTGCAAATAACTCGCAATGAGAAATAACAGAGTAAATCAAATTTTTTGAAATTTCTTTATAACGTGAGGTACAATTCGGCAGGTCTAGACGATTTTGCAGAGTTTGTGAAGGGGAGAAACCACACTGGACTGTGAGATACCGAGCTCGCCTGATACTCACTGAATGCTAGTCATTGGATTTGCCGAGTTCGAGAAGTTGACGAACCACACTGGACTGTGAGATGCCGAACTTGCCTGATACTCTCTGATTGTTACTCACTGGATTTGCCTAGTTCGTGAAGTTGACGAACCATACTGGACTGTGCGATGCCGAGCTCGCCTGATACTCACTGAATGCTACTCACTGGATTTGCTGAGTTCGTTAAGGTGACGAACCACACTGGACTGTGAGATGCCGAGCTTGCCTGATACTCTCTGATTGTTACTCACTGGATTTGCCTAGTTCGTGAAGTTGACGAACCATACTGGACTGTGCGATGCCGAGCTTGCCTGATACTCTTTGAATGCTACTCACTGGATTGCCTACTTCGTGAAGGTGACGAATAACACTGGACTGTGAGATGCCGAACTCGAATTCGTCTCTTCGAATTCGTCTCGCCGAATTTATCTCGATGACTTGAAGAACGGTTTCGGAATACACGGTTTTAGGTCAACCTGACCTTTCCTGATCGTTGAGGTTCTAGCAACCCAACCGAAATTTCTTCAATTCTCTGGTTAGAGTGCTGTAAACAACTGCGCCTTTAATTTTCGTACGACAAATGTTTTTGTTTGCTTTTCAAAGCGTTATGGTCTTGTTCCAATGCGTAAAGCATAAATTCCCGAATTTGACTACGCTGCATGTTCATGCAGTTTTCAAAATCACACACAGAGTAAAGTAATACACAACATGTGAGTGCACCAACTACCATAATACTATCAACCACTTGGGGGTTCTTTTCCACGGCTTGAACTACTCCGGTCATGTGATATACGCACTGTTAACTAGCACATATAAAGATATTGCAAAATGTTTGACTCAGCCTCGTAATAATTTTAATGATATGAGAATTGATTATGTCAAAGCAAAAATTGAGAACACAAAGAAAAATAGCTAGAGTAGATTATGCAAAGAGAGAGAGAGAGAGAGAGAGAGATTAAACAGTTATTCACATAATAATCGTATGCAGCAAACTGCACTTAAATGAGGAATCTGCATTGGCCAAAATCGATAATACAAGAAACTTTGTCTACCGCCGTTCAAATGAAGCGTTTCAAGTTGACTGGTTTGGTTTCTTTGTTTAATGGCATATCAACCTTTGTAGGTTATTTAATGCCAAAGCTATTCTCGTAGAAAAACTGTAGTGGTACAATTTAACTCATAGCTGGGAGAATAAGTGGGTTCATACCTTTTCTAAGGGTATTTGCCCGAAAGTGAACGTAATAGCGCGACTAGAGTAAGAACTCGCTTACTACGATTCCGCAGTCCATCGCCTTAACCATTATACCACGAGGACACCCCCTTGACTACGTGAAGAAAACTAATTTCTCAATTGATTCATGACGTAGGGCTGTATGTCATAACTGGCTAAAGTACTGGACTACGGCCTCATTGTAAGAGTTCGAACTCCCGTCACGCTATTACATTCCCTTTTGGGTTAATACCCTTGGGAAAGGTATGGGACTCCTTATTCCCTCAGTTGTAGGTTAAATAGTATCACTGCTCTTCTTCATGATGGCATTTAGTTCAATATTAAATAGACTTACTACTGTTAACAATACTTGAAACCATTTTATTGCGTACTAACAAATGATTAATACTCAATAGAATTATTAGTGTTAGATAGCAATCTTTGAAACCATTTAACTGTGTGCAAACAAATGATCAATATCAAATAGGATTATTTGTGTTAGATAGCAATGTTTGAAACTATTTAGCTGTGGACAAACAAATGATTTATATAAAATAGAATCATTAAACTCAGATAGTAATACTTGAAATTATCTATGTGCAAACAAAAGAGCTCTAACTCATTTTAAAATGTTTTTGTTGGCGACCGTAGTCTAGGGTGACCCAAGATGTAGGGGAGGGCGCTAATTAATCGTGCGCTTACAAATCATCGATATATAAAAACAGGATTTAGTAGTCAATAACCCACGAAGGTTGAAATGACATTAAATATAGAAACCAAACCCTGTCAGTGTATTTTACGCCCCGCCGACAAGGTTAAATTTCGACCGTTTCAAAAGAAAGTAAATATAAGTTTATGGATATATCGTGTACATGTGTTCATGCATCTACAAATTCTTTTGCGTAATATCATTGGAGATGGTGCATCTGAGTGCATATTTACCGGTATTCAAATGATTTACGTCGATGGATAATTTCGTGCCTGTGTTTTGCGTTCATTTGACATGGTTCTAGTTTCTTTATTATAATCTATCGATGTTCTTCAGACGTGTGCCTTGGCCGCATTTCTATTCCATTCTTGGCTTTTATCAGCAACGATATTTTCAATTACAACTGAAAAACTGTTATTGACACGGATCTTTTGTACTTTTCTCGCTTCTTTCTTTCTTTCGTTCTTTGGTTTTCTATTCTCTTTCTACTTTTCTTTCACTCTTTTCTTTCGTCCTTTCATTTAGTTTTATTTTTATATCCTTACCTCAACAATGCACATCTGTACATTGAAATCCCGGATAATTTTCTCATTGCATTGATTGATAATTTTCAGGAGGATAATTCATCTTGCGACCGAATAAAGGAGTTGGTTGCATTGGTTAGCGTTTTACGGCATATCAACTCATGTGTGTTATTCACTACAATATCTACTTTTTATATATCGATGATTTGTAAGCGCACAATTGATTGGTAAGTTTATTTTAAAACGAGTTAGAGCTCTTTTGTTTGCACACAGTTAAATAATTTCAAGTATTACTATCGTGCTCTAATGATTTTATTTTGTATTAATCATTTGTTCGCACACAGCTAAATAGTGTCAAACATTGCAATCCAACACTAATAATTCTATTTGATATTGATCATTTGTTTGCACACATATAAATTGTCTCTAACATTGCTATCTAACACTAATAATTCTATTTAGTATTAATGATTTGTTTGTACACAGTCAAATGGTTTCAATTATTGTTATTTAACACTTATAATTTAATTTATCAAGTATTCCTATCTAATACAAACAGTTTGCACATAGCTGTATGGCTTCAAAAAATTAATAATAATAATAATAATAATAATCACCTAATCTCAGCCAAAAGACTAAATCTAGTGATAGTCGACAAGAGAGAGAGAGAGAGAGAGAGTGAGAGAGAATCTGCCGATTAGTGGACTTGGTCGAGCAGGCAGACCACAGAGTAAAAACCAAAGAAAACGAAAAGGGAGTTAAGTACTTAAACCTCGCCAGAGAACTAAAAAAAGCTATTGAACAAGAGAGCGACAGTGATACCAATTACAATTGGTGCGCTACGAACGATCTCCAAAACTTGACAAGGGAGCTAGTGTTATACAATTAAGGAATGATTTTTTTATATTAATCATTTTTCGCTAATTATATTTTTTATCATTCAGTTTGGTAAGGCTTTGAACTATTCGAGTCTCTTAAGTCCAAGTCCATAGTCATTTGGTGCAGTTACGCTCGGGTACAAAAGATATGACAATCACCCTTTGTGATAATAAACCCCCAGACAGGAAATAGGGCTGGAGTGTGGATGACGTCATGCCCGGAAGAGATGGTCATGAGAATTTGAGGATTTTGAAAAGATGAGTTGAAATTGGACCACTGAGGCGAGGGTTGGATTTTGACCGTTGAAAGATGTAGTTGGGTTTTTCGGATCTCTACCGACAGAGATCTTTGACATCACAAGATGCGCTGCGCGTTGGGGTGGAGTCAGAATAGTATGGTCAGCATAGTATCATTAGCAAAGACTTTTAAGAATTGTGTGTCTCTCCTCGTAATTGTATATGTATTGTATTACAGTTGGAATTGAGATGTTTGTGGTTTTTACACTAGAAGAGTTTGAAATCAGAGGACGAACCGAGTTTATCCAAACTACAACATTACTGAGATCGTCCTAAATACTGAGGAGAGTCCTAGAGACTTGAAAAGGCTTGTTGTCATCAGGCTACAGTGAATGACCATCGACTAACGGTTGAGTGAAAAAACTCGCTCATATTGATAATAATAATTCAAGCAGGTGTTGAAGGAGTATCAGAAAATATAGTTTTGTGAGATGTCGGTGGTCTGAGAAATGGGTAAACAAGTTAACTCATTCAGTCTAATAATAATTATTAGTAAATGATTAATTAGTTTTGACCCATCGATGCAGCCCTAACAAGTACTAGAAATCCGAGTAAAAGTAATATCATGGTTATGAAGAGGTATTCTTCATTTACGAAACTTTAGAACTGGAGCCACATCATCAGACGCATTTTAGAGTTATACCCAGGAGACAGGGTAAAGGGGATAAAAGCTTTTCTTTAGTAAAGGCATATAAAATCAACAATACAGCCAACAAATTGTCTGGATTTAAATGTTTGGTTTCTTGGTTGAGTTTTATGGCATATGAACCATTGCTAGCTTTTAAATGCCAAATCCTGTTTTTACATATATATCAATTATTTGATTCTAAACATATTTTGCAGATACATGCAGTTAAATGATCAAACTTATCTAATTCCAAATCCATCTTTCGAGAAGGACAGTAGTGGTACTATTTAACCCATTGACGGGAGGATCAGGGGTTTCATACCTTTCGCAAGGGTATTTGTCCAAAAGTGAACATATAATCGCAACTAGAATTCGAACTCTCGTACTACGATTCTGCATCCTTACACCATGGGGACACCTTCCAGTTCCATAATTAACAATTAAACTTAGCTTAAGTCAACAAAGTTACATGATTCCAAGTATTGCTGTGTATCACTAATAATTCAATTAAACATCCGTCATTTGTTTACACACAGTTAAATAATCAAACTGTTCTATTTCAATCAAGTTAATTTAGCTTAAGTTATTTGTTTGCACTCAGTTTAAAAGTCAAACAGTTCTATTTGACCAATACGTAGGTCCCTATCGAGTGCTACCACTCCTGGCCAGAGTGGATCTCGGAGAGATGGCAATGAAGAGGTACTCCGCATTCCCCAAAGCTCCAGCATTACTAAAGACTCACCATCAGATTATTTTATGTCATATCCCGGACACTCGTTGTTGTTGGCGGTAGGGGGTCTCAACCATCTGCAGAGATGCAGTCGGTGTATTCTACGGCCCCCAGATGACGGGGCTGCTGAATAAGGACCCTATTTATGGTTGACATGGAATTTAGATTAAATTTTTCTGAAATCCCATCTATTATCGTCTCATTATATGTTATTAGCATAGGGTTCGGTTGTATTGTTTTATTATTATTATTATTATCATTATTATCATTATTACTGAATTCGAGCCAGTGGCTGCTGGGTTGCATCAGTGACGTCATTTTGACGTCATCTTTAACACATATTCGCAGTCATCTTAATATTTCCTACTTAATCATTCTATTGTTGCTTAAGACCTCACAGCTGCTGTTGCTGCTTGTATCTCTTCTCTTTCTTGCGGTACATTCATTCATAATCTGCGTGACGTATTCAAGTAATTTGCTGCCGGTCGTTGTCGTTTGCGAGATCCACCGTGTCGCCAGGACATGAAAAAGGCCATGATGACAGCATCACCACCGGCAACAATAATAATAATAATAATAATAATAGAATAAAAAATATTCAGTTTTTTTTTTCTATGTTCGTTGTTGTTGTAATTGCCTTACGGCAGATCGCCTGCATATCAAGATGGATGACATCATTTCGTACATACCAACAACAGACTCTAAAGCTAAGATAGACAAGACACACCAATATACGACATTTCCACTCATGCGATTTCAGACCTTGTGACTCAAATTTAATTTTCTCTTTGTTCAAAACTAAATTAAATAAAAAAATTCTATAAATTTTCAACGGCGTATATGTACTTACCATCCTCTCCGTACCAACAGATTGTTGCACCAAATCAATTTTAAGTGGCGTTTAACATGATTGATTTCAGAGTTTTCCTTCTGCTCGATGGGTTACAATACATCAGTTAACGAATCCAGTCGGCTTAACTATTTATCCATAGTTGGATTCATACCTTTCCATAGGGGATTAGCATTATTAAAAATGCAAAAGAGACTCTTGTAGGATTTGAGCTCGGGTCGCAGTGTTCATTTTTTATGACGATTACGATCACACCAAGGTCGCCTCCATTTGCCACAGCACCGTTTTTAGATCGGAACTTTCGGTGGAGCTTCGAATAAACTGACAGACCATGGATGAGGCGTAAGAAACCCCTAAAAAAATAAAAGGGTGTGTTGGATATGATACTAAACTGCTGTCGATATAAATGATCTAGCTCTGGATATCTGAGGAGTGTGGAGAACACCTTTACTTCCATTACTCCCAGATCCACTCTCAATTGGAGTGGCAGTACCTGTTAAGGCCCTTCTATGAGTCAAATAGTTCCTTTTAAAAATCACTCTTTTTCAAAATATTTGTATTAGGTGTTGGAATCCATATAAATGTGTGCAAAAGAGGCGTCTGTAGTGTAACGGTTATCATTGTAGAAAATGAATCGCTGACTCAAGTTCAAATCCTGGACGTGAATGTTTGCATTTCACATTGCGCTCATATAGTTATGAATTTAATTATTTTATGTGTAAATAGGTCGACTGAAGTCTTAAATCTTGCCATGACAACCGATCTAGGAGAAGAAAAATTCAGTATTCTAGCCTGAAAAAAAAAACTCCGCTTAAAAATTGAATTTGTGTCGCATCCTGCTCGTCTGGAGGTGTTGGGTATATATATTTCTTTTTTAATTCATAATATTTATCATACAACGTGTGAGAACACGAGCGATATCCTGTCCTCATTAGACAAACAGTGCTGATGCCACAGTTTCGGTGGCTAAGATGGTACTGCCATACTTTTGGTCATCATCGTCATCATCAAACACACCACCTCTGATAATGACCAAAAGTATGGTCAAAAGCGTTTGGGCAAAAGATATGGAGCAATTTCTTTGCAACCTAGCTCCCGACACACACACACACACACACACACACACACACACACACACACACACACACACACACACAAACCCAAGTAGACTTGAAAGATTACAATTAAAAATAATAAACAAAAAATGTTCCGTATTCTTAAATAAAACTTGCCTTAATAATAACTCGCTGCCTAAATATACACTGTTCAATATATAAACATATATACTATATATATATATATATATATATAGTAATTTGCTTGCACACAGTTATATATATATATATATATATATATATATATATATATATATAACTTTGTGCAAGCAAATGACTATTATCAAATTAGTAGAAATAATTACTTGTATTAAATTATTAAATTAGTAGAAATAATTACTTGTAACTATATAATTGATAGCGTTAGATAGGAGTACTTGAAACTATACAAATACTTTAAACCATACAGATGTAAGCCTAAATATACAATGAAGGTAATTCCTTAACCTATAGGCATATAATAACCCTTACCAGGTTTATATGCCGTTAAAATCAATCAATCAATCAATCAAATGTTCGTGGATCGAACATATTTTTAGCTCTCCGTTACATATCAAATATTTCTATTTCAAGTATTCTATATGGATAATTTTCATACACTTTTATTATTTCGCGTATTCCTATCAAATGATAATAATACCATTGTTTCAACAAATAATTCTTATTTAATAACATCAGTTTTTTTTACTCATAGTTTAAATTGATAACTACCACGACAACTACTACTACTACTACGTTGGGCGCCTTGCATGGTGTAATAATTAGCAAGGTAAACTGGCAAACCTTCACGAGTGAGTTTGAGTCTCACTGGATCCCTTATTTATGCAGTCATGTGCTACATTTAAGTAAAAAAAAAAAAAATTAGTAAATTACAATTACTAATAATAACTACTACGGCTAATAATAATAATAATAGTAATTATAATCCTAGTAAACAAAGTATTCTTTATACAAAAAAAAAAGTCGTAAAGTTGGCGACATTAGTCGAGGGTGATCCGAAAGCTGACTTTTCAATAGCTACTACACCGAAGTTTAATGGAGGGCGCTGCTCCATTCCCTGAATTGTTTCACTTTACCCTTGATTCTCACCTTATAATGCTGAGTGTTAAGCAAGGCAGCATCAAATACGATTTTTTGAGTCTTTGGTATGACGACCTGGGATTGAACCCTGGTCTCCCGGACCACTGGCGAACACTCAACTCATTAAATCAATTACTTTGATACAAATGGTTTAGCTATATGGCGTCAAATATTCCAATCGAATACTAATAATTTTTAAACAGATCTATAATATCTATGGTATCCTAAAAGGTACTACCAGTCCGGGTCAGAGTAGATCTCGGGTAAGAGCCATGAAGGCATACTTAACACTCGCTAAAGCTACTGATTTCATGATGTCATACTCCAGAAGCCCTTTTTTCACCGAAGATATAGTAAGCATATTCGTTGCCCCACTGACAGAGAGGTCAAACAAAAGAAGATTGACGAGAGGTGGAAGTTGTTACTATTCCACCAAATCAGTTTAAAACAGGAAAAACAAAATACTGGAAAACAACTGGGCTTTCAGTAGAAACGATGTATATACATATATGTATATTGACTTATGTAGGAAGAGTATTTGCCAATGGCCCTAGAGATCAGGGTTTAACCCCGGGTGCAGTCATATCAAAGACTCAAAAAATGGTCCTTGATACCTTCCTGATTAACACTCAGCACTATAAGGTTCGTATCAAGAGTTAAGTAGAGCGATCCACGGATAGGAGGAGCACCCTCCCCTTCATCTTGGTGTCGTAGCTATTGAAAAGGGAACATTCGGGTCACCCCTCGACTACGGTCACTAAATTTACTTTATTATATATATATATATATATATATATATATATATATATATATATGTGACACGAAGGTGTTTGTTGTAGTCCTCATTAACAACTTTTGTGGAGCATTTGCGAGAAGATTGTAACTATAAGAAGTGCAAGTTATGATTACAATTATCCAGACGACAATATGACTAAAAATCTACAAGATTACCTCCCAGTTGTTGGTCTAGTGAAGAGATCTGTTGGCACTTGATCTACTGTGAAAGCCACCGAACAAGACTGAGGTGAAATCTGAACGATTAAAAAGATAAAATCTATTGCTTCCGGCTGATTACGTTGTTGTCTGTTTAACAAGATGTATGACATACTTTTAGACAATCAAGGTGAATCACGTCACATTGTTAGTACGAGACCTATTCGGAAATTACCAACCCATTTTGAATATTTTCAGATCTGTTTTCGTGGTTTTGATGAAAAATTGGTAACCAATCATAGGAGACCTCACTACATATGCACTCTTTCATGGGGTTTCTCGGTCAGCAATGAGATCCCTTTCAGAGACATCGTATAAGTTTTGATCATCGTATTCACTGTGAGTTCCACTTGGCCATTAGTCCCTTCTCCTTCAGAATTTTTGGCTAAATATAGCATTATCCACGTTTTG
>OY757912.1:70886736-71125682 GCA_963585895.1 Sepioteuthis lessoniana | reverse complement strand
CACGTTTTGGAGCTCACGCTCCATCCGTTTGAATTTTGCTCCTTAATCTAGTTTTTTTCCGTTGATTAAGATTATTTGATTAGGTAATTTGGTTTAATGCCATATCAACCTATATGGCTTATTCAAAATCAAGTCCTTTATATATATATATATATATATATATATATATATATATATGTGTGTGTGTGTGTGTGTGTGTGTGTGTGTGTGTGTGTGTGTGTGTGTGATTTATTTTTAAACGGTTTAAGTTTATTTATTTGAACTCAGTTAAATGGTTTCAAGTGTTGGTCTTAAGTACAAAATAATTCTATCTAATATTAATTACTTGTTTGCACATTGTTAAATGGTTTCAAGCATAGCTACCCAACACTAATAATTTTATTTGATATTAATCATTTGTTTGCACTCAGATTATTTCAAGTATTGTTATTTAACGCTAATAATTCTTAATAATTCTATTTGATATCAATAATCTATTTGCACGCAGTTAAATGGTTTCAAGTATATTAAATGGTTGAATAGTTCTCTTTGATTCAGAGATTGGACCCTAAGGGGTACTACCGCTCTTGGTCAAAGTGGACCTGGAAGTAATTTTAATGAATGGGTATTCCACATCCTGCAAAGTTCCAGAAATGGAGCCTCACCATCAGATTGTTTAGAATAATACTCGGGACACTCGTTGGGGAGGGGGTCTTACAACTCTGCAAAGACGGAATATTCTATAGCTCCAGTTGGGTGAGGAAAATATTTCAGGCTGTGGACAAAGTTTGGGAGAACCTGATAAAATAGGATTTCGCAGAATATTTTTAAAGGGGGACGAACAGTAATATACGTGTGTGAAGTTTCAATAAGAATACTTTGAAGGGAACCATTAAGTACGCCATATTTTTTGTTTAGATTAAATGGCTGGATAATTTCCGAACAGTCTATTACAGTGATCGTAATATTAAGCCATCAATGAGACACGATATTGTGGTGGAACCATTATCATAACCAATATTTTTCCAACGGCATCCTGCTGATTCATATTCAAGCTGGATATTTTTATGAGTTCTCGTTATTGTCGCAATTACATATTATTTTAGATAAAAAATGGTCTCTCAAATATTTGTAATCCAGTTTAGTATTATAATCAGTGGGAAATGTAGTGTCATCCCAACTCAATTTTGGCACAATCTGCCTTTCCTAGGTAATAATGACTCTTTTACATCCTTGAGGTTGAAATCCCTATTCAAGGCAATGTATTTAGGTACCTCATGAATTTATGCATAAAGATATACCAGGGTCTAAGGCCTAATTGCATAGATAATTTTTATGTGGGAATTTGATCTACGTCGAATTGTTATTTACCAAATTTAGCTTAGTTGGGCACAAGGTCAGAAGTATGGAGCACCCACTGATACACGAATTTAGCATTAGTTCCCAGAAAACAATTTTTGCTCTAAATTTAGTTCTGACTTTGTCTTCTAACTATCTAAGTATCTAAGGAAGAGCCCCTGCGGTGTTGTGGCTAACGTACTGGACTACAACAACATAGTAAGCAAGTTCGAACTCCAATCGTGCTATTACGATCACTTTCGAATTTATGCCCTTGGGAAAGGTATAAACCTCTTTATCCCCTCAGCTATAAGTTAAATCGTACCATGATTGTCCTTCTCGAACCATTGGGCTAATGAGTAGAGTGATCGCCAATGGTCCGGGAGACCGAGGTTCAATTCCAGGTCGAGTTATACCAAAGACATAAAAATATACTTGATGCCGCGTTGCTTAACACTCAGCATTATAAGGTAAGGATCCAGGGTAAAGAGGAGAAATCCAGGGAATGGAGTAGCGCCCTCCCCTACTCTTTGGTGCGGTAGCTATTGAAAAAGGGGCCTTTGGGTTACCCTCGAATATGGTCGCCAACAAGGATAACTTCGACTTAAATAACCTACGAGGATTGGTATACCACTGAACAAAGAAACCAAACCAATCCTTATTATCTAATACTATTCAAAATATTTAATTTATAAACATTCCGAAGTTGACAAAAACAATCATCAACCAACATCATCATCATCTTCATCATCAAGTCGTGTTGACAGATTACCTTCTCTCTCTCTCTCTCGCACCATCCGTCCCTATCAGCACTTGGTAAGTCTTCTACACGTCACTCAGTGTCTACATAAAGGAGATAAATGTCAGTTTTTGCTTGTCGGGCAAGAGTTGTGTAGGAGTCCATAGGAGAACGTCATTTAAATGTTCGTCCTTACTTCTCCAGCAGTGCCTAGCACATTTTCTTCTTACTTTGTGCAGTTCACATCCAGCTTTTTCTCGAGGTGTTTCGCTTTAATCCAAGGGGTGCAACAATACAATAGTATTGACATTATTCTCGTTTTAATATTTAACCAAGCTCCTCCAATCAAAAGAGAAGTGAATTTGAGCCTCACCGAGGGCTTATCCTCTTTCACTATTTCCAATTAGTGCTTCTCGGTGTCATCGAATAAGGACTTGAGCGAGTGATAAAAAAGCAATAAAAATTAAAAGACGAATGGAAATACTCAGGAAAATTGATAATAACTAGACGGCTCGTGCACACGCAGGGTTCCTTTTGTAACAGTAGTCCGTGATGATGTTGACGTTTCTATTTAGGAGGAGTGAAGGATTCTAATTAGCAATACATAGTTAACAGCGTCCATAATGATATCGATGCTTATATTGAGGAGGTAAGTTAAAGTAAGTAAAGTTAGCGACCATAGTCGAGGGTGACCCGAAGGCTCCCTTTTCGATAGCTACAACACCAAGGTGTAGGGGAGGGCGCTACTCCATTCCCTGGATTGCTCCGCTTTACCCTTGAACCGTACCTTATAATGCTGAGTGTTAAGCAAGGTGGTATCAAGTTCCATTTTTTAAAGTCTTTGGTATGACTCGACCTGGGATTGAACCGAGGTCTCCCGGGCCATTGGCGAACACTCTAACCGCTAGGCCAATGTCCGGTATATATTGAGGAGGTAGAGAAAGATTATCATAAGCATTTCATAATCATATCGAAAATTTGAATAATTCTTTAAAAATATGCGCAGATCTAATGTAGACATAGCAGCCACTTGTCCCCCTGTTCAGAAAGACTCAAAGTAAGACGAACTGGAGATACTAGGCACAACTTAACAAACAGGGACGAACTCATTAGTGAGTTTTTTGTGGTCTCCAACAGATGAACATAACGTTTGCCGACCCGCAAAGACTTATATATATCAAATATTGGATGCAGTCAAAAGAATTTACCAAGAGAGATTGCTAACAGAGAGAGAGAGAGAGAGAGATTCTTAGGAATCTGTGCTATCAGCACAACTTCATGATGAAGAATTACGGAGCAAGCAACAAAAATAAGATGAAAGTAAAACGAGTAAAAAGTAATAATGCCTCATCTGAAAAATTCATGCATCTTAAAACTACTACTACTACTACTACTACTACTATATTTAAATCACCCTGTCAGTGGAGCTTAGAATATGTTGATTGTATCCCCAGTTTCGGGGTAAGACTCACCAATATGGCGTATCTTGAATATGACATTAAACTGCATCTGATAGTGAGGCTCCAGTTCTGGAGATCTGAGGAGAGTAGAGTATCCCTTCATTACCTTTACTCACAGTCCCACTCTGACTTGCAGTAGAAGTACATGTTAGATTTCCATCTATGAGTCAAATATATCAGTTAAAAATTATTTGCATTCAATCAGACTGTGTGCAGTAAGACTCCCCCAACGAGTGTCCAGTGGCCCAGTCAAATGGGGTTGTAGAATATACTGACTGCATCTCTGCAGAGGAGTAAGACTCCTCCTACGAGTGTCCAGAATATAATACTAAACAATCTGAGGGCGAGGCTGCAGTCATGCTGGAGCTTTGTGGAATGCGGAATACTCCTTTATTGCCATCGCTCCCAGGTACACTCTGGCCCTGAGTAGTAGCACCTGATTGAGTCCTATCTGTGGGTAATATAGAACTAGATTGTGTACTCATGCCAAACTGAATTATTTAAAATAGAACTGTTTATATGCATAAGAATGAATTTGGCATTAAATAACCTACTATGGTTGATATACCATAAAACTAAACGAAAGCAAACCAAACTAAATCCTTCTCCTACTACCACTACTACAACTACTGTGTATAAAGAAGCAAGATAAATACGATGAGAAAACCAATAATAATAATGATAATAATAATCTTCATACTCATAGAACGTAGTTACTTGGCTTTCTCTCGCTATTCGTCCCGATCGTCCATCACTTCTGGAAGGCCATCAAACGGCACCAAGTATCCACGCAGAGTTTATTTATGTAAGTATTTGCTGATCAGCCAACACTAGTGTATCCATATTTGGAAGTCTATAGGCATATGAATTCGTCCTCACTTCTTTTAGCAGGCCTCGGCATAATGTTTTAGCTAAGAAATTCCGATAACTTAAGACTACTACTACTACTACTACAAGATATAAAAAGGGTTATGTTTGGTTTCTTTGGGTTTAATGGCATATCAACTATTGTAGGTCATTTTATGCCGAATCCATTTTTATACATATAAACAGTTCTATTTCAAACAATTCAGTTTAGTATAAGTGCACTGTTTAGTTCTATTTAACCCATAGATTGGACCCTATCAAGAACTACCACTTCTGGATAGAGTGGACCTGGGAATAATGGTAATAAAGGGGTACTTCCCAAAGCTCAAGCATAACTGGAACCTTACCATCAGATTTTTTGGTGTCATATCCGGGACACGCGTTGAGAGTCTTAACCCTCTGCACAGATGATGTTGGTGTATTCTGCAGCCCCAGCCGACTAGGTCAATATAAAGAAAGAAGAGAAATAAGAATAATGAAAAACTAGTAAAACATGATAATGTCAATAATTCATTTAAGAATTTTAAACAGCTTAAGACTATTACATATGTTACTACTACTAGATGCAAGCAACATCAGATGAAAAAAATATTGAGTAAAGATTATCCTTAGGAAAACATTTTGATATTTTAAATCTTAGATTTACTGATGGTGTAATGATTAGCTAAGCTTCTGAATAACACATACTGATTTTGATTCTTACCGGGGGCCTCTAGATTTGTGTTAAACTGAGGAAATCTTAGTATATTGTTACTTCTGACCTTGTACCACAAGCTTAGTAAGTAACTGTCACTACTATCTATACTTCTGATAAAAATAATTAACACCTGCAAATTTTGTTCTTTTTTCTCTTTTGTAAAAAAATATTGTAGAACTCTGAATTTGTTTAATTTAATTTCTGTAATTAACTTTTGTTTTATTACTTTCTTTTGAAAAAAAATCGATTATTCTGTTCTTTCAAGTTTTCTATTTATGTGAACTTTCGGTAGACTATTTTGAAAATTTAAAACATTACATTATTCACTACGAACGTCAAAAGATCTAATAAAAGAAAATGGTTTCATACCAAAAAAACAAGAAGTAGACAGTATCCCTGAGACACTGTAATAGTGTCTCAGGGATACTGTCTACTTCTTTGTTTTTTTCTTGTGATGAAGATACGCAGATGATCTAACACTTCTTGAAAAAACTCAATTTCAAGCCGCAGGCAGCAAGAGATATTGGTCCATTTCTTTAATCAAGATGGTTCCATTTTCTCATTAAATTGCAAGAATCTGAAAGTGATGTCAACTTACATATAGGTGTAATATAGCTTAGCTGGCGACGATGAACTCGTGTGTGTTCGCCGGCCGTCGACCTACTTCACAAAAAGGGTCCCCGTCACAGAAGAAAGATATGTGCGAACTCTCTCTGACTGCATTCCTACATACACACAATCGTCGCCGTCGAAGAATAAAAATACAAATTATATTTTTATATGTCTACGATTTTTTCGTTGTTTGTCCAGCGATGCAGTACACTACATAGGTAAAGCATGGACGGCTATTGACAGTTTATCGATCATCTGGAAATCTGATCTCTTTGATAAAATAAAATTGAAATTTTTCCAAGTCGTGTCAGTACTACTGTGTTGATGCACCACTTAAACAATTAAAAAGGGCCTGGATAAAAAGCTGACATGCAAAAGATGACATTCATCAACTCTGTGAGGACACTGGGTGGTATCTAGATTACTTGCCAAGAGCGATGGGACGGATGGGGGGAGAGAGAGAGAGAGAGAGAGAGAGAGAGAGAGAGATTATGATGATTAAAAAACGAACCCAGGTTAATCCCAAAGAATTTTGATTGAAGAGAATATTGGTATCTTGCTGCTAAGCAAAATATTTATTTTAGTCTGCACTCACCAAAGACCACTATTAGTATTAGTATATCCGTGATGTACTAACTTTTAACACAACGTAAGGAAAGACATGATAAATCTCATTAACACATTAAAAAAACATTTACTATATACAAGGTGTCTCAATATATATCCGACCCATGTGACTGTTAATAACTCTACTAATGATAATGTTTGTTACGATCCGGAGTCTCGTTGGGACTACGATAACCGAGACGTAACGAGAAAGATATTTCTAAAAAATTGTAATTAGCGAGATTCCCAAAGAACAATGGGGATGGGATTTCTCCAATTCCAGACACCGGTGAACACAGTGAAGAACTGACAATAGGCAGACACAGAACGATAGAAGACAAATAGAAAGTTTAACAAAATAATTTATTCGGGAATATACATGGAATAGGGGGAAAGAAAAGAAAAAGAAAAAAAATTGTTATGAGGGATGGATAATTAATAATTGGCTACGTAACTAATACTTGAGACAAATTATGAGCATTTACAATAAGCAATCTATAAAATGACCATGAAGTGAAACAGAACTTACAAAGTATATGGGTTAAAGTCTTCGTTTCTGAATTAATATTGTCTCTTGTTCAGTTCTCTCTTGTTTTTCTTTTCTTCTTTTGTAGTAGGTCGGGTTGACGTTACAAAGGCTTCAGATTGGTTAGACGGGTGCACTCATTTGGTGATTTGTCGACATCATACTTCAAATTTCTCTCTTCTAATTCGGCAAGTGGATTTTCTCTTCTTTTTTATATCACGGAGAATCTGACACTTGTTAATACGTTTAAAGCAAAGTGACTACTAACATTTCTTTGTATGAAAGCGCGAAAAACAAAAGTAGTCTCTGGGATTAGATCACGCGATTAGTTCACAGTGGGTCGGCGTATTTCGATGGTTTAAACTCTTGACTGGTCATCTGAACTTTAAGAGTGCAGCGTTTCCCTGACTCCTAATCTCAAAGTCAGACAAATAGCGTGGGCGGGAAGGATATTTTTGTATGGGTTGATTACCTTTTTGGTAAAAATGAAATGAATCTACAAGTTGCTTTTTTTAGGAAAGAATACGATTCTTAGTTTTCTTTCCTTCTTCTTCATACTTCAATTCAAATATTTAAGATATTAAATTTTCTAAAATCTATAAGGTTTTAATTTATCTTTATTCAAAATAAATTCAGCATACGTAACATGCTGTATTCTTTTTGTTTTAGATTTGGAAATAGTATACTATAACAGCTATTCATCCTCGATCACAATGCCTTTGACAAGAAAGGAAAAATATTTTGCGTCACTTATTTGGAGACAAAATCATTCAAAAATGTGCAAGCAATATTTCGCAGGAAGTTTAATTTAAAAATTATCCCCAGAAAAGCCAAATTGACCGTTAGATACACAAATTTCAAGCAACAGGGTCAGTAAACAACCACAATAAGAAGTCCGAAAATCCCAGATCTGTCTGGAAGTTGACTGCAAGATGTCCTGACAATGTGGATGCAGTGAGAGATTCGGTCGGAAGGAGTCTGTAAAAGTCCCTGCGAAGACGTTTCTATGAACTTGGTCTTTCGCGTGCACTGTAGGATGAAGTCAATCAATTTCTGCCCTTGTCATCTGGTTTAACTTTCTGAAGTGATACGATTGCTTTTTAAGACTCAGATGAAAGATAACTTGATGCAATGTGAATTATCATATTTAATGGGTTGCATTTATGTTTAGTCACCCTGTACATACGAACAGTGTTCAAAGAAAGCACACAACTAGGAGTTCCATCAGATGAAAATATGTGCATATTGTTCCGTGATCATGCAGTTTGTAGAAGTACAAAAATGGAAAAAAGCTTATTTGATGAGAGTAGGGAATATCACCGTGTGGCTTTACCATTTCCTGACAGGATAAGAGACAACGTCTCTAATGTTAAAAAAAACAGAGGCAAAAAGAGGCCAAGAAGAGGTTTCTGTGACTGTCATATGATACATTTGAAGAGTTTAATTGATATGTAAATTTTCTAAGGAAGATAAATATTTTTGTATTTTCACAAGAACTCCACCCTGTCGATTAGGTTTAAAGTACGTTGACTGTATATTCTGCAGAGGGGTAAGTCCAAAAAAGAGGTTTTCTGGGTATGGCATTAAACTTCCTCTGATGGCGAGGCTCCAGCTCTGAAGATCTGTTGAGTTAAGAGTACACCTTCATTGCTATTACTCCCAGGTCCACTCTGGCCCGGTGCAAGGAACTCATCTATTGGCAAAATAGATCTGTTTAAGATTTATTCGTATTCGATAGGATCGTGTGCAAAAGAAATCCTTAAGAAAAAACTGCATTGAAAATGTAAATATGAACCTTCAATGAATGCGATTCTCTAGGCATAAAATAGCTCTATATGGATTGACATGCCTTTAAAATCAGTCAGGCAATCTATTTTAGTTTTTAGATTCGTCAAATTTCTTCGATTTTGTCTATCGGCATTTCTAGGATATTCCTATCTCATTTGTGGCTGTTCATGCAAGGAAAATATGGCGGAAGTACTTTTCCTTGGTTTTTGTTCCAAAACGGGTGTAGTGAAATACTTCTGAAACGAATGTTGTATTAAGCCGATACTTAATTTGACACATGAATCGTCTGAATGTTAATTTATATTCCTGAATTTACTTTGATTTTTTATTTGATAGTTTTTATTCTTTACGTTACTTTTTAAATATTCTGTGAATCGTTATGTTTTACTTTATCCTATTTCATTCTTCTCCCTTTTTTATAGAAATCTTTTCAACACATTTTTTGAATATCGATTTTTTTCATTCATCATTCATTATCGATTAGATTATCATCTCGTTTATATTTCTTCTCAAACTAATCCGTACACGCACGCGGGGAACCATTAAATTTCCCATTAGTTTTTATAACCATTGCAAACAAAGAAATAGTAATATATATATATATATATATATATATATATATATATATATATATATATATATATATATATATATATATATGCATCTCTGTGTGTTTGTAGGTGCGTGAAAATGAACAAACATAAAAAAACAAAGGATGGTTTTATTTATAGTTAAATTATTTACTAACGTAAGACGTTTCGTTTTTAAATATGAAAACATTAAACCTTCATCTGGGAGGGTTGAATTTGTTCCTGAAACGAAAAAGGTAGAAAGCTTTAAAAATCCTATTTCAGTTCTGTTTCAACTTTATGTCAAGTTATCATTGTTAGAAAATGTATTTTAAAGATGTATTGGTTTCCTCAAAAAGAAAAAAATCAATATCTATCTATCTATCTATCTATCTATGTTCATATCTATATTATTTTGTTTATATCTCTCTATTTAAAATATTCCCTTACACATCTATCCATCTCTATCAATATCTGTCTGCTTCGTTCAGTCTCTCTCAGTCTGATCTATCTATCTATCTATCTATCTATCTATCTATCTAAAGCATGATTTATTTCCAGTTTACACACACACACACACACACACACACACACACACACACACACACACACACACACATATATATATATATATATATATATATATATAAGAGATGAAGTCTTTCCGTCAGACTATTGAGTCACCTTTGAAAAGGAGTAGAAATACAAAGAAATAGCAATCCTCTTCTAGAGAGATAAATAACTTGTAAAATATAATGATAACAACAGTGTCTATAATCATAGGAGTACTGGGAATAGAGTCTGAAATCTTCTTAAAAACATTAGAGATATGGGAAAGATTTAAAAGGAATCAAATTACGACATGGTTGAATTTCGTTGGAATACAAACGAAGAAACTTGTCATTTGATACTAAGCAATATCAGTTATTTGCAAATAATAATAATAACAAATACTAGAGGCAAAACACGCTAGCTGAGACTTTATCAGAGGAATAAATACCTGGGCTATACCCCTCGTTAGATATTCCACACCCTTTCTGAAGTGGACGAGAGATGAACTTAAACAAATGGACCAAATAACTAGAAAACTAATGATCATGCATTAGGCATTACATCTCAGAGAGGACATTGACAGACAGTATGTATCAAGAAAAGAGTGAGGAAGAGGACTTGCCAGCATTGAAGACAGCGTTGACGCATTGATACGACGACTCGAAGACTACATAGAAAAACACGAAGGAGGACTGATTGCAACCATCAGAAACGATACTGACAACACGATGGACAACAGAATGACAATAACTAGGAAACAAAAATGGAAAAAAACCCAACTCTATGGGCGTTTTAAACGTCTAATAAACAACGTCTCAAACGACAAAACCTGGACCTGATTCAGAAAAGGAAACGTTGAGAGAGAAACAGAATCTCTTCTTATAGCAGCACAAAACAACGACGTAAGAACCAATTAATATTTCATTCATTGCTCATTTCTGTCTTGATAAATATAGATTCATAGACAAAAATTTTTAAACACTTTTGTACGTTGGAATCAGGTGAAATGTATTTATTCATTTCTCATAGATTTTACGAGAAATATCGTGCAATTTTAAAGAATGTGTTTTTAAGAATAGCTCGGTATTATAATAATTTGATTTAGTAAGTGGCACTTGTCCACCAGCTTTCATTGTCAGCACCTCGAGTTAAGAGATTATGAGTGTTCATTCTTTATTCTCGGAAGATCATTGGTTTGAAGAATCATTTCACAGGCTTCCCGTCAAATGATTATTGATGATTAGAAATGACGCAAACAACGACTGAAAATGATCAATAGAATCTAGATGAAAAATTTCCTGTTGAAAACTGCTTCAGTCTATGATTTGAGCCTGTACAACATCTAAAAATAAATAACATTTAACTACTTATTAAATTCTAATAACATGTATGAAAAATGAGACATTAAAACCAAATTAATGGAGTGTTTATGCATGAATTATAACATAAGGACTTCATTAGATTACGATTGGGAAGCCTTTTTAATTTTAGGAAAAAAAATGACGAAACGTTACAATTTTTATCTAAATTTTTAAGATGAAGCTTGATAATTTTCATTATATAGAATATTCGGACTATTGTCTGCATAATGTTTCGGCCGATATGTCCTTCGGCATTTTTCATGTCGAACTCGGGAGCCTTTATTAAACTTCAAACCGAACCCTTTATTCAATCCACAGGGATAGATTGTTTCAGGTATCAGTGGTAAACTATTGAAAGTATACCTTTCAATTTTGACCTGTAGTTGGGATTGAACCTGCAACCTTCAGATTATCACTCAAAAGCCCTTTTTAATCGAATGCACTATTCTCTGCGCTATGTATCCTGCTGAAGAGTTTAGTATGATTTTTTTTGGATTTGTAAACCTAATGTCTCCATCAATCTATGGGATACTTCTCAATGTGAAATCTTTTACATTTGCTCATATTGCAATTTTTTATAAAAAACTTTGTAATTATCTGAGAATTTGCCATAGGAAAGTAATTAGGGACACCGATCATTATGAAACATTAGAAAATATTATTGAGTGGAATATCTTTGTATAGAATATAATTCGGAAGTGGAGAGGAGGATGTGATCGCAGAGTACCGAAAGCAGGAAATCTGCAGAGACAGACACGTTGCGAAGTTCACAGACAACAGGTGGACTCAAGAAGCTGTCGAGGGGTATCTGATAGAGCGAAAACAACCACATGGAAGACTTCCATGGTAATGGGAAGATGAAATTGTGAAGCGATTTGGGCCAACATGAAGATTGAGAACGAAATAGAAGCGTATTGTTGCTAGTGATGTGGAAGACACTAGACAACCTGGTCAGTAAGAGAATATGATAGAAATAACAATGACTTTTTAACCGTTCACTGTAAACTCTTAATGGGCAAGAAAGATTGTAAAATGATCCGCGGATTAATTCCCCAGGGTGTAGTGACTTATGTACTAGACTGCGACATTGTTACAAGCCAGTTTCAGGTCAAACGCTTGGCATTCGTGCCGAGTGGAGCCGCCCCGCCCATATTTTGCCTTCTTGAACCGTCTCAATCTAATTTATAGCACCGAAACCTGGAATGATCGACGCGGGTTTAGAAGAACACAAAAGTGAGCTCAACGACGACGCACCGATCGTGACTTTTGTCACGTATTTTTGCTAGAAGTATCCACCGTTATCTCAAGGTCACAAAGATTAGGTTAATATCTTCGGAAAGGTTCGAACCCTCTTATTCCCTGCTCAGCAATAGGCTAAATAGCGCCACTACTGTTCTTCTTCAATGATGGCTTTGGCGTTAAATAAAGTTTGATATGCCATTAAACAAAGTCACCCAACCAAAATGACCAGCTAACGTCTGATCCTGCGAAAACGATTATTTTAGTTAGTAAACAGCTCTTTGTTGTGCTATTAAGTCCTTTACTTTAGTATATAAAAAAAATTAATGGGAGTCTCAGTGGCGTCATGGTTGGACTGCGGCCTCGAAGTTAGCAAGTTCGAACTCCAGTCGTGCTCACTCATATTCACTTTTGAACTTATACTCTCGAGATAGGTTTAAATTTCCTTCATCCCCCAGCAATAGGTAAAAAGTATCATTGCTTGTCTTCTACAAGGATGGCTTTGGGATTAAATAATACGGGAAAATTGATATGCCATTCAAAAGAAAAAGATGATAAAATTACACATTGAATTTCGCGAAAGGCAACGATTTAAACTTAACAAAATTAAATGCTTAAACTTATAAGTTGGAATACAGTTTGCATAAGGATTTCTTTGTTTTTTTTCAGACTAGTCGGCAAGAGCTGAAGAAGACGTCGACTGCATCTCTTCAAAGGGATTAGACCCCGCCCTCGTCAAAGAGTGTCCTAGCTATGACAACAAACCATCTGATGGTGAAGCTCCAGTTATTGAGCTTTGGGGAATGTAGAGTATCACTTTATTGATATTATTTCCTGGTCCACTCTGACTCGGTAAGGTCGTACGTGTTAGGGTCAAATAGAAATATCCAATTATTTGCAAAACTTCAAACCCTTTACCAGCCCCTCCGCTCGAGCAGGGTATGACACCAGGTCAATTTTTAAGCGGGGGTTTAACAGGTTTGAATTCAGAGTTTACCTTCTCCTAGACTAGTTGCCTCACCAAGGCTGAAGAACCCAGTCTGCCCGACTATTTACCCATAGCTGGAGGGAGAATAATTGGATTCATACCTTTCCCAAGGGAATTAGTGCTATGTGAAATGCAATTAGTCTCGTCGAGGATTTGAACTCGTGTAACCGTGTCCATTTCCTACGACGATAACAATTACACCGCACCTTCAAACCATTTAACTGAATACAAATAATTTACTGATGTTAAATTGAATTATTGGTATTTCATAGCGAAATCTGAAACCATTTAACTGTGTGCAAACAAATGAGCTCTGGTTTGTCTGAAAATAATATTAACTACAAACAATTCGTTTACAAATCATATTTATTTAATTTAAATGTATAAACAGGATTCGGCATTAAATAACCTAAAAGAGTTGATACGCCATAAATCACTATCAGTCAATCACGCTCTTTTTCATCTCATGTATCTTTCTTCCTTTCATGATCATTGCGCAGAATCATTGTATCTCGGAAATGTCTCCGTTTGCTATGCTACTTATTTGGCAATTTTCTTCTGACAAGAAGAGAATTCAAGAACGTGAAAGTCGACTAGAATTGTTATTAGAATTAAGTTCTTCCAACTCGGTAACAATTTCTTAATTGACCAATTATATGTTCAAAGAATTTACCGAGCAGCTTTCTTTCTTTCTTTCTTTCTTACATCTATCTATCTATCTCATCACAGTCGTTTGGCGCTGTAGAATACGCCGACTGCATCACTGTTGAGAGGTAAGATCACACCTCAATGAATGTCCTGTATATAAGACACTAAACTGCATCTGATGGTGAGGTTCCAAAATATGGAGTACATTTTCTTTACCATTACTGCCAGGTCCGCTCTGACCTGAAGTAGTTCTACCTGTTCGGGTCCCATCAATAGGTTAAAAATGTTTATACTTGAAACCATTTAATCATGTGCAAACAATAAATGCCAATACTTGAAACATTCAGCTGTGTGTATACAAATGTGCTCTGGCTTTTTTTGAAATGGGACCTATAAACTAGACCTTTTCAAAGTATATATATATATATATATGAACAAATGAAATGAACAAGACAAACAGGGCACTTGTGAAAAAGCAATGACGAACTCATAAGCAACGTTCTCTTATGGACTGCTACACATGGAGGAGCCAGTGTTGGTCAACCTGCAAAGACTTATACTAGCGCGATGCGGAGACAGGATGCAATCGAAAATATCTGCAGGAGTAATGAATAATAGGGATGGTTGGCGAGAGAGAGAGAGTTGGGGAGCTCCGTGCTATCAGCGTGATGTGATGATGATGTATAAACAAGATCTGGTATTAACCTACGAGAGTTAATATGTTTTAAAACCAACCAACCAACCAACCAACCAACCTCTATCTATCTATCTATCTATCTATCTATCTATCTATCTATCTATCTATCTATCACACTGTGCTACTTTAAATTTCACAGTTTTCTTTTCATATCTATCTATCTATCTATCTATCTATCTCAGTCTGCTCTTATCTTTCTATCTTTTGTCCATCCGGGCATTTACTAACCTTGGCTTTGTAGGAAATAAGGCCAAGTTATGATGAACTAATTTATATTAAAAAAAAAAAAAAAAAGGATTCGTTGGTTGCTTTGAAAATCCCATTCGAATTTCCTAGAATTTTCAGGGTTCGATTCTGAATCGATATGACAGCTGTTCAGTATTAACCAACAATTGTTATACCTCTCAATACTAATATAATATATATGTGTGTGTGTATGAATGTGTGTAATAATTTTTTATAATAATTATCCATATTATCGATTTGATGTTCTATTTATCCGTTAATATCAGTCTACCTTATTTATTTCTGTCTGCATCAATTACTAGCCACATATTTATGTCTGCTTATCGACCTATTCAGTAGGCTCATTATCTGTTGATCACGGCATTACATGCCTATTTTCAAACAGATATTTATCGATCTCTGTACATACCTATACACTGACCAGTCAGTGGCAACTATATAAGTTTAGTTATATAAAATATGCAAATTTCATTAAACATAATAGACATTTTATGCCTACATATTTTCTTTTGGATCCGTTCGAATTCCCGTATTACTTTTATCGTATTCGGGGGGAATTGATTTAGGTATTGTCCATAGTTGTATGTATCCCTAGTACTTTCTGCCCGACTTTGAGCCATCATCAGGGGAGAATCTGTTACAAAAGTGATGTAACTTTTGTTTTAGCAAATTACTTCTGTATAAGGACGTCTTTGCTGTTGGAGATTATGGCGTTTGCTTTTAAATGTAATTCTGTAAATAGTGCCAGTAGCTAAAGACATTTAAGTACAGTAGCACTGGTTTGAAAATTAATTCTATTAAGTGCTGGTTGCAGGTTTCTAATATTATATAAAATATGTAAACATTTCTTTTATAAGCCTACCTATCCAAATAAACTTATTTCGTATACTCAGATATAATCTGATGAGCCAAAAAATTCTGACCAGGGACACGGGTCACGAAAGATTGCTATAGTCTCGTAACGAATTCACAAGTGTATGCGCATATATATGTGGGTGTGTTTACCTAAAAATGCGGATATCTGTGTGCGTTTGAATTTATATCTGTTGTGTGCGTGTGTATGTGAATGTGCGTGAGTGTGTAGGGGACAGTGTCAATTCAGTTCTTATTAATGAGCTTTAAAAAGGCATAAATCCAATTCTTCCTGCATTGTCTCATGGCTGGAAATTTTGAAAGGAAAAAAATGTCACTTTCCCAGCCACAACGGTTGATATCATTCTGCCTGTCTGTCTTAATCCTTTTCATTTTTATTGCATCTATCTATCTATCTATCTATGTTTCATTTTTATTATTCCGATCTATCTATTTATCTTGCCCAGTCGGCCGGAGCGGTTGAATACACCGACTGCTTCTCTGAAGAAAAGTAGGACGTCCCCTATCCAGCGAGTTTCCTGGCACTAGACAATCTGATGGTGAGGTTCCAGTAATGCTGGAACTATGAGGAATGCGGAGTACCACTTTATTCCCATCGCTCCCAGTTTCACTTTGGTCCGGAGTGGTAGCACCTATGGGTAAAATATAACTAAACTGTGTACTTATGCTAAACTGCATTGCTTCAAACAGAATTATTTTTGCATGCAAAACTGAACTGCTTGAAATAGAACTGTTCTGACATTTAACTACATGTAAACAAAAAACTATATTTATACAAAACCGAATTGTTGAAATAGAACTGTGCTTTCAACTACTCGAGGCTTATTAATCTAAAGTTGAAATTTAACTTCTTGGATTTATGTCACTAGTCTTTACAGTCCACCTGTGACAGCCAAGGTTTCAACAAGGCGTAAAGGTCATTACCTGTCAATTAAACTGAGTTGACTCTCGGTATCTTTCCAGATGTTTAATGGTTAGTCGAATTAGACTATTAGCGCTATGTGAAATGCAAACAGTCTTGTTCAGGTTTTGAAATCTTGTGACCGTGTCCACTCCTACGACGGTAACTATTACACGATGAACGTATATATATATATATATATATATATATATATATATATGTGTGTGTGTGTGTGTGTGTGTGTGTCTGTCTGTGTCTGTCTGTCTGTGTCCGTGTGTATGCTAGTTTACCCATGCCGCCAAAAGATTAAAGCAATATTTAATAATCAAATAATTAAATAATCGGATAACTTAAGTATAAATAGATTCAAATACAAAAAAGTTATTTTTCTAATGAGTCATAAATGTATACAGATAAGCGAATTGTATTTCGTCTCTCTCATTTTTAAAAATAAATATCTAATAATGTGACTATGTTATTCATATAGTGATATGATTCCAGAGGGACACATTACATAATGACAAGTCGAAAATAATGAAATGTTACTCTGAACACACATACACACAAACAAATGCATACATACACATACACTCTCACAAATACACACCCATGGTGTAATGGTTACCGACAGGGGAAATTGACACGGTGACCCAAGTTCAAATCCTGGAAGAGGCTTTTCCATATCACATAATTATTAACCTTTAGGAAAAGTATGAATCGGACTATTCTCCCTCCAACTTTGGGTAAAATAGTAGGGTAGACTAGGCTCTTTAACCTTGGTATGGCTGTGATACGATATAGGAAATTGACGTAGAAAATTGACACGGTGACCCAAGTTCATTTCCTGGAAGAGGCATTTCCATATCCCATAGTTATTAACCTTTGGGAAAAGTATGAATCGGACTATTCTCCCTCTACGAGAATCATTAGTAAGCAATTAGACATTAAACTAGGACCGTTTACTCTAAATGAACTCGACTCAGAACTTAGAAAATTTAAAATAGAAAAGCCGCAGAAGTATTGAAGACCAGACAATTCGACAATATTCTGCCCCAACACTATAATGCAGTTTATAATCAAAATCTGATTGACAGATGGATGATGGGATGCATCCTCCCTTTCCCTAAAAAAGGGCGACGTCGGATTAGCCAAAAACTACGGAAGTATAACATTTACATCCATAGGAGCCAAAATATACAATGCCCTACTACGCAACCGCATGGAACCCAAAATTTACAACATTCTTTGGAAGAACCAAAATGGCTTCCGAAGAAATAGATCCACAACCTCACAAAAATTGACTATCTGTAATATCCTTGAAGGTGTACTGGCAAAAACCTGCTGGCGACAATACTATTTGTCGACTTTACCAAGGCCTTTGATTCCATTCACAGAGGGAAGATGGAACAAATTCTACAAGCATACGGCATACTAAAAGAGACCGTCGCAGCCATAATGATTCTATATAGAAACACCAAAGAGAAAGTACGTTCTCCGGATGGAGACACAGACTACTTCAACATCGTAGCAGAAGTACTGTAAAGGGACACACTAGCCCCTTTATCATCTGTCTAGACTACGTGCTTAGAACATCGATTGATAAAATCAGAGAAAATGGCTCCGAGTTGAGAAAGAAAAGAAGCAGTAAGTACCCCGCAAAAACAATTACCGATGCCGACTACACCTATGACATAGCGATTCTGGCAAATGGACCAGCCCAAGCCGAAATCCTACTGCATAGTCTGGAACGAGCCGTTGCATGCATTGGCTTCCATATCAATGCACACAAAACGGAATACATGTGCTTTAATAAAACAGGTGACATTTCCACACTAGGCAGTAGCTCTCTAAAACTAGTAGACAAGTTCACCTACCTAGGAAGCAGTGTCTCATCAACCGAAACGTGACTAGCAAAGGCATGGACAGCTATTGATTGGCTGTCGGTCATATAGAAGTCAGACCTGACCGATAAAATGAAACGCAGTTTCTTTCAAGCAGTGGTCGTGTCTATACTGCTATATGGATGCACTACATGGACGCTGACAAAACGGATGGAGAAAAAGCTTGACGGCAACTACACAAGAATGCTGCGAGCAATATTGAACAAGTCCTGGAGGCAACACCCCACAAATCAGCAGATGTACGGCCACCTACCTCCCATCACGAAAACTACCAAAGTTAGACGAACCAGACGTGCAGGACACTGCTGAAGAAGCAGGGATGAGCTCATAAGTGATATTTTCCTATGGATCCCCTCACATGGCCGAGCAAAAGCAAGGCGAACAGCTCGAACCTACATACAGCAGCTCTGTGAGGATACGGGGTGTAGCCCTGAGGACCTGCCAGAAACGATGAACGATAGGGAGGAGTAGCGAGAGAGTGTCAGGGATATCCGTGCTGATGGCACGACAAGATGGTGGTGATGATTCTCCCTCTTTGGGTAAAATGGTAGAGCAAACTCGGCTCTTTAACCTTGGTATGGCTGTAATACGATATCATATTGGATATTAGAATTTCAAAAATAATAATAACGGACGACTGCTAGTCAGATACGAAAATGTCCTTCATTTCAGACTGTCTCCATTCTAGCCATCTGATGCAACACGAGAGAAAGAGAGAGAGGAAGAACTTGGAAGGGTCTCTGAACCCGCTACATAGAGACACTCACCCCCTTTGTCTCTGCCCTGAAGTGATCTGTGGATCTTAACTCACATTTCAACTGACTCTCAACTGACCTTCAACTCATCTCTTAACTCAACTAAACTGACTAAGTTTTGAAACTCACTAATTTTTGTATATCCTAAAATAAGGTATATCATTAGTATGACGTCACCTCACTAAATTATTGCGTCAAATAATCATCATCACATTTATTATGTTTTTATTTAATTCTCATCAAACTTATGACACGACATGAATCGATTTTATTTAGTTTACACCCTTCCGCCTTTCTCAATGTTATTTTGACGTGAAGTGTAAAACCTCAGCCCCCTTGTGCACTCGTTTGATCTTTCCAATTTGACTTACAATTCTGCACTAAGATTTTAGCTAACTTACAATCATACCAAACTAAATAATAAAATAACATAATCAATTGAATGAAATAATTGATAAAATTAATTACCGCTTTAATTATTTTACATGGTAGCCAGTCTAGGAGAAGAAACACTTTAACTTCAAACCTATTAAACTCTGCATAAAAATTAATCTTGAGTCGCATCTTGTTCGTGCAAAAATTGCTAAATAAACACACACACACGCGCGTGCACATTCGCTCTCACACACATATTCACTCACTCTCATACTCACGTATTTCAGATACACTCACACACGCTCACATACATACACTTTTCACATGCACAAATACACTCAAACACACACACATACACGCAGTCACAAAGGCTCACACAGGCTTACAAACATTCACACAAACACTCTCTCCTCTACACATACACACACAGAATTCACACATTTTAACTCATAGACTTACACATACACAGACACGCATACAATCACACAAGAACGCACACACACATGCAGTCACACAAACTCACACACACTCACGCATACACTCATATGCATACACTCTCTCACACACACACACACACACACACACACACATTCACTCACATATATACACACAAGTATTCTGTAACTCACTCATATATACACTCACACACGCTCATACACGCAAACAGTCCCCCTACACACACACTCTCTCTCTCTCTCTCTCTCTCACACACACACACACGCACACACACAAACTCACTAACTCTCATACAGATACACACTCATATGCAATCATAAACACAATGTAAATTCGCCTTTCCCTACTTGTACTCAATTATAAATAAGATTGATTGTAAAAAGCTTTTTTTTATTTTAAAAATCTAATTTTATGGAAAAATTTCCAATATATATGTATATATAATATAGTTATATCGTTTCCTATCTCCATAAATAAAGATTGCTCAATATCGGTGGTAGAGCAGGTGTTGATCTGAGTTTTCTCTAAGTTTGTTACAGCTGCACTGAAACCATGCTGCAAATGACAGAAAAAATTATAATAGAAAAACCTATAATGCACTGCAAACTCTCTCTCTCTCTCTCTCTCTCTCTCTCTCTCTCTCTCCTCTCTCTCCTACACACACACACACACACACTCTTGCTCAGTCAGCTGGAGCTGTAGAATACACCGATTGTATCTCTGCAGAGGGGTAAGATCCTCCCTAACGAGTGTCCTAGTGGTGAGGTTCCAGTGATGCTGGGGCGTTGGAGAATGCAGAGCACCCCTTCATTACCATTGCTCCCAGGTCCATTCTGGCCCGGAATAGTAGCACCTGATAGGGCCCTATCAATGGGTTAAATAGAACTAAACTGCATACTTATGCTAAACTGAATTGTTTGAATTAGAACTGTATGAGTAGACTGAATAGCTTTAGGTAGAACTGTTTTTGACAACTAAAATGTGTACTTATGCTAAACTGAATTATTTGAAATAGAACTGTTTTTGACATTGAAACTGTATTTACGCTAAACTGAATTGTTTAATATAGAACTGTTTTGACATTTAACTGTGGGTAAACAAAATCTATACTTATACTAAACTAAATTTGCTGAATTAGAATTGTTTGAATAAACTGAATAGCTTGAAATAGAAATGTCTTTGACAATTAAATTGTTTACTCAAGCTAAACTGAATTCTTTGAAATAGAACTGATTATTTATTTGGCATTAAATAACCTACAAAGGTTGATACGCCATAAAATCCAACCAGCCAACCAACCAACCAATCAACCAACCAACCAACACAGAGCTGTAATTGAAAAATAAAACTGAAATTCCTTCTAGACGAAAATTACCAACAAATAAATGTTGTATACAGAACCATAATAAGATCTAATAAAAACAGAAAATATATTGAGAAAGGTGGATTTAGGTAAAATTTTCCAAATACCAAGGAACAATACTCATGTATATTTCCCAAATTTAAAAAAAATATTATTTGTATTCTGTATATAAGCAATTTAAAAAGATATCAATGTCAAAACACTAAAACGACATTAAGCAACTTAATTCTATTTAATGAAAGTCTTTTAAAAAAAGGTCAGAATGTTTTTTTATAAATGATGATATCTATTGACGTACTTACTCAGGTTAATTTCTTTTAAAATCTCTCACATAATGATTCATCCATAATGCCACAAAGTGCTTTGAAACTTAAAACATTTACCATCTATATAAAAAGATTAGTTTGTAGGTGTTAAGGAAAGCTTCTCTGAGCCCCAGGAGATGTTCTCTGTTTCTCCTGTCTCTACTGGTTCTTCACGAAAACTGGTCTTGTAAGCCATACAGAAGCGACAGACTGCTATGAGGACGTGATGTGAGCTTCCCTATATGATGAGTAAGAGAGAGTACTAAAAATGATGATACAATTATTAGTATCTTTAAATTAGTAATCAAATCATCAATAAAATTATTAATAAAAGTTTGCAAACTACAGAAACGTTACACACAAAAACATCATTTAACAAAAAAAAAAAAAAAAAATACAGACACTGCAAAACGCTTTTTATGACGCCTCGAAAAACAAAAGCAAAACAGACTAAAAATAACCTGGTAAGTATGGAAAGTACAGCAATTTAAAAACAACTCCTCAAAACATTATAATCTTTACCTAGAAAAAAAATATCTGAATTAGAACTTATATCCAAATTTTGGCCTGAAAACAAATTCCTACAAAGACAAATGAAAAATGACGGTTCCAAAGAATAATAAAACTAAATGACAACAAAAAAAATTAATAAATGAATAAAAATAAAATAAAATACTAGCAACTAATAATTTCCCATCATGCCCCATAAACTTGATCACCCTACCCATCCAGCCCCACACAACCGTATATAAAGGGATACCAACCGCGTGGGAGCCTCTTGGTTTGATGAAAACTGACAGAAACCAAAAGCTGCTGTCAATTCAAACTTAATGGTACTGTCAAAGGGAAAAGTGATGAAGAGATATGACTACTATAGAAGTAAAATCGACTTTTTTTTCATCATAAATACAAACGGCTGTAACTGAACGAGTCAGGTTAATGAAAACAATTTTCAGCCGATGATGAAAGTGCTAAAAATTAGAATGAAAGATTATTGAGTAAAGATTTATTTTTATTCTTTGACGCTTTTACGATTTCCTGAAGATTGTTTTCTTTCACAGAAAGTGCTAAATAAATAATTTAATTGTTTTCATTATTCTTTAAAAATGTGTTTAAAATGCGTTTTTCATCATCATCATCATCATGTCGTGCCGCCAGGACGGATATCCCCGACCATCTCTCACCACTTCTCCCAATTATTCATCGCCTCTGGCAGGTCTTCAGGGATACATCCTGTGTCCTCATATAGCTGCTGTATGTATGTTCGAGCTGGTCGTCCTGCTTTTGCTTGGGCATATGTGGGGGTCCATAGGAGTACATCACTTATGAGCTCGTCCTTGCTTCTCCAGTAGTGTCTTGCGTGTCTGGTTCGTCTAACTTGGATAGTTTTCGTGATGGGAAGCAAGTGGGCGTATAGTTGGTGTCTTGTGGGGTGTTGTCGCCAAGACTTGTTCAATATTGCTCTCAACATTCTTGTGTAATTGCCGTCTAGCTTCTTCTCTAGAAAGTTTAGTTAGCCTCCATGTAGTGCATCCATATAGCAGTATCGATACAACCGCTGCCTGGAAGAAACTGCGTTTCATTTTATCGGTCAGGTCTGATTTCCATATGATCGAGAGCCTATCGATAGCTGTCCATGCTTTCGTCAGTCGTGTGTCGATGTCTTTTTCGGTTGATGAGACGCTACTTCTTATGTAGGTGAATTTGTCTACCAGTTTCAGAGAGGCTCCGTCTAGTGTGGTAATGTTGCCTGTTTGGTTGTAACACATATATTCAGTTTTGTGTGCATTGACACGGAGGCCAATGCCTGCTGCGGCTCGTTCCAAACTATGCAGTAGTGTCTCTGCTTGATTAGGTGTATTCGCCAGTAACGCTATGTCATCAGCGTAGTCGGCGTCGGTGATTATTTTTGCGGGGTACCTTTTGCTTCTTTTCTTCGTCAGCTCGAAGCCATTTTCTCTAATTTTGTCGATCGACGTTCTAAGCACGTAGTCTAGACAGATGATAAAGAGGTATAGAGCTAGCGTGTCTCCTTGTAGTACTCCTGCAACAATGTCGAAGTATTCCGTGTCTCCATCTGGTGAACGGTTTTAGTGTTCTTTAAAGTTGAGTGATAGTTTGATAATTATATTTTTACAAGTTTTACTATTTTCGTTCTCATTCGAAGGAATTAAGGCACTATATTCGGTTTGGCGACCGTAGTCGAGGGCGATCAGAAGGCTCGCATTTCAATAGCAACTACAGCGGGGTGTAGGGGAGGGCGCTTCTCTTTTCCCTGGATTGCTCCACTTTACCCTTGATACGTATCTTATGTTGCTGACTGTTAAGCATGGTGTTAAGTCTTTGGTATGACATGACCAGGGATTAGCCCGGGAATCTGGATTCAATCCCAGGTCGAGTCATACCAAAGACTCAAAATATGGTACTTGATACTCTCTTGCTGGACACTCAGTATTATAGGGTTCGGATAAAGGGTAAAGTGGCTTAATCCTGGGAAAGGAGTAACGTCCTCCCCTACACCCGGGTGTAGTAGCTATCGAAAAAGGAGCCTTTTGGTCGCCCTCGATTAGGGTCACCAACTTTACTTACTTATATTCAGTTTACCGGCCCATTGACGTAATCGGGAGAGTGTTCGCCAAAGGTCCGGGAGACTGGGGTTCAATCTCAGATCGAGTCGTACCAAAGACTCAAAAATAGTTCTTGATGCCTCATTGCTTAGCACTCAGCATTATCACGTACGGATCAAAGGAAAGAGGAGGAATCCTGGGAGAGCGCCCTCCCTTACACCCTACTGTAGTAGCTATTGAAAAGGGAATCTTCAGGTCACCTTCGACCATGATCGACTAACTTACTATATCCGGTTTACATCACGGCTTTTTGGAACGTATTAATGACGGTACGTGACTGTATTCAACAAGACATTATTATTCTAATTATAACCACAGATATTAATTATAATAATGTTATACCTGTATGGTAATGGAAGAATATTATTCGGGGACGTTTCGATGTAGTAGCACCGCTGGCTTATGAATATGCATATTTGCACGTACTCACACGTGCTTTGCAAATATGATCATAGAACACGCGTAAAGAAGATACATAAACGGCCATCAATAGCGGTACGTCAGTGGTACCAATAGTCGTAGCACATTGAGCACCTCGAGTAAAGTAATGGTTGGCAAACTTGACTAGCAAACCTACAAGAGTGAGTTCGAGTCTCATCAGGTGCCCCATTCTTTCAGCCTTGTGCCACATCTAAGCAAAACGCTTAGTAAATTACTAGCTGTACCTGTCCAGAGTCCATTTGGCAAGTAGACATCACGCCGCACGTATTACTAACGCTCCAGTTCGACCTTAACCAAAACTGCCGAACTCAGTCAAGCCAATAATATCCTTAATAATAGTATTAGTATTAAAAACAATAATAAGGATTTTAATGATTCTTCCAGACGTCAGCATTTACTCGCTTCTTTTAATTAAAGTGACGTTTTCTTGCTTGACAAGTTTCTCGGTGTATTTATGCATGAATGCGATCTTTTACTCAGGTATTTGATATTTTATCTCAGCAGTTGCCTGGGACAGTAGAATATGCCGACTACCTCTTGCAGAGAGGTAAGACCCTCCCCAACGAGTGTCCTGGATATGACACTAAACTGCATCTGATTGCAAGGCTCCAGTCCTAGAGCTTTGAGGAATGTGGAGTATCTCTTCATTGGGATTACTACCAATTCCATTCTGTGTGCAAACAAATAAGCTCTTGCTCATGTCAACATTGTTACCGTCAAACTAATCGTTTGTAAATCATATATTTAATATTTATGTGTAAACAGGATTTGGCTTTAAATAACCTACAAGGGTTGATATACCGTAAAACATGACCGATCATTAAATCCAACCATCTGAAATTTTAAATCTATGTGCAGTTACAGATTTGTTTTGTTGTTAAAATTTACATCTCATTAAGTGGACGAAATTGAACAAAAATCACCAAAGTACGTATGTATATTCACAAACACACATACACATGTGTATGTACAAGTATTTATGGCGATTAATAGGCTTATTCGTCTCTTGTAATTTACGTAAGCACCTTAATAAAAGGAAATATCTTTTGTTGAAGAATGTCATTAATAGCATAGGTGTGCAACTAGATTATTTTTTCATTCTATATAAATTAAATTCCAGTAAACAAACATTTCGCGTTAGATTAATTTTGTTTACTTTTTCTTATTTTTATTCAACATGGCGGATTTACAAATTAAAATTCTCTGTATTATTGTTTGTCTTTTTCATTTAGGTGCAAAGAGTAGATTTGATTTGTTGTCAATAGCAGTTTCATTAGCATAAATGCAACACCAGAATATTTTTTTCTGTAACCTAGAGAATATATATGTATATATATGTGTGTGTGTGTGTGCATACATACTACTAGACAAAAAATATGCATTTTCTCACTGAGTAAAGAGGAAGTGACGCTGCATAAATAATTATCTCAGGATGAGAGTGCATTTTATGCGCATGTGACGTCGAAAGCAGTCTGGCACTTGACCCTCCTCAAAATAAGTCCTAGTCAAGACTCCTTTCTTGGGCATATGGTAAACTGGCAAATAATGTGGGGGGTTCACTTGGGGCTAAACTGATCTCCGACGATGGCGAGGGGGTTTCCAATTCACCTTCACATACCCCAACAAGTCCCTCGTTTTCCTACCCCCTCGGATAGTAGAAAACATGGACTTCTAGGTTAAAAGAAATATTCATCATCATCATCATGTCGTGCCGCTATCACGGATATCCCTACCCTCTCTCGCCACTTTTCCCTATCGTCCATCGCCTCTGGTGGGTCTTCAGGGCTACATCCCGTATCCTCAAATAACTGCTGTATGTAGGTTCGAGCTGGTCGTCCTGCTTTTGCTCAGCCATATGTGGGGGTCCATATGAGTACATCACTTATGAGCTCGTCTCTTCTTCTCCAGCAGTATCCTGCATGTCTGGTTCGTCTAACTTGAATAGTTTTTCGTGATAGGAGGCAGGTGGCCGTATAGTTGGTGCTTTGTGGGGTGTTGCCACCAGGACTTATTCAATATTGCTCACAACATTCTTGTGTAATTGCCGTCTACCTTCTTCTCTAGCCGTTTGGCTAGCGTCCAAGTGGTGCATCGATTCAGTAGTATCGACATGACCGCTGCCTAGAAGAAACTGCGTTTCATTTTTTCGGTCAGGTTTGATTTCCATATGATCGATAGCTCATCGATAGCTGTCCATGCCTTCGTTAGCCTCGGGTCGTTGTCTTTTTCGGTTGATGAGACACTGCTTCCTAGGTAGGTGAATTTGTCTACCAGTTTCAGAGAGGTTCCCTCTTGTGTGGAAATGTCGCCAGCTTGATTAAAGCACATATATTCAGTTTTGTGAGCATTTACATAGAGGCCAATGCCTACGGTGGCTCGTTCCAAACTATGCAGTAGAGTTTTGGCTTGGTTAGGCGTATTTGCCAGTATCGCTATGTCATCGGCGCAATCGGTGTTTTTAATTGTTTTTGTGGGGTACCTACTGCTACTTTTCTTTCTCAGCTCGAAGCTGTTTTCTCCGATTTTATCGATCGATGTTCTAAGCACGTAGTCTAGGCAGATGATAAGGAGGTATAGGGCTATCGTGTCCTCTTGTAGTACTCCTGCAACAATGTCGAAGTAGTCTGTGTCTCCATCTGGTGAACGTACTTTCACTTTGGTGTTTCTTTAGAAAATCGTTATTGCTGCTACAGTTTCTTTTGGTAGGCCGTATGCGAGTAAGATTTGTTTTATCTTCCCTCTGTGAATGGAATCGAAGGCCTTGGTAAAGTCGACAAATAGTTATGTCGCCAGTAGGCTTTTTTTCCCGTTCGCCTTCAAGAATTCTACGGGTGGTCAATATTTGTGAGGTCATGGATCTATTTCTTCGGAAGCCATTTTGGTTTTTCCTAAGGATGTTGTCGATTTTGTGTTCTATGCGGTTTCATAATAGGGCATTGTAAAAACTGTAGTCAAACTTCCAAAATTTTTCTTATAATATTTTAAGGTGAATAAGACCTTTAGCGAGAATTAGTGAAAGCGATACGAAGCTGAAACAGATATGTGCAAAAGAAGGCGATTCGATAGATAAATAACACAACCAAAAGATTTCAACACAAGGGTGCATTTAAAATATAACAAAGTTTTAATAGGCAACAACCAAACAAATAATGATAAGATTTAAGAAACAATTCCTTTTTCTTTTCTCTTTTCTTTTTAAAATATCGGCTATATTAAGCCAGCAGGCAGTATCAAACACAAATGTCTCTCAACAGTCCTTTTCTTCTTTCTCCTTTTTTCTTTCTTTCTTTTTTCTTTTACTTGAGAAAATGCTTAAGTCGTCGGGCTGAAGCATGTAACAAAGTTCATTCCCTAATTTACTGTTGATGCAACATAATCCTTTCAGTTTCTCTCTTTCTTTTTTTAATACATATAATTCCAATATTTAGGAAGGGTAGAAGGAAAAACAGTTTAAGTTGTACTTATCTTTGACAAGGCTTCATTTTCAGGCTCCTCTCTTTTACAGGCGAGTGGCATCCTCGGAATCTGGCTGAAGGTTAGCCCTTTCTGCTGACTTCTGTCCAAAGATTATGTTCTAATCTTTTACGGGAGATTTTCCCGGAGCTTGGCTAAATTGGCCAATGTCTGTCCAGAACTAAACTTTCTTTTCCAAACTTCTGCTAACGAAAAAGATGGCGTTTGGTCTATGGGCCAATCATTTGGCTTTTTCCTTCTCCCACCATTCCATCCGGTTAAGATAATCAAGTGACCTGCATTCCCTTCTTTGTCCAACCGATTAGAGGTCATGGAGTGTGGGTAGCTTTGACCTTCATTCTCCTACTGTTTTAGCGGTCAGTCCTTGGGGCCTGTTGATTCAAACACCTAGGGTAGGGGAATTGACCTGCTTTTTTCCTCTCTCGGTAGCATACCATGTCACAAGGACCAAATCTTTTCTTCAAAAAATGCATATTCGCTCGATGAAATGGACAGCACTTTGAGCTAATATTCAGAGTAGAATTAAAAAAAAAACTGATCCATGACAAGGCTCCAACATGTAATACTGATTCTTTAAGAGTTATATATATATATATATATACAGAATGACCTGTAAAAGAAACTGGAGGAACTTGAGGTCCGAAGAAGAAATGAGGCCGTCCAGGACACATCACCGCTGAGATCGACTAGAACACTGAGAAGAGTCCAGGAGAACCGATGAGACTTTATGTCCTTCGAAGTCCAGTAATGTTATTAGCCATTACTGGTATGAAAACTTACGAAGATTCAAATAATAATAATAAACTTACGTATATGGATATTAAGACATTTACCAAAAAGAGAAAAAGAACTCGAAAACCTAATACAAACAATAAGAATATACAGCCAAGATATAGGAATAGAATTTGACATTGAAAAATATGCCATTCAGATAGTAAAAAAAAGAGAAAAAATTGAAATGCTAAATCAGGAAAGCATTAAAACGCTAGAAGGGGAGAAAAAATTAGATAAAGGGTACCTCAGAAAAACAAGAAAACTTCTCGAAACCAAACTGCCAGAAACCTAATCACCTAGGCAACCTACTTTATAAGATAAACACCTTGACATTCCTCCTTGTAAGATACTCAGGGCCATTTTCAAAATGTACAAGGGAAGAAAGCAGTCAAATGGACCAAACGACAAGGAAATTGATGTCAATGCACAAGTGTTTACATCCAAGAAATGACTTAGACAGACTTATATGCGTCAAGAAAAGAAGGAAGAAGAAGACTCACCGGTACTGAGAATCACTTAGATGCATTCATATAAAGACTCGCCTCAAATATAGACAATACAATATACGATGCACAAAAGCAGCAAAGAGAGACATGTGTGAGTGTGTGCGTGCGTGTGTGTGTGTGTGTGTGTGTGGAGCAATGGCAACATAAAATCAAACAGAAAAAACGACAAAAATCTTTAAAAAATGATGGAAGAAAAAAAACTCTCTGGATCTTTTAAACCCTGAATTGCCAAGATTGCTCATGATATGACATAGCTAAGAAAGGGAAACCGAGAGAAATAAACAGAATCTGTTAATAGGAGCACAAAATACCATAAGGACCAATTACATCAAGGCAAGAAATGATAATACGCAACAGAATAGCAAGTGTAGATTATGTGGAGACTGAGATGAGACCGTTAATCATATAATAAGTCAATACAGCAAACTCGCACAAATGGAGAGCAAGACTAGGTAGGATTTGGCGCGAAAGATGATCCACTGGGAATTCAGCAAGGGATTAAAATTTGACCATATTAAATTGTATCTGCACAAATCAGAAACCGTCCTTGAAAATGAAACCCATAGAATTCTCGGGTACTTTGAAACACCAGGAGGCCAGAAGACCGGTATTGATTAGCAAGAAAAAAATTGCCATCAAGAAGATTTTGCGGTTACAGTGGACCACAGGGTGAAAATGAAGGAAAGTGAAAAGATAGACAGATCCTTGGAGCTTGCCATATAGATTTAAAAAAAAAAGCTGTGGACCATAAATGTAAGGGTTATAACAATTGTAATTAGTATACTTGGAACGGTCTCCTGAGGTTTGGAAAAAAGACCAAAGATCTTGGAAATCAACGGTAGGATCAAGAGCATGCTAATTAAAGCATTGTTGATATCGGCTAGGAGTCCTGATGACTTAAGGAGACTTGTTATTCTGACTCCAGTAAAAAAAACCCTTGTTAGAATTGGTGCGAAAAAATCGAATAATATTAATGCTAATAATAAAGCTATGGAATGTGAAGGCGATACAAATTACAACTGATACACTCGGAACGATCCCCAAAGGTTTGATAAACGGGCTGGAAGAGTTGGAAATCGGGAAGACGAGCCGAAAACATCTAAGCTACAGCCTTATTGAAATCGGCCAGAATACTGAGAAGAGTACTACAGATTTGAAGATACTTGCTGTCACTCAGACTCCAGCGAAAGACCATCAACTAAAGCTGGTGTCAAAATTTTGCTAGGAATAATAATGATAATATGGACTGATTAAAAATAATTGTAAAAGTAAAGTTAACGACGTTAGTCGAGGGCGACCTAAAGGCTCCCTTTTCAATAGCTACTACACCGAGGTGTAGAGGAGGGCGCTAATTCTTTCCTTGGATTGCTCCACTTTACCCTTGATACGTACCTTATAATGCTAAGTGTTAAGCAAGGAGATATCAAGTACTATTTTTAAAGTCTTTGGTATGACTCGACCTGGGATTGAACCCCGGTCTCCCGGACTATTGGCGAACACTCTACCCTCTGGGCCAATGAGCCGGTTAAAAACGATAATTAATTTCCGTGTTTAGACAATTTAGCAGGTGACATTGTTTTTGTGAAAATGTATCGGTGTATCTGTTGTTTTCGTATCCTTTCTGGTTAAAGCCCCACCACCAAAAGAATTGCTCGTAGAATATGGGATACGGTTCTAAGTCTTCTCTGAAGCAAGTTTGGTAAAGATTATGCGTGAGTAACACTTAACAGCGATCTTCATTTTTTTAATAACTGAAAACCTGGGTTTTTTTTTGCAAGAAACTAGTGTACATGCCATGTAGAACTCCAATTTTGATATTGCTCCAATCAACTTCGAATTCTCTTGAAATGAGTCCATAATATAAACAAGTTCTGGTTATTTCATGTTATGTACTCTTGGGTAATCTTTGCAGAATATTGCTGTGCTTGTAGGCATTTATCTTGCGAGCGTTTTCGTAGATGCATAAGGAGGATAAATTTCAGAGATATATTTGTATGCATGCGTCATTGTCGATAACATCTTGTCATTTCTAATGTATCAGAAGAAGAAAAAAAACGAATGGCGAAATGGGACTAAAGAAGGAAAGTAATGATAAGAGAAAATCTCGAAGAAGGTAGGTAAATAAGAAAAGAAAAAAAAATGAAGAAAAAAACAAACAAAAAAGATTAAGAAGGAAAAGCTGAAAGCAAATAAGGCAAAGAAAGATGGAGAGAATGAAAAAAAGACAGAATATTGTAAAAAGAACAAACGGGTGAACAAATTAATGGAATAAAAGAATGAGGAATGAGAGAATAAAACATGATAATAAACCAATAAAAGAGGAAAAAGACAAAGAAGAAGGGAAAGACGAAAGCAAAAAAGAGTGAAGAAAGAAAGAAAGAAGGAAAGAAAGAATATTGTTAAAGAAAAAAAGAAGAAAATGAATGATGGAATTGGTACTATAAAAGAATAAGAAATAAGAAAGTAAAAAAATAATAATAGTTTGATAAAAAAGAAAAACACACAGAAAAAGGAAAGAAAGAAAGAAAGAAAGAAAGAAAGAAAGAAAGAAAGAAATATCTGATAATAAATGTGTTCGGCTGAAATGGAATCACAAGAATAAACTGAAATTGAAAAAGTAAACGAATAAAAGAACAAAAGAAATAAATAAAGGTATTAAAATATCAATGAAAAAAGTATAAATGAAAATAAGAATAAAAAGGGAATAAAAAATGATAAAGACAATTAAAGAACTGAAGGAAAGGAAAAAAATAATGGAATAAAAGAGAAAGAATAAATGAATAATGTAAAAGGAATAAAATAATAAAAAATGGAATAATAAAAAAAATTATAAAGAAATGAAAGAATTGAGGGAGCAAAAGAAGGTTATGAAGAAGAAAGAAAGAAAGAAAGAAAGAAAGAAAGATATGAAAATAACTATGATTAAATGAAATAAGATTCCTAGAAAAACTGAGATGGTAAAACAAAAAGAAAGTAAAAAAAATTGGAAAGAAATAAAAAAAAATAAAAGAATAATTAAATAGGGAATAAAAGAATAAAAAAGAATATAAGAACTGGTGGAATAACAGATAAAAGAATGAAAGGAAAAAGAATAAAAGAATAGAAATGTAAAAGATAAAGGAATAAAAGAATTTGAAATAAAGTAATTAAAGAGAAAGGAAAACGAATGAATGAATGAAACGAATAAGTGTAAAGGAAATAAAACAATTAAAAAATTGAAGAAATTAAACAAAATGGAATAAAAGAATACAAGAATCAAAAGAATGAAACAAAAAGGAATAAAGATAATAACAAAGGAATAAACGAATGAAACGAATAAGTTTAAAGGGGATAAACGAACATAAAAATTGAAGAAATTAAACAAAATGGAATAAAAGAATACAAGAATAGAAGGAATGGAACAAAAAGGAATTAGATAATAACAAAGGCAAAAAAGGAATATGTTTAAAGGGAATAAAAGTTGGTGACCGTAGTCAGGGTGACCCGAAGGCTCCCTTTTCAATAGATACTATACAGAGGTATAGAGAAAAGCGGTATTCCTTTCCCTGAATTGCTCCACATTACCCTTGATACGTACCTTACAGTGCTGAATGTAAAACAAGGAAGAATCAAGTACCATTTTTGATGTAACAAAATGGAATAAAAGAATAGAAGAATCGAAGGAATAAAACAAAAAGGGATAAGATAATAACAAGGGAATAAACGAATGAAGCGAATACGTTTAAAGGAAATAAAGGAAATAAACGAACAAATAAATTGAAGAAATTAAACAAAATGAATAACAAAAAAATAGGAATAAAAAATTCTAAAGAATTCAAGAAAGCGACTAGAAACGAATGATGGATAAAAATAAAGCAAATAAAAAAATGAACGAAAATGAAGAAACAAAGAAAATAAATCAGATTGAGAGGAATAAAAAGAAATGAAAAAATGAATAAATAAAACATGAAAAAAAGAATAAATAAAACATGAAAAAAAGAATAAATAAAACATGACTAAATAAAACAAAAAAAAAAACAGAATAAATAAACATGAATAAATAAAACATGAAAAAAATGAATGATCAATAAAAAAAAATGTATAAATGAAAGAATAAAAAAGCAGAAAACTAATGAATAAAATAACATAAATATATAAGTAAAAGAAAAAAGAACTATAAAGGCATAAATAGAAGAAATTAATGAATAAAAATATAATAAATAACAATTAACGAATTCATAAAAAAATCAAAGGATTAAAAGAATACATGAAAAAATATGAAGCGAATAAAAAGAATGAAAGAGTTGAAAGAAAAAGGAACAAGTGATTAAAAATGAAAAGAACAAAAGAATAAAAGAATGATTTAAGGATGTAAAAGAATAAGATCAATGAATTAACTGAACTAGATAAAGAGATTAAGCTAATTAAAAGAAAAAAAAAGGTTGAATAAATAAAAAACGTTGTAAAGAATTAATAGAATAAAGAAATGAAAGAAAAAAGGAAGAAACGAATAAAAGAAAACGGTTAAAGGAATTGAATAGAAAAGAATGAAGTTCGAAAAACAAAGCAAAGATTAAATGAACGAAAATGGAATTGAAAAAAAAAAAAAAAAAAAAAAAACAGAGAAAAAAAAAAAAAAAAAAACAAAGATTAACAGGAATAAAATAAGAAGGAATATAACATAGATCGAGGAGTGGATAAAAGAAAATAAAGAAATAAAGAAGAAAGCAAAAAGGAAGAAAAGTATAAAAGAAATAATGAAAAAAAAAAAAAAAAAACAGATCATGATGGAATAAAAAAATAAATATCAAAGAATAAAGGAATAAGGGAATAAAGGAATAAATGAATAAAGAACGAACTAAAAGAAATGACGAACAAAGCGCCAAAGACGCTGAGATTCAGACAAGCAGGAGAATTAAACGGCTGAATGAATTCGGAAAAAAAACCGTGAATAAAAAATCTCTTGAAAGAGCCATGAAAACAAAAACAAAAACAAAAAATTAAAAATAAGAGGCATAAAGCAAATAAAACACTGGATAAACAAACGATTATAGGAAGGGATCCAACAGCCACAAAACGACCGCTTTTCAATGTTGTAAGCGGTTTTCTCTTCGCCCGATATTCAGCGTGGTTAGCTGTCAGTAAAAGATGATCGAAAAAGCAGAAAGCCTAATATCATCTTCTCATATCCATCCAGCTTTCCATCACTCATCCTTTCTTATCTTTCTTCTTCTGCTTGCAAAAGGGACAGATCTTGTCAATGGGCAACAAGATGAACCTTAGAAATGAGGAATTACAGGCTTGACTGAAGATGCCCGTATCGAAATGGCGTAGTCGGCCCCAGAATGTCATAATGCACTGACTAATGTAATCTATTGTTAATGGTTGCTAATATTTTAACTGCACTGGGAAGTCGTTATAATTGCTCTGTCAGATCAAGAGTGGACTGGGATTGGAATGTGGGATGATGACATTGGTGAGGCTGAGAATTATTGAGAAAATGGGCTAAAGAGAGAGAGAGAGAATAAAAGGAAAATTGAAGAAGGAAGTGGAAGAAACATTAAACGATGAGTGGTTTGTAGAAATGAGGAGGTAAAAGGTAGAGGCCGTGATATGATGGGTAAGAGAAAGTGAGTGGGGTGAACGAGGGAAAGAAAGAAAAAAGAAAGAAAGAAAGAAAAAATGAATCAATAAAACGAAGGTAAATGGTAAAAGTAAAGAATATATCTAGATACCTATCGATCTATCTATCTAGATACCTACCTATCTATCTATTTTAGTTTGTTCATATCTACTTGGGGCTAGTGCCCATGGCATAGTGGCTAACGGGCTAGGCTATGACATAGTAAGCGAGTTCGAACTCCAGTCACTCCATTGCATTTACTTTCGGTCTGTGTAAAATAATACAACTATTGCTATTCGTCAAAGATGGCATTAGATAACCCAGGAAAGTTGATATGTCATTAAACAAGGAAACCAAACCAAACTAAACCAAACGAAAATCCATCTATCAATATATCTACGTGTTTCAGTTTGTTCATATTTATCAATAAAAAAGATGATAAAATGAAAGAAAAATTATGAAAAGGTATCAGTAAACAATATAAATGTTAAATGGTAAATAATCAAAAAGGAACAGAAAGCAAGAAAACAAAGAAAGCAGTTGAAAAAGAAGGAAAAAAAAAACAAAAGAAAATACAAAGAAAAATTCAAGAACTAATTTGAATTGAAAGAAAGAAAGAAAGTGGTAGGAAAAAGAGAGAAAGAAGATAAAAGAAAATACAAGGAAATTTAAAAGATTTTATGAATAAAAAGAAAGAAAGAAAGAAAGAAAGAAAGAAAGTAGGTTGTTGAAAAAAGAGAAAAAGAAGATAAAAGAAAATACAAGGAAAAATGGAAGATTTTTTTAAATGAAAAGAAAGAAAAGAAAGAAAGAAAGAATAAATGAAAGTGGTTGGAAAAAGAAAAAAGATAAAAGAAAATACAAGGAAAAGTGAAAGATTTTTTCAAATGAAAAGAAAGAAAGAAAAAAGAAAGAAAGAATGAAAGAAAGAGGAAAATATGAGACAAAAAAGTAAAGGAAAGACCGGTAAAAAGAAAAAAAGTTAGAAAAAAGTAAAGAATGAAAGAAAAAAAGACAAGAAAGTAATAAAGAATGACAGAAGGTAGAAGATTGAATAAAAACAAATGTTACCCCCAAACCTGAAAGGGATGTATTGGTTGAGACAAGATAAAAAGTATATATATATATGCATATATATAGAGAGAGAGAGCGAGAGAAAGAAAGATATATATATATATATATATATATATATATATATATATAAAGAGAGAGAGAGAGAGAGAGAGGAATCGTATGGTAAAAAGGAGAGAAAGACAAAATAAAGAAAGCAGTTTATTTTGGAGAGATTAAGGCAAAACTAAAGCAAACGAGAGAGAGAGAGAGAGAGAGAGAGAGAGAGAGAGAGAGAGAGAGAGATGACTGATCTTATGGGAACAAGAAATGACATTAATGGAAGACAAGCAGTGAGGTGCAAAAACTGATGCTAAATAGCTAACCTGATACCCAGTGCAAAGTAATTTTTGGATCCGTTCCTCCAGCCCTTTTCAGTACTCTAAAAACTGATCTATTCGGCTGTTCGGAAAATACTGTCCGATTTTAAATTCTATTTGAATATATTACTACGAGATTGATTTTTATAAAAAAAATCATATTCCTAATGATTAAAGTGTCGTCTTTGTAAATTTTCTATCACTTCTATCAGAACTTGATTTTGAAGGTTATATTAAGATTGTACATAAAAGTGATGTGTTTACATACAAGCTTCGTCATAATTTTCTTTCTTAACAATGCTCAGCCACATATTGCCAGAACAACTCTTCTTGGCCATATGCCGCCAGGATGACAGAAGCTCACTGACTTGGAATATGAAACTTTGTCCCATTCGACATATTCTCCTGGCCGTTCACCCACTGACTACCAATTTTTCAAGCATCTAGACACATTTTACGCCAAAAACCATCCCATTCCAAAGGAGATGAAGAATCTGCATTTAAAGATTCCTTGGTATCAAAAGCTTTGGCGTTTATCATATAGACATAAATAACGTTGTTAATCGGTGGTAGAAATGCATAAATATTCAAGGATCATATTTTGACTGATTAAAACAATTTCATTAATTCCAGAATAAAATTTTATTCTAAAAATCGGACAGTATTATCTGAAGCACCTAATATTATACAGAGAAAGATGTAAGGAAACGCTGACTTCAGCTGATAAAAAATAAACCCTTCCAACTTTATCTAATTAGCAAAGGAATAGAGTTAAAATGTCTTCAACATAAAATAACATAAAGGCTGACTTGATATAAAATCCAACCAACCATGCTGACGGCAAGGCTTAGAATATGCTTATTTTATGCCCTGAACAGAGGTAAGAGCTCCCCACAGAGTGTTCTGGATATAATACAATATAAACCGCATCTGATGGTGAGGCTTCAATTCTGGTGATTTGGGGAGTGTACAATTCCTCTTCATTGCCATTTTCTCAGGTCTATTGTGACCTGGGGTGATAGGTCTCATCTATAGATCTGTTTAAAAATTATTTGTATTCGATAAACTGTGAGAAAAAAACCATAAGTAACAACTATAGAAAAAATGAAGATATGTATGTAGAATGAATTCAATTTCATAACATCAAGATATATATATATATATATATATATATATATATATATATATATATACATATATATATATATATAGCTCAGTAAATTGGGGCTGTAGAATACACCAACTACATGACTGCAGAAGGGTAAGACCCCCACCCCAACGAGTGTCCTGGGTATCATATTAAACAACCTGATGGTGAGGCTCTATTCTTGGAGCTATGGGGAATGTGAAGTACCCTTTCATTGCCATTGCTGCCAGGTCTACTCTGGCCCGTAGTACTAGTACCAGATAGGGTCCTCTCTATGGGTCAAATAGAACTGTTTGATATTTAAACTGAATACAGACCATTGACTAATGCTAAATTGAATTGTTTGAAATAGAACTGTTTGATTAATTAATGACTGATTTTTAATCGAATTGTTAGTGATACATAGCAACTCAGAATCCTTTAACTTTGTTGACTTATGCAAAATTGAATTCGTTAGAAATAGAACAGATCATTTTAAATGTGTTTACAAAACATATTTAATATATATATATATATATATATATATATATATATATATATATATATATACGTGTGTGTGTATGTGTGTGTATGTGTGTGTGTAAAACAGTATTTGTATCTAATAATGAACAATGGTTAATATGAAATAAAACCAAACCAAACTAAAATAGGCATCAAATAATCCTTGACAAGTTGACACGCCATTAAAGTCAATCAATCATTTTACAGCTATTTTCATTTTACCAACAAAAACAAAATTCCTTGTAGATCACACAGAGTCTAATTTAGTGCATTTTCCACTTAAGCTAGAAAAATGATTTTTGAAGAGAAACATTTTTATTCGCGTTGTTTTAAAAGTCGCTACGATTGACATTTATAAAATGAATTTAATTTGTCAGTGAAGACCACAAAAAGCCTGTTCATGTCGTTGTTAAAAGTTCAGATTACGTTCCGTTTATTTGTAATTTCAAATTACATCTTTTTATAGTTTTGTCTCGACTTCAAGTTCCATTTTCAGTCAAGGTAAACTTCGCCTTTGGTTTTCCAACATCATAATTCATATCTTTATAATTAATTAGTCAAAACATTAAGCCATCTTCCTTCCTCCCTTCCCCCCTTCCTTCCTTTTCACTAATGTCCTTTCTATCTCCGTTTTTTATTTCCTTTTATTTCTTTACTCATTTTTCTTCACTCTTTCCTTCCATTTTTCAGTTTTATTTTTCTCTTTCTGTAATGATATTTCTGTTTCTTCCCTGTCATATTCTAACGCTGTCTCCTTGCTGCTTCTCTTTTTTTTCATTATTATTTTCTTTCTTATACCACCCTTTTTTCTTTCTTTCGTTAAAATATAATTCTTCTTCATTTTTCTATGCTTCATAAGTCTTCTTTTGTTTTCCTTTCATGATTCTTTTATTTTCATATATTTCTTTCTTTTTTTTTCTTTCTTTTAATTTGTTTTGTGCTTCATTCTTCTTTTCCTTGATATTTATTTCTTCTTTCCATCATTTTTTTCCACCCTTTTCGGACTCGTAGGTTTTTCTCTTTTTTCATTCATTCATTCTTTCTTCCTTTGCCTGCACTTCTGGTATCCCTTTCTATCTTCTTTTTCTTGTTTTTTTCTTCATCACCTTCTTCCTTTTTATATTTCTTCAGTTCTTTCTTTCTTTCTTTCTTTCTTTCTTTCTTTCTTTCTTTCTTAACAATTTTTTCTCTTATGCTTCTTTCCAGTTTTCTGTCTTTCCTTCCTTCCTTCCTTCCTTCCTTCTCTTTCTTTCTTTCTTTCTTTCTTAATAATTTTTTTCATTTATGCTTCCTTTCACTTTATTCTCTCTCTCTTTCTTTCTTTCTTTCTTTCTTAACAATTTTTTCTTTTTTGCGTCTTTCCATTTTTCTCTCCTTCCTTCCTTATTTTCTTCCTTTTCCTTCTTTCTTTCTTTTTTTCTTAATAATTTTTTTCATTTATGCTTCCTTTCACTTTATTCTCTTTCTTTGTTTCTTTCTTCTTTCTTTCTTTCTTTCTTTCTTTCTTTCTTAACAATTTTTTCTCTTTTCTCTCCTTCCTTCCTTCCTTTCTTTCTTTCTTTCTTTCTTTCTTTCTTTCTTTCACTTTACCCTCCTTCCTTCTTTCCTTCTTTTCTTCTCTTTTGTTCTAAATATTTTGATTATTATTTATGCTTACTGCCACTTTTCTTTTTTTCTTTCTTAATAATTTTTATTCTTCTTTTCACTTCTTTCTTTCTTTCTTTCTTTCTTTCTTTCTACTGTTCCATTTTGTACCTCTTCTGTCAGACGACGGCAAATCTGCTTTGACAGAAATATTTTAATCTAACATTAAATGTGATCACCTCGGGACCTTTTAAGTCCTCTTCCATCAACCTCCTCTGCAACCACCACCACCACCACTACTGCCGCCAACAGTTGTTTCCCACGACCATTTCTCTCAGCTGCTTTGCGTTGTCATTTTGATTGCACAGTATGTTTATATAAATATTCAAATTGATGCACACTTTAAACACGACTACATCTACATTCATGCATACCTACACCTGCACGTACACATGTATGTTTGTACATTTGGAGGTATACACCATAATGCATACACACGAAATGGTATACTCGTACATATAAAAGAGTGCGCATGTAGATGAATATAAATAAATACCAGAAAAAACAGTGAAGTCACCGGCTTAATTAAAAAAACAACAACAATATTTTAAAAATGCTGATTGAATTGTGTTCATTCAATTTTATTCTATTTTTGAGGGGTGAAGTGCATAGCATTTTGAACTGCAGGCTTAAAATATGGAATAGCGTGTATGTATTTACCCAACTCCTCCGCCACAGGTAGGAGGTGACACAAGATAAATCTTTTAACAGAGTAATTGGCCTAGTGGGTAGAGCGTTCGGCAATGGCTCGGGGTTCAATACTCGGTCGAGTCATACCAAAGACTCAACAATGGTACTTGGTACCTCCTTGCTTTACATTCAGAATTATAAGGTACGTATCAGGGGTACATGAAGCAATCCAGGGAAAGGAGTAGCGCTCTACCCGACACTTCGGTATAGTAGCTATTAAAAACGGAGCTTTCGAGTCACTCTCGACTACGGTCGCCGACTCTACTTGGCTTACAGCTGGTGTGTATTCAGAGTTTTCCTTAGACGAGTTGCCCAGACGACAGAATCCATTCCGACTTACTATTTATCCAAAGCTGGGGGAAAGATAGATTCATGCCTTTCCCAACGGAATTAAATAATTCTACGTTGTTGATAATATAATTTAATATCCTGATATGTTTCAAGAAATTTCGTATCCTGACAAGTGATGAAAAATTTCACTGAAAGAAACAAGTTCTGATGCTCCTCGCTTTCCGACAGTACCTGCTTTTATAACGCGTCCGAGGGCTAGCACTAGACAGCATTCGGTAGTAAGGATACAGTTCTGAATCTTAGGGGTGTATGGAGTTAAATTTTACTTACCATTATTTCCAGATCCACTCGGACCCAGTATTGTTAGGGTTCCATAGGGTAAAATAGAAGTGTTAGAAAATTAAGTACAAGTTAGGAATACTTGAAACCATGAAACATGTAAATACTAAAGCAGAGTTGTTTAGTTAATGAGGATAGGCGGAGGAAAATTTAAATTAAACCAGCTTTACTCCACTTAAAATTACCTTGTATCACTTCCTGTCTGTGGCACAACGTTGGATAAATACATAGATTGTCAAAATGACAAATATCTAACTTTTCTTCGTGTGTTCATATTTTCTTGTATAACCATTTAAGAGATGTTGGAAAGAAAAAGGAATAGGAGAATAATAAAAAACGAAGAAACCCAGAATCATGTTTTGGTTTCTTTATTTAATGGTATATTAACTTTCTTTGGTTATTTAATGCCAAACAGATCCTTCTACAAGAACAGCAGTGATGTTATTTAACTGATAGCAGAAGGGGGTTCTTACCTTTCCCAGGGGTATTTGTCCGAAAGTGAATGTAACAGTACGACTGGAGTTCGAACTCACTTACTACGATTCCGCAATCCAGCGATTTCACCACCCCCTACCGGAATCAATACTATGTAGATAACTGTGAGTGCCAAAGGGTTACTTACATAAATAAATAAAATATGAAGTAAATTCATCTACATTGTCATAGATCAATAGGATCAAATATAAATGAAAGAAATTGATTTCAGAAAATACAAAGAGTTGGAAAGTCAAAACTACAAAGCAATTTAAAAGAAAAGAAAAGAAAAGAAAAGAAAAGAAAGGGTATTACAATTAGAGCAGATCGATTGTGTAATTCGGTCATTGATAAAATCTCGCAGTCACGTGATTGTGTAATGAATTTGGCGAGTCTCATCAAACAAAATACGAGAGGAAAGAATATCAAACAAGACAAAACAAAAAAAAAAAAAAAAAAAAAAAGAGAGGGAAAACAATAGTGCGATTCTATTTTTTTTCTTTGTACGTTTCCATAGATGAACAGATTCGTTCATCTGTTAAGTCTATTTCATTTCTTTTTTTCATAAGCCAATTCATGTTTTCCAAAATTCAAGAACATCTCAAACCAAATTTCTTAATTTCCTTCATAATTTACTAGCAGAACATGTGAAAATTTCACTGGTATTTAATTCTAATAATAATTATCAAAAAGAAATGGACAATATCATTAAATATGGAATACAAACATTATTTCCAAAGACTATCTTTAATTTAATTATCGGAAATTAGGATTCTTATTCAAACTATACCTCAACACGCTTGGGTGCCTCTGGCAGTGCAATGATTTGCAAGTTAAACTAACAAACCTTCACGAGTGAGTTCGTATATCATTGGGTGCCCTATTCATATGGCCTTGTGCCACATCTAAACAAAAGGCTTAGTAAATAACTATACCTCTCTTCACTAGGTTTGGTTTGGTTTCTTTGTTTAATGGCATATCAACCTTTGTAGGCTATTTAATGCCAAAGACCATTCTCCTAGAAGAACAGCAGTGGTACTATTTAACCCATAGCTTGGAAGATAAGGGGGTTCATACCTTTCCGAATGGTATTTGCCCGAAAGTGAACGTAATAGTGCGACTGGAGTACGAACTCGCTTATTACGATTTCGCAGTCCATCGCTTTAACCATTACACGACGAGGACACCCTTTAATTCACTAGGAACACTCTCCGATATTAACCGATTTTTACATAATAAATATCAGTTTAAATTATAAGTAAAGAATTCTTTAAAATATAATAAAAAGAAGAAATATTTAAACATTGATATATATTGAGATTTCATTAGGAAATAAATAAGGCTTTGTTTTATTTTTTTTGTCTCTTCTAGCTGGAAACGAGATAGGAAAGTTTACATAATAGCCGAAGCACCATTGTATTAACTCTATCTGATGAAGGTCATAACGATCAGACATAAATTCCTTATGTAAACACTATATTGAAGATTTTTCGGCAATTTTATATATATATATATATATATATATATATATATATATATATATATATGACAGTCACCAAACGCCGTTGACTATGTCTACACCATCCTAAGTTGGCGATATTGAGCACACTTTATTTATAAATATGGCAAACAAATTATACACAGACACCCACAAACATATATATATATATATATATATATATATAAATATATATATATATATATATATATATATGTGTGTGTGTGTGTGTGTGTGCATGTGTGCTGTGCTTGTTCAAAAAGTTCTTAGCCTTACCCAGAAAGAAGAGCTTTAGCTGAACATTTTTATTGTGGCAACACCATCCTAAGTTAACGATATTGAGCACACTTTATTTATAAATATGGCAAACAAATTATATACACACACACACACAAACACACACACATATATATTTGTGTGTGTGTATGTGTGTGTGCATGTGTGCTGTGGTTGTTCAAAAAGTTCTTAACCTTACCCAGAAAGAAGAGCTGTAGTTGAACATTTTTATTGTGACAACACACTATAGATTCTTATAAAACTAGAACAAAACAAATTCATATTTCTGTCTTAATTTCTGCGGAGTTGTAACAATACAAAAACGAGAGGTTTGAGACAAATCTAAAATCTGGGTGAGGCTTCGCACTTTTTGAGCGATCATTGTTATATATAAAGTAAAGTTGGCGACCGTAGTCGAGGGCGACCCGAAGACCCCTTTTTCAATAGTTACTACACCTAGACGTAGGGGAGAGTGCTACTCCTTTCCCTGGATTGCTTCACGTACACTTGATACGGACCTTATAATGCTGAGTTTTAACCATCAAGTTTGAGTCTTTGGTACGACTCGACCTGGGATTGAATCTTGGACTCCCGGGCCATTGACGAACACTTGCGACATTTCGATGAATAATCCTGTAAACAAAGTTCAAATAACTCATGCCATAAATATAGGTAACATGGGTGTGGAGGTCCGCTCTTAGGTTCAATACCTTTCATTGATTGGACATGCTATGATCAGATTCACTTTAATTGGCCGGGTCGCTGTAATCTTCGTTCTAATAAAACTATGATATCTTCAATAGATTAAAGAGAAAAAGAAGAAAGAATGATAAAATATTCAAGAAAGTTTGTTTCTGAGGGGCAGTAAAATGTACGTCATTTTTTCGACAAAAAAGCAGACATGACGTGATACATTCGTCTTGTAAACTAGCTACGTTGATAAACTATGTCCAAGGTGACCTAGTGGAGAATAAAACTACAATCATGTCAGATTAATCTTTATTAATAACTATTAACTAGCATTAGTCAGAATTAGTATTATTTGCGAGTATTAGGGAATATTGGACATTGGCATGATGGTTAGAGTGTTTGCCAATGGACCGGGAGACCTGGGTTCAATACCAGGTCGAGGCATGCCAAAGACTAAAAAAAATGGTACTTGATGCCTCCTTGCTTAACACTCAGCAATATAAGGTAGGGGTAAAGTGAAGCAATCCAGGGAAAGAAGTATTGCCCTCCCCTACACCTCGGTGTTGTAGCTATCGAAAAGGGAGCTTTTGGGTCACACTCGACTCAGGTCACCAAATTTACTTCTTACTTATTCTGTATTCTAATTTTTTGTTGGTTTCTTTAGTTAATGACATATCAAGCTTCGACGGTTATATATTATCAAAAATAGACGTGAAAATATTCAAACACATAGCTGGGGAATAAGAGGATTCACAACTTTCCTAACAGTATTAGTCCGAAAGTGAATGTAATAGCGTGACTGGACGTTGAACTCATTACATTGTCACAGTCCATCACGTTTGCCTCTCCGCCAAGGGGACTCCTCCAGTATTAGTATCATTATCTTTTAATATTAAGGAGTATTAGTCTGCATTAATAAGTATTAGTATTAAGTATTAATAGAGGTGCCCGTGGTGCAATGGTTATCGTAGTAGGAAATGGACACGGCGACACAAGTTCAAATCCTGGACGAGACTGATAGCATTTCACATAGCACTAATACCCTTGGGAAAGGTATGAATCCAATTATTCTCCCTCCAGCTATGGGTAAATAGTAGGGCAGACTAGGTTCTTCAGCCTAGATGAGACAACTAGTCTAGGAGAAGGAAAACTCTGAATTCAAACCTGTTAAACTCCGCTTAAAATTGACCTTGTGTCATATCCTGCCCGAGCGGAGGGGTTGGGTAAATATGGAAAGTATTACTGAGTATTAGTATGTATTAGAGAGTTTAATATTTGTATATTTGTTGTAAAAATTACTATATGATTTTTGCTTTACGATGGTAGCGAGAACACAGTTGAGAACACAGAAGTTTTGGTAAACGGAAATCCTTGCATTTGAGGCGATTAAATAAAAGAAAGAAATGGTGGACAGAAGAAAGCAAAGAGGAAATTAACTGATAAGAAAAAAAAAAAAAAACAACAGAAAAAAAAGAAAAAAAAAGAAAAAAGAAATCGAAAAAAGGGTAAAGAATATAAAGTCGTATAGATAAGGGGAAAACTGAAGTATAGAAATTTAGAGTGAAGAAAAAGGAATTGAAAAAGCAAAAGTGTAAGAGAGAGAGAGAGAGAGAGAGAGAGAGAGAGGACAGACAGACAGACATTGATTAAATACTGTCGCCTACCAAGTTAGTACTTGTGAAAATAATCAAAGATATATGAGATGATATTTATAAAAAAACAAACTCGCTCAAGTGATAACCATCAGAACAGATCTGCATGATATATATATACATATACCTAACCCCTCCAGAGGGGCAGGAAGGGACACAAGGTCAATTTTTAAGCGGTTTTTAACAGGTTTGTGTTCAGATTTTTCCTTAACATACCAAGGTTAAAGGGCCCAGCCTGCCCCACTAAGAAAGACGTCCTCGGAATCCCTAAGAACTACAGAGGCATATCTCTTACTGCTGTTGCAATTAAGGTTTTTTTTCAATATTTTACTTCTGAATTGTATCTGACCTGAAGTCGAGAAAATCCTGGAGAAAAAACAGCACAGTTTTCGATTCACCCCTTCTCAGATTTTGACTATTCGTCGAATCATTTTCCCAGTCGGCTGGGGCTGTAGAAATACACCGACTGCTTCTCTGCAGAGAGGTAAGACCCCCCCAACTACTGTCCTGGATATGACCCAAAACAATCTGATGGTGAGGTTCCAGTAATGGTAGAGCTTTTGGGAATGCGAAGTACCCCTTCATTACCATTGCTCCCAAGTCCACACTAGCTCGGAGTGGTAGCATCTGATTAGGTCCTATCTATGGGTCAAATAAGTTTGGTTTGGTTTCTTTGGTTAATGGCATATCAACGCTTTGTAGGTTATTTAATGCCAAAGCCATTCTCCTAGAAGAACAGTAGTGGTACTATTTAACCCATAGCTGGGAGGATAAGGGGGTTCATACCTTTCCCAAGGGTATTTGCCCGAAAGTGAACGTAATAGCGCGACTGGAGTACGAACTCGCGTACTACGATTCTGCAGTCCATTACACCACGAGTTCTAATGCTAAACTGAATTGCTTGAAATAGTCTGTTTGACTAAACTAAATAGCTTGAAATAGAAATATTTTTGACATTAAACTGTGTACTTAGATTTAAAGTGCGTACTTATGCTAAACTGAATAGTTTGAAATTGAACTGTTTTTGACATTGAAACTCTACTCGCGCTAAACTGAATTGTTTAATATAGAACTGCTTTGACATTTTACTATATGTAAACTAAATCTATTCTTATACTAAACTGAATTAGCTGAATTAGAACTGTTTGAATAAACTGAATAGCTTGAAATAGAAATGTTTTAAACTGTGTACTCATGGTAAACAGAATTGATGGAAATAAAACTGATTATTTGAAGAAAAATGGATTTGGCATTAAATAACCTACAAGGGTTGATATGCCATAAGACCCACAACAGCTAACCAACCAAACTAATCATCGTAGGAGTACGATCAAAAAATTTTCTGGCAACATTTTTGTTTATAGATTTCTACAAAACGTTTGATTCCATGCACAGAAGAAAGATGAAGTATATACTCCTAGCATACAATCTTCGCAAGGAAACTATTACCATAATATTGATGCTCAACAAAAACACGAAAGTCTTGCAAGGACATACATTAGCACCAAATTTATTTATAATTTACCTAGATAACGTACTATGAATGTCAATAGTTCTTATGTAAGAAAATAGTTTCACACTATCAAAGAAAAGAAGCAGAAGATATATTGTAGAAGCTGTCACGTATGGCGACTACACTGATGATCTTACGCTGCTAGAAAGTATCCCTGCACAAGCCTAATGTATGCTGCATAACTTGGAATAGGTAGCAAGTGGGTGGTCTCTATGTGAACTTAGAAAAAACAAGCTTCATGGAGCCATTTCTACGCTAAATGATATATATATATATATATATATATATATATATATATATATATATATATTATTAGAATTTAACGCTAAAATCATTTTTATTCTGTAAGGTCTTTGTGGATTTAAGTGCAGAGCAATATATTTCAAGTATAAAATAAAATATAAGATAGGATAAAACAGGGTTTTATTCCTTCAATCCTCAGGTTGGCTATAGCCCAGTCGGCTGGGGCTTTAGAATACACCGATTGCATCTCTGCACGGAGATAAAACCTTGGCCCAACTACTGTCCTTGATATGACACTAAACACTCTGATGGTGTGACTCCAGAAATGCTGGGGCTCTTGGGAATGCGGAGTACCCTGTCGTTGCCATCGCTCCCTGGTCCACACTGGCCCGGAGTGACAGCTCCTGATAGAGTCCTTCCAATGGGTCAAATAGAATTGTTTGACATTTAAACTGAGTGCAAGCAAATAACTTAAGCGAAATTGACTTGTTTGAAATAGAATTGTTTGATCATTTAACTGAGTGTAAAGAAATGACTGATGTTTAATTGAATTTTTGGTGATATAGTAATACTTGGGAACATTTAACTTTTTTGACTTATGTTTACAAATCATATGTATATATATATATATATATATATATATATATATATATATAGAGGATTTGGTATAAAATAATTACAATAGTTTATGTCATAAAACCAAACGAAACCAAATCAATCAGGTTAGCTAGTATTCAACAAGTTTGACTTTGAATTTTTATCCTGTTCTATATGCTATTTAAAACTTGAAATACACACACACACATACACACACACACACGCATATATATATATATATACGGACACCTACCTCCTATCTCACAAACTATCCAAATAAGACGAGGCACTGTGGTAGAAACTAAGATGATCTCATAAACAACTTGTGGAACTCCACACGGTGGTAGTCAACCAGCATCACCTCAGTGTAGACTTAGGATGCAGCCTGGAGGAACTATCAGAAATGATGGATGTTTGGGATGGATGGCTAGAGAGAGAGAGCGAGAGAGAGAGAGAGAGAGAGAGAGAGAGAGAGAGAGAGAGAGAGAATCAAGGAACTCCATGTCGTCAATGAGACTTGATGATGATGATGATAATTCCATCAATCTTTTTTTCAGTCTACTGCAAGACCTAGGCCTTTACCAAGTACTGTAAAAGATCGGGAGCAATGGGCCTTACGCCGCCAAGTTGGTCCATGACGTGTTGGTTGGTGGTTTGAGACTGATTGCCTTATCAAAGTTAGAGATTCCAATATTTCAATAATTGATAAAAGAGAACGTTTCTGAGTTCCTGGGGCCTACTGGTAAGCGTGCTGAACTCAGAAACCGTAATAATCGTGTTCGAACTCTAGTCGCGCTATTACGTTCGCTTTTTAACTAATACCCTTTGGAAAGGTATAAATTCGTTTATTCTCACAGTAGCGGATTAAGTAGTACCACTACTTGTCATCTACAAAAGTAATTTTGGTATCAAATAACCCAAATATTCAGACCACCAGCTTACAAAAAATAAATAAATACAATAAATAAAATGAAAGCAAACTAAAAATAAGTCAATTTTACTTTTCTTGATCTTTTATAAGTTTTACTTGACTCAGTAGACTCAAGTTAAGCTTATACCTACACCCCACTATATATATATATATATATATATATGTCTTATACCTACACCCACTATATATATATATATATATATATATATGGTTGTGTGTGTGTGTGTGTGTGTGTGTGTGTGAATGTGTGTGTGTGTGTGTGTGTGTGTGTGTGTGTGTGTGTGTGTGTGTGTGTGTGTGTGTGTAGCATGTATTTATTCAGTTCTGTTCCGTGGTGTGTCTGGTACGAAGCATCTTTCCCTCTTTCGAACCAGCGTGAATGATAGCGGTCTTCGTGCCCCCCCCTGTTCTGTTGACGTCTCCAAAGCAACGTGTCACACTAGTGCTGATGACGTTTGTTCGACTGTCAGCTTCAGCGAGGACATTCTTCTCCAACTATTATGTTAATCGTATGACTGTTGCCATGGCGAAAGCGCAGAAGACCCCCGGGTGGACGAAAGGAATGACCTGCTTGACCGACACTGCTTGTAGCGGACAGTTGCTCTTTCTGCCAAACAGACACAAATCGCTTCAGTGTAAGGGGTGGTGATAGTGGCGAGCACGTGACCTAATCTGAAGAACAGAAGCCGCATGTCATGACGTCATCATTACCAATATCTCTGCAGACGTGACTTTAGGTAATGCTTTCGTTCGCTTGTTCGGTAAATCACTTTTAGGTCAAGTTATCGATAGTTTGTGTCAGTTATTGAAAAAGACGTTTTGTAGTGTGACGGTATTTTAAATCTGATAGCTTTTGCCACTCTCACCAAAAGAATGTTCCTCTCCAATCTTGTTTAGTTTAGCTTCTTTGTTTAATGGCATTTCAACTTTCGAGGGTTATTTCATGCAGAAGCCATCCTTGAAGAAGGAAAGTTATGGTACTATTCAACCAATAGCTGGACAGGGGGTTCATATCTTTTCCAAAGGTATTAGTCCGAAAGTGAACGTAATTGGATGACTGAAGTCCGATGTCTTCTATCAAGCTACCAATATGAAAAATATTTTCTCGCATAATGCGTTGAGCCATTTGTCACCCAAATATACTTAATGCATGAATGCATGATACAACTTTAGTCCTCATTACATAAAAAAAATTGGATCTAGTTCGATATATCCCCTGAAAGTCGCTCTTGTTCGACATAAGTAGTTGGCCGACCGTGGTCGATGGTGATCAAAAGGCTCATTTTTCAGTAGCTACTGCAACAAGGTATAGGGCAGAGTGCTACTCCTTTCCCTGGATCGGGCCACTTACCCTTGATCATTATCTTATAATGCTGAGTGTTAAGCAAGGTGGTATCAAGTACCATTTTTGAGTCTTTGGTATGACTAGATCTGGGATTCAGCCCCGGTCTATCGGACCATGGGTGAGCACTCTATTATGACCTCGTCCTTAAAATAAGAAAATAAAAATGAAGACCTTTGTGGTGTAAATATTACCACAGTGGGATATAGTCAGGAAAACCGAAGTTGAAATCCTAGACGACGCTGTTTGCATTTCAGTTAGCGTTAATACCCTTGGGAAAGGTCTGAATCCAGTTATTTTCCTCTCTGGCTATGGGTAAATAGAAGGGTAAATTGTTCTCTTTAATGTTGGTATGGTAACTGGTCTAAGAAAAGGAAAAATCTGAATTCAAACCAGTGTCACATCCTGCTCGTGTCGAGGGGATAGTAAAAAAAATTAAAAACTTCAGTCTAACTGTACTCTTTTGAAGAATCAGTAAATTAAAAAAATCTCTCAACTTCTGAGATATACCCCCTCAATGCCAATAGTCTATCATAGTAATGTAATTGTGAAATTACAATACTTTTTTGAAATTTGCAACCTTTTTAATTTTATGGTCAAACGTGCATTCCAGCCACTAAAACTGTTGCCTCACATCAAATGAAAACATATTTTTAGAGAAATTGCTTCAAGGTTAGACAGGGGAATTCCAGTGGCCTAACGGCTAAAGTACTGAACTGCGGTCTCGAAGTAAGTAAGTGAGTTCGAACACCAGTTGTGGTATTATGTCCTCTTTCGGACTAATATCTGTGGCTGCCCTGTCGGTGGGTCTGTTGAATATGCCGACTACATCTCTACTGAGGGGTAAGACCCCACCAACGAGTGTCCAGAATACGACAGCAAACCATTAGAGATTTGGGGAATATGGAGAACCTCTTCATTGTCATTGCTTCCAGGTCCACGCTGACCCGGAGTGGTAGCACCTGATAGGGTCCTATCTATGTGTCAAATAGAACAAACTATGTGTACAAACAAATCAGTGATGTTAAACAGTGACTGTTATATAGCAATACTTGAAATCATTTAACTGTGTGCAAAAGAGCTCTGGCTAGTTTAAGAATGTTATCTACAAAATATGTTTCCAAATCATATATATATATATATATATATAAACAGGATTTAGCATTAAATGCCCAAAAATGGTTGATATGCCATTAAAAAACTAATAAATACGCTTGGAGAAAGGCATAAAGCCCATTATCGCCTCCAGTCAGATGGTGTCCACAATCATCATTCTACAATGATAATCCAGTAGGGTTGATATGCCATTAGAGAAAGAAACAGAAGCTAAACCAAAAAGTTAGACTTTGAGAAGATTTACTGTAATTATTGTTTAAGTCATCATCATCATCATCCATCAAGGTTTGCCGACAGCACGTATTTCCTTGACTCTCTCTCTCTTTCTCTCTCGCGCGCGCGCCATCTATCCATATCGGCTGACGCTCTTGGTAGGTTCTCCAGACGTCACTCTGTGTTCTTACAGAGCTGATGAATGTAAGTTTTTTGCTGGAGGTCAACAGTTATTAGTTCGTTCTTGATTCTTTATCAGTGCTCGGTATGTCTTAATCGTCTTACTTTAATCATTTATGTAATGAAAGGTACGTGGTGCTTTCAATAAGTTTCCAGACTTTTTTGTACAGGCATTCAAATTTGTCGTAGACTCTTGAAAATTCAGTATTTTATTACTATACATCTTATGAGATGACTGACCAATTTTTATGAGTTCAGGTTCAACTGAATAACTACAGCAGGAATCAGAATACACCCTACTAAAACCTGATTGTCACAGCTGGTGAATTTCAAAAATGCAATTTGGACGTGAGGAAGAACGATATGTAATGAAATTGTATTTTAAACTTGGAAAAATGCCACAGAAACGTATGGAATGCTTCAGACCCCTTTTGGACCGTCTTGCTTGAATCGAGCAACAGTTTTTGAGTGGCATAAGAGATTCAAGGAAGGCAGGGTGTCTGTGAGGGATGATGAGAGATGTGGGAGGAGTAAAGAAGTCAATACACCAAAGTTGATTGGCCAAAGGGTTAGGGTTAGGGTTACAATGTTGAGGTTTTAAGGGAGTTCAGGAAGAGATTCCGTCGGAAGAGTCCAGCTCTTTTCAAATCGGGTCTGTAGCATTTCCATCAGGACAATGCACCAGTCCACAACTCCATCCTTGTCACAGACTATTTGACCAAGATGGGTATCAAGACAGTTCCTCACCGTTCCTATAGTCCAGACCTTGCTCCCTGTGACTTTTGCTAATTCCCTAAGCTCAGAGGCTGTCGTTATGAGACAAGTGAGGAGATGAAAGAGGCTGTGACGAAGGTCATTGACACGCTCACACGAGAGGACTTCCATGGGGCTATCAAGAAGTTGTTGGAACGGTACAACAAGTGTATTGCAGGTGGAGTAGATTACTTTGGCGGGGACTAGAGTTTCATGTGTGTACTATCAATAAAAGTGCCCATATGAAAAAAGTCTGGAAACTTATTTAATGATCCTCGTAATTGACAGTACAGCTGTTGTTTTGTAAGGTTTAAAACAGTACACATCCTCCATCTAATCATTACATGCTCGAATTTGATTCATCCACGTGAAGTTATTCCAATCTGGTAAAGGGTCAATGGTTTATTTTGTATTCTAAATTAATTATGATAGTTAAGTTTTACTAATCAGTCGGCATTTGTGTGTCCATGTCCAGAAACTTACCAGAGAACGTTGTTTGTGATTTCTTCCTTATTTTTCCAAAAGCGCACAGATGTATATTTTGTTCGTCTTATTTGGTTTCGTTTTATTGCATCTTAACCTTCGAAACTCCAGTAATGCTGGAGCTTTGGGGAATGCAGAAACACCTTCTTTGCCATCGCTTCCAGATTCACTCTAACCAGGAGTGGTGACACCTGATAGGTGCCGATCTATGAGTCAAATAGAACAAAACTGTGTACTTATGCTAAACTGAACTGTTTGAAATAGAACTGTTTTGACCTTTAATTGTGTGTAAACAGAAAAACTGTACTTATGCTAAAATGAATTGTTTGAAATATAACTATTTATATGCATAAAATGAATTTGGAATTAAATAACTTACAATGCTTAATGTGCCATAAAATTAAACCAAACACTCAAACCATATTAACCTTTGCGGGTCATTTGATTCCAAAGCCATTCTTGTAGAAGAACAACAGTAACACTATTTAGCTCATAGCTAGGATATGGAGATTTACTTTTCCCAAGGGTATGAGTCCGAAAGTGAACTTAATAGCTTGATTGGAGTTTAAACTCGCTTGCTAAGAAGCTATTGTCCAGCACGTTAATCAAGACTCCTCTCGTCTTATATTGATGGTTTGTATCGTTTTATACACCAAAGAACACAACGTTAATGTTTGACAATATAATCTGCTTCTTTTCTTTTCCTTTTATTACCTGAAGTGTACGTATTGGTAGAGTGAGGCACAGAGTTGAAGACGGCTAAGTTTGTATACACACGGCGGTGAGATACGAATCATCCGTGAAACCTGTTGTCTCTTCATTCTGCTTTCGCGAAAATGGTTTAGGGTCACCTCAAGGCATTGAATCATTTTAGTTTCTTCTCGCGAGTCTAGCATTATCTCGAGGCACTGAATCATCTTAGTTCCCCCTCGCTTCTCTACTTTCGCGAGTTTCGTACAGCTCATGCTTTACTCAGCCTCTTAACCCAGGGTAGTCAGGCATAAGGTCTGTGCTCAGAGACACGTAACGTCTAGAAGCTCTTTTTCTGATTCACTCTCTCTGGATCAAAATCTTCCATGGTTTTTATATTTTTCAGACCCCCTACAAACCTTGTGGTCACACTTCTTGCCTACGTGTTGCACGTAGATGCGTCTTCTGTCTAGCATTCCACCCATGCAACTTACACGGCACTTTAAATGAGGAAATGCCTGCGTTCTTTAGGATACAGGTGTGTATCCTGTCATACCAGCCTCGCAACTTATACGGCATATCAAAGGGATTTCCTGTCAATATCCAACAGTATGATAGGAGTAATGTGACTACACAGCTGCTGTTTTGTGGGGTTCTGCTTCTTGGATACAATTCAAAACAACTCGTAGCATCATTGTATAGTTCCTGTCAAGCTTTTTCTTCTAGCAATTCGTTAGAATCTAAATGGTGTCACTCTATTGACACGGTCACAGCTTTGAAGAATTACTGTTAAAGTAAAGCAATTTTCATTAACGAGAATCTAATGCATATAGACTAAGGGTGGACAAACTGTAGTCCGTGGACAGCATACAGCTCAGCAGTCAGCGGGAACCTCCAAAAATTAAAAAAAATAAAATAAAATAAACACTTGCACTTGAACTGAGACTAAATTCTTTTGATTTTAAAAGATGTGACCCTCTGATAATTCATAACCCAGTGGTGCGGCCCTCCTACCAAAAGGTTTACCCACCCCTGATGTATACAAATCAATTTGGAAGAAGCATAAATTGATTACTTTGCAGGATTTTATATATTTCTCTTTTTAAATGTTCTTTCCTCATTTTATATAGCATGAATGTACTTATAATACTGAATTGTATTTGATTACAACGTTTTAATTTATTAATTCAATAATATGAGGTGTGTTCAGCATTGAATTCGAAGATGTTGTTTACCAAGACAGAAATGAAGAATGAATCAAATTTTATTTTTCTTCAAAATACAAGCTGCGTTCAAAACTTCTAGAGTCTGTTGATATATTTTCCAAGACAGAAATGAACAATAAATGAAATCCTTTTTTTTTTTTTGTCAAAATAGTCTCCTTAGAATTCGACACACAAATTCCAGTGAGTTTTCCATGGTTTGAGGCACTCCTGAAATCTTTTTGATCATGCGTGAAGCTTTACTTTTTTTTTTCTAAATATCCTTGAGATGAATTTTCAGTTTAGGAAACCGAAAAAAATTAATGGCGAAAATTGCAATTGCACAATTTTGTTTTTAGCCAAAAACGTTAATTCAAAGGTACTGACAATTAGCACTGATATATCTTCACCTATTTATATAAATATAAAATTTTCACCCCATCTGTACAAGCAGGACGTGCCAAGTCAATTTCTAGGCGATGTTTAACAAGTTTGAATTGAGGGTTTTCCTTCTTCTAGACTGGTTGCTATACTAAGGTTAAAAACCCCAGTCTACCCTAATATTTACCCATAGCTAGAAGGAGAATTGTTGGATTCATACCTTTCGCAAAGGTATTAGCGTTAAATGTAATGTAAACACCCTGTCCAGGATTTGAACTCAGGTCGTCGGGTCCATTTCCCACGACAATAGTCATTACACCTGAACGTCTCTACTTCATTAAAAAATGATTTAATAAAAAAATTAAAGTGACGATGTCTAGTAATCAATAGAAATAAATTAATTTAAAAAAGGTTTTAAAAAATAATTTAATCAAAAAAATTATATGGATGATTTCTAGATATCAAAAGGAAAAAATTAACATAAAAAAGATTATTAAAAATAATTTGATTAAAAAAAATTGAATTGATGATTTCTAGACATCATAAATAATAATTTAGTTTTTTTTGGTTTGTTTTGGTTTTATGGCATATCAGCCATTGTAAGTTATCATGCCAAATCCATTTTTATCTATATATATCAAATATATGATTTCTAAACACATTTGGTAGATAAATCTATCATTTGTTTAAACACAGTTAAATGTAAAAAAAACAAAAAAAAACAATTTCAAACAATTCTGTTTCGTTTTCTTTGTTTAAACACAGTTAAATATAAAATCGTTCTATTTCAAACAATTCAGTTCAGCATAAGTAAACTGTTTAGATGCCAAACAGTTCTATTCGACCCATTGATAGGCACATATCAGGTGCTACCACTTTGAGCCAGAGTGAACCTGGAAGCGATGGCAATAAAGGGATACTCATCATTCCCCAAAGCTCCAGCATTACTCTAGCCTCACCATCAGTTTGTTTAGTGTCATATCAGGACACTCATCAGAGGAGTCTTACCCCCCTACAGAAATGCAGCCGGCGTATTCTGCAGCCCAAGCTGATTAGGCTAAAATACAATTTAATTGAAAAAATCCAATTGATGTTTTGACAACTGTATCGTCTGAGGCTCTAGAATACGCCGAGTGCACACCTTCAGGGAGACACACACCTTCCCAACGAAGCCACCCGTTGAACGTAAGTAGCGACCTGTAATGCTTGAGGACCAGATCATGGTGACTGAGTAGTCCATGAAATGGTAGCCAAAGTGGTCACGAATCCTCGAATTTTTCTGGAGGTCGGAGATGTTCGATCCGATTAATCGGCTGATCATTTTAAGCCCTAGCACCAACATGATTATCCCGATCGTATTCTTCAAATTGCTATGGTTGCTAACAAGTACTCAACGTTATCTTAATTTAAGGGTGTTAGAAGGATGTGGCTGAGGGTAAATTGCACAAAGATATTTTCAACCACTGAACCAGTGTGCATATAGATGATTAATTCTTAATTAAATTACGTTATATACCGTACTTATGAACAGTATGCCCCAATCCCCGAAAATACGTTGGACACTATTATAAAAGGAGGTAATATGCTGACATGGTAGTTCACCACGAGTGCTTTATCTTCTTCACGCCGCTGGCGAGTATTGTATTTTTTTAATGTTATAAAGATTTCCAATTCATTTCCAACCCCCATTTTGGTTATTTCTCATTAAGTAACCTTTTCTTAGGTTATAACAAATCATTAATGTTAAATAGCAATATTTCAAAACATTTTATTTGTCCTCAAGTTAATGAGCTTTAACTTGTTTAAAAATAAAGTTACCTTAAACCTATTCACCTAAAAATTATATATATATATATATATATATATATATATATATATATATATATATAGTTGGCATATCAATCATTGTTGGTTATTTAATGGCAAATCCTGTTTATTCATATAGATTAAATTTATATGATGTGTAAATTGTTTGTAGGTATCATTTTAAAATTGTTTGTTGGGCTCATTTGTTTGCACACAGTTGAATTGTTTCAAGTATTACAATCTAACACAGGAAGTTTTATTTGCACACAGTTAAATGGTTCCAAGCCTTACTAGAGATCCAATTGATTCATTTTAACTTCAGTAATTTGTTTGCATACTGTTAAGTTTTTTTTTAGTTTAGGAAATTGTTATATATTTCTATTTGACTCTTAGATGATATCTAACACCTTTCAATGAAAGACGATCAACTAACGCAAGTGTGAAAATTTAGCTAGGAGTAAAATAATTATACTACGATATGAGCTAAGGTATAAAAAAGATCCTACTTAATTGTAATAAGTAGTATCCCAACAGTTGATAAAAAGTAAGGCTTATAAGTCCCTAAAATTCTCTCTGAATTATCCGGCAGGTCACATGGTGTAATGGATATAGGCGCTTGGTTAATTTATCTGGAGGTCGCAGGTTCAATCCCAGTTACAGATAAATAACCAAGAATAAATACTATAGCTTAACACTTATACCCGGTTATGGTTTACGGAATTAGAACAATCTACCCCGGTGGATTAAATAAAGGGTTTGGTTTGACGTTCGACATGAAACATCGACGCATCGACCAAAACTCTGTCAATAAACAATAAACAATAAAAATGAAGACAATACCCTAAATGACAGAAGACAGTATATACAGTACTGATGACAGTCTAAATAATCTGGTCCGACAACAAGTTCAAGTTACTTGTTCAACCTATCCGTGTGCTTCACTAAACTGATGATGCCATCCTCATTGTTTGTCCAGAGATAAACCATCAGCGAATAACATCCTGTTTTGCAGAGGTCTGGAAATCAGACTGAAAAAGACGGAAGTTCTTCACCAGCCTGCACCTCAAGACATTAACCCAACTCATTTCAGTATCTGTGATACAGAGCTGAAGACAGTCCACTAGTTCAACTACCAGGGGTGCATAATATTGTCAGATGTCAAAATCGACACATTGACAAAAGAATTGCAAAGGCAAACAGTCATTTGTGTAAATTATACGAGTCTGGAACTGCAAGTACAGGTTGTTTCACAACTATTGAAACAAAGCAACGGTCTCTCAGCTCTTTTCTGTTGACTTTAATATTTTCTTTTTCTTTTCTGTTTATTCTGAGAAAATAGATAATATTTTGATATATTTAACCAAATATAGCAAAACCAGACCTTAGACGATTGAACAGAAGATATTTTTGCGAAAATATATGAGGAAATTAAGTGTTTCCAGATTGTTCACCAAGCCATTGAAGGAAGTCAAAATTCAACTTATTTCCAAGCTGGATTCAGATTCTCACGTTGGTCAAAAATTTTGAAGCTCACGTGTAAAGATCATAAGGCAGCATATTCCTCTCTATGTGGGGCTTCTATAAAAAAGAAACCGCATAGAGAGGAATATGCTGCCTTATGAACCACCAGGAATGTTACCATGGCTCAATAGTCAGTCGGCTTGTGTCTTCCACATCTGAACAGCAGCCATCTGGGGCGCTCTAGAGCTCTTTTTGACATTTTTGGTTCATGTTTGAGACTAAATGGTGGTAGATCTGAAAATATTATACTTTCACTTTTCATAATTTCTATTATGGTATTATTTGGGCTTCTTGATTATTTGTTTAAAAAATTGTGAAACTCCCTGTATCTGAAAAAAAGCCCAAAGAGAAATTTATGCAGAGCCGTTGTTCTGACCAACCTCCTCTACGGTTCTGAATCCATGGTCACTTACCGTCCTCATCTGCGATTTATCGAAAGTTTCCATCAGTACTGTCTCCGTATTATCAAGTGGAACGATTTTATCACCAACGACGAAGCCCTCGAACAAGCAGAGGTCACTTGCATTGAAACTATACTATTTAAGACTCAACTGCTCTGGACTGGACATATCTAGAATGCTTGTCCAAAATTGTGCGGTACGTAACAAAGGGGCGCCAAAAATAGTCACAAGGATTTATCGAAGAAGTCTATCGGCACCTGTCAAATTGATAGTGCTCTAGTCCAGCTGAAGATAGTGCAACTTTGAGGCACACCATTCACCACGTTGTCACCTCTTTTGAAGACACAAGGAGAAAGTTGACGAGTCAAAGAAAGTACACGTGTATTCTCGGGTTCGTTTATACTTTTTTCTTTTTGGAACTGATCTGTGGCTGACCAAAAGCTGCGGCTGACTTATCTTCTCTAAACAAATAATACAACGATACTGACTCATAACTAGTTTTTGTTATTTGGATTATTCTTGCTGTTTATCATGGCACTATGGGTTAGATATATTCAAGGAATTCTCTTGTATATATATATATAAAGAAAAATTGATAACAAGGTAATCTAAAGATTTATTGAGAAGCAAAGTTGACACTATAGCGTTTCGGTTCTAAAAACCATCATCAGGACAATAAGGGATGATATTAGGGATGTTAAATCAACGATGGATGTGTAAAAAGTGGGAAATATAAAAACCTAGGGAAAATTTGTGTATCGAGAAAAAGTTGACCGTTTATGATAAGAAAAAGTTAGCCGTTTGATTAATAAACGCGCAACTTTTTCTTGTTATACAAATTTTCCCTGTTCATATATTTTACACTTTTTACACATCCATAGTTGATTTAACATCATTAATATCATCCCTCATAGTCCTGATGATGGATTGTTAATTGTGATAAACAACGAAACCAAATCATTTTCTAAGACAGATTCTGATTTGCGTATATACTGTTTGCTAGTATGGTCAAATTTTGATCTGCACAATTCTTAGTGGACCACCTTTCCCATCCAGTTCATAACTAGTCTTGTACTTCCTTTTTGTTAGTTTACTGCATTCACTTACTATGTGATTAATCATTTCATATCTTTCTCTGTTTAACTTATACACTCTATTATATTGCGTATTATGAAGTTTTTGTTATTTCAGTTTATTTATTTATTTTTTTGTAAATTTTCATTAAATTTGGAGTCGGTAGTTTTCAGGCAGTTTTGAAGAAATGTGTTTTCATGCCTACATTTTAATATGAGTTCTTATCGTTTATTTCGAAATTTGTTTTGTTCCACGAAGGTAATTCTGGCTATATTTTTCTTCTATTACAGTGTTTTATGTAGTTGTAAGTTAGGGCTACTTTTTTTACTTTCCAGGTTATTTTTGGTGTGTTATGGTTTGTATTTTGGAGGTCTCATATGTGTTTAGCGCTGCGTTCATATTTTTTGTTTGTTAAATGATGTAATATACATATAAATATGCATTTGCGTGTGTGTGTTTCTGTATATGTGCGTGTGAGTGTGTATACAGCATCGTTCATGAATAAGTAAATTACAGACAGTTCTTTATAATCTTTATGATTATATCAGAGATATCATTCAACAAGATAGAAATGAATGACGTGTATACGTTTAAAATAAAAGAAGATCCCAGCCTTTGTTTTTTGCAGATCTCGTGAGTCCAAGGCAACAAGATGTAGTAAAGAAAAAATAGAAAAGTAAAAGCGGAAACACCAAATATTGACTTTTGCAAGGATGTACTTTTTTTATGGACTGGTATATTTTTATATTATAGGATACATAAACTCAGTCCAGTAGAGTTTTTTTGTAATAAGTAGAGTGCAACTCAGAGGTTTAAAGAATTTGAAGGGTGCATAAATTGAATGAATTACTGAATGTAGCTTCTACTTTTTATTAGCAGATCAGAAAAGTACTCGGAAACGTTGAAATCTTAATGTTCGGTTATATACTTTTTCTGTTAATAGTAATTTCCTGAGATTCTGTTTAGAACCCCTTCCACAAATATATATATATATATATATATATATATATATATATATATATACATATATATATGTGTGTGTGTGTGTGTATGTGTGTGTATGTGTGTGTAATGATTATGTGTATATGGGTAAAATATATATACATACATATATAAATGAGCGTATGATATATCTGTGCGTTTGTGAAATATAAATGTGTGTGTGTGCGTGTGTGTGTGTGTGTGTGTGTGTGTGTGTGTGTGTGTGTGTGTGTGCAATATACATATATATGTGTGTGAGTGTATGAGGAATGTATATTTGTGTGTAATGTATGTATATGCATGTGCGTAATATATATATATATCTATATATATATATTGATAAGTATGTGTGTATGTATAAGATATACATATATGTATGTGTGTATGGGGTTCCATGTGTGTAATATGTATATATGTATGTGTGTATAATGTACATGTGTGTGTGTAATATATATGTGTATAATATATATATATATATATACGTATGTGTAAGTAATATATATGTGTATGTGTAATATATATATATATATATGTGTGTGTGTGTGTGTGTGTGTGTGTGTGTGTGTGTGTGTGTGTGTGTGTGTGTGTGTGATCAGCCGGGTGTTTATCATTAAAATTGTTACTGACGTTCTTGATATATGGATTTAATCTTCTAAATCGCGTCACAATAACGAATGACCCCGTTATCGCTTTTACCCACCAGTCAAGCAAAAAATCAAAAGTATTATTTAACTCACACACTATCAATGCATGACTGTACGTACGTAGGTGAGACCCGCTGTCCTTCGTACTTACGTGTAATGCCTGGCAGCAATCGGATTCAATATAGTCGTAAACGTAAATAATGAGTAAATTAAACTCGGACGCTCCAACTGTGTACAGACAGACACACAATAACTATACTACCGAGACGTGAGGTGTCATCCTCTAAAAATGGCAACAATACGTGAACAATGAACAATTTTCTTTCTTCATTTTCTCCGCCTTTGCTTCGAAGCGATTCTGAATAAGTGTCTCGGTATTAATTTTCCCCTGTATTAATCCGACGTCTGCCGCCGCCTAGCGGAAAAATAATGAGTCATTCGTATTCCGTCTGTTCCTTTCGCAGACATTTTGCTTTTATAAAGATAAAACAACTATGGTCTTGAATGAATGGAAGTAGACGACACTGTTATGGCTTTCTTGTTTTATGGATTAAAAAAAGAAAAGAAAAAGAAGAAAATAATTGAAAAAAATAAAAAGATAATACATGAATTATTTTGAACGAGGTTGTGACAGTGTAAGTGCCTCCGTATATCAATTAACAGCAGATTATTAAGCATTAAAATCAGTTTAAAACTGAACGTAGATTATTGCACTCATATTCACAGAACTAATTTACTGTTGAGGAAATAATATTTACTTTGGATAGATAGATAGATAGATAGATTGATAGGTTGAAAGAGAGAGAGAGAGAGAGAGAGAGAGAGAGAGAGAGAGAGAGTGGGTTTTCTTTCTTTGGTAAATAGAATATCAAACTTTTTGGTTTATTTAATACCAAAGCCATCCCTATAGAAGAACAGTATGGGTATTATTTAACTCAAAGCTGGGAGAGAGAGAGAGAGAGAGAGAGAGAGTGAAAGAGAGAGAGAGAGAATGATTTTAGTTTATTTGATACCAAAGCCATCTCTATTGAACATCAGTGGTACTATTTAACCTAAAGCTGGGAGAGAGAGAGAGAGAGAGAGAGAGAGAGCATGATTTTAGTATATCTCATCCCAGAGGCATCTCTATAGAAGAACAGTAGTGATGCCATTTAACCCAAAGCTTGGAGAGTGAGAGAGAGAGTGCATGATTTTAGTATATCTCATCCCAAAGGCATCCCTATAGAAGAACAGCAATGATACCATTTAACCCAAAGCTGGGAGAGAGAGAGAGAGAGAGAGAGAGCATGACTTTACCATACACAAGCAAAAGCGAATTGAAGAGCACAACTTGAGTTCGATCTTGCTAACTACACTTTAGCAGTTCAGCGTGTTAGCCACTACGCCACGAAGATTCCCCCTTAAATAGATAGATAAAGAGAATGTGAGAAGTTTTGTTTGCTTCTTTGCTTAATAACCTATCAAACTCAGTGGGTTATTTAATGGTAAAGTCATTCTTGTTGAGGAACAGTGGTGATACTATTCAATCCAGAGCTGGGGAGATAAATTGCTATATACCTTTTTCAAGAGAATTACTTCGAAAGTAAATGTAAAAGAACGAGTAGAGTTCGAACTCACTGACTACGATATCGCAATCCTCTAAGTTCGTCACAACGCAACAGGTAGTTCCTTTCTCTCTCTATATGTGTGTGTGTTTACTAATCCTTCTTCGGGCGCTGGATGCAAAACAAGCTCCATATTCGTAAGTAATATTTGACAGCTTTTTATTCAAAGTTTTACTTTTTCTAGACCGGTTGCCATATCAAGTTTAAAGAGCCCAAACTGCCCAACTATTTGCCCATAACAAGAAGAACTGTTAAATGCATAACTGGAGTTCGAACTCACTTAGTCCAAAATCACAGTTCGTCACCTTAACCATTACGCCATGGGGACTACCCAAAGTACGGTTCTTATTCAAACAATCTTATTTTTGGCAACAGAGGTGTTGCAATTTAATTTTTGGTTTCAGAGTTTCAAGGCTGTTGGATTTTGTAATAAAAGATATCTAATAATATTCGTGTTGATAGTGAGATTTTCCTCAAGTAATTATAAAAATTGTATCATCTTTGGTCTAGAGCAAAATTATCTTTTATCAAAAAAATTGTTAGAGACAGACTTATTTATGGACTTCTGTAAGACTTAGTAATAGACATTTTGATTCAGTCCAGTCGGCTGGGGTAGTTGAATACACCGACTGCATCTCTGCAGAGGGGTAAGACCTCTCAGTGAGTGTCCTGTATATGATATTAAACAATCTGATGACGAGGCTCCAGTAATAAAGCTTTGGGGGACGCAGAGAACCTCTTCATTGCCTTTGTTTCCTGCTCCCCTCTGGCCCGAAGTGGTGGCACCTGAAAGGGTCAAATAGAACTCTCTGATATTTAAACTGGGTGCAAACAAATGACTGATGCTAAAATAAATTATTATAAATAGAACTGTTCGATCAGTTAACTGTGCATAAACAAATGATTGATGTTTAATTGAATTGTTATTTATACAAAGCAATACTTGGAACAATTTAACTTTGACTCACGCTAAACTGAATTGTTAGAAATAGAACTGTTTTATCATTTAACTGAAGGTATTTACGAAATGCGTTTACAAATCATATATTTAATATATCTGTAAAAACAGGATTTGGCATTAAATAACCAGCAATGGTTGATATGCCATAAAAATAGAGAAAAATATTTTGATTGTATACTTTTGCACGAGAAATAAGAAAACCCTGATAAATTTGGTTAAGAAGAAAATGAACTTTTTATCTAAAAAAATCGGAAAGGATTTACTTATCTATGGTGTGATATTGTAACCCCTAATAATATCTGTTTTGATTGTGCAGTTTTCCAGTAGAAATGATAATACCCAGATATTTGGTTTAGAAGAAAATTCCCCTTTAAAAACCCAGTCAATACCACCATAGGAAGCATTGGGATGCTTCTTACTCCTCGCGCCTCAAATCACAAAATAGAACCAAGAGAATCCAATCAAGAATTATATGTGCTACATTTAATAGCAATACACAACACAACGATCGTTTCTTGCTACAGTCCTACCAATGTCAGTGATGAATGAGATATCACAACCTTCTAGGAGTAGCTATCTTCAATTGTTGACACATTCACAAGCACAACGTTCTAAGCATCAGTGGAGATATTATAGCTCAAATAGGCAAGGATGAAGCTAATAAATTTTGCTTACACAACTTACCATATAGAAATGGTGAATATCAAGCAGATAACACTCTGTTATGCCTAAACAATAAATTGCAAAAAAGTGTGGGAAAGCTATTGACCACAGATTCGTCAAGGCAAATTTAAGCCTGAGTCTACGTAGAAAAAAGAATAAACAGTCAAACAATACGTTTTGACTGGTCCTCACTTACCAGCAGAGATATACGTAATAGATTTACGTTACAAGCAAGAAACAAATCTGATACTGTTTTAGAGACGTCTGAACACATACTCCGAATGACGAATGTGAAAACTTTGTCACTGTCCAAGAAGAGCAGCTGCAGAGTGCATATCAACCAAACCAAGACACAAATGTTGAGTTCCATTTAAGTCACTCGTAGTCTAGAAAAAACGGGATAATTAAAAAAAGCATCCTTACTCAATAAAAAGAAATCAAGAATTACCAACGAACAGACACTTAAGAGAGCCCAAGGAAAAGTAAACATATACTAAAAAGAACAACAAGAATACATTTAAGGTCAGATCTATAAAAAAGGAAGTAGACAATCACGAATAGTATGGGAGACAGTAAATGAAATGAGCAAAATATAGAGTACCTTGAGAGCAAAATTGAAAGCTTCCAGTCAAGATGAACAACTTCACAAGTAGAAAGAACATTCCAAGAATCTGCTTGGAAACCTTCAGAAATCACAGACAAACCTACCCAAAAAATTATCAGTGCCCAATTAAACATGAAACTTCGACAGTTTTCGGAGGAAGAACTTGACGCAGTTTTGAAAAAGTTAAAAACAAAAGCTACATGCTTTGACGAAATGCTCACTGAAGGTTGAAAGACCAGAAAATTTGATGAAATACTTCTCCGATTGTACAACGCAGTCGGTGAAAAAAACTCAGAAGTATAACGCTAATAGCTATATTTTCTAAGGTTTATAATGTCCTGCTTCTCAATCGTCTCCTGCCTAAAATCCTGAAAATTCGTAGGAAAATCAGGACAGCTTTCGCTCCCCAACCTCACAGATTCTTACAACCTATCGAATCATCAAGGGAGTACGAGCACAGATTCTTGAGGCAACACTACTATCTACAGGATTCTCCAAGGCATTCAATTCCATTACTCATCGGAAAGATGTTGAAAATATTACTTGCATATGGTCTTTCCTGAAAAATTGTTACTGCTATAATGATACCTTACAAAATCACGAAAGCAGTGTTTCACTCACCTAATGGAGACATACTTCTTTGACATTGTCACTAGAGTCTTGCAAGATATTTTGGCACCGTATTTGTTTATAATCTACCTAAACTACGTACTTCGAACATTCATAGATCTAATAAAAGATGTTTTCACTTTGCAAAAGGCAAGAAGAAGACGATATCCCGCAGAAACTATGATATTCACAAACAACGGATAAGACCGAGCACTTCTAAATACACCAGTCCGAGCAAAATATCATTTGCCTAATCTTGCCAGCAGCAGCAACAGCAGGAGAAGGCATTGACTTCTATGTAATCACAAATAAAATAGAGCACATGAGTTATAAACAAAAAGGATCCATCACCACTCTAAGTCACGAACCTCTGAAATTAGCTGACTAATTCATATATCTTAACACCATCATATCATCTACCGAAGATAATGTCAAAATACGCTTAGCAAAAGCCTAAAAGCTATTGACTTGCAATCGATCCTATAGAAATCTAATTGATCGGATAAAATAAATTTATTCCCTAGAAGTAGATATGTACATACTCTTACATGGATGCACTCGGTAAACACTAACAAAACCCATAGAGAAAAAGCTGGATGAAAATTACATAAGAATGCGGCGAGCTGTCTTGAACAAATCTTTAAAGCAGCATTCCATAAAACAGCAAATATACGGCCACGTCCTTCCATATCACAAGCCATCCAAGTAAGACGAACATCACGCGGGGCACGGCCGGAGAAATAAGAACAAATGCATAAGCGACGTTCTCTTATGGACACTGGCACTTGGACTTACCAGTGTTGGCCGACCAGTAAGGATTTACATTACCTCTGTTCAGACGCAAGATGCAGCCTTGAAGAACTAACAAGAACTACGGATGATAGTGATGGATGGTGAAAAAAAGTCAGGGAGCTCCGTGCTGTCAGCGGGACCTAATGATGATGTTGAATGATTAATAATCTTTTTATATATGAACACCCACACATACACACACTTACAACATACACACATGCACAGACACAAAGACATATACACACACAAACACAAACACACATACATACATACATTCACACACACATACAAATACACAAACATATATACATACAAACAGATACACACTTAACACATCTATGGAGAATCAAATTAAGTGTCAATTTTTTAACAATAATCCCATAATAATAAAATTTGAATCAGCATTTTTTTTTTAAATCAGCGCCTTCGAATAGACTTTCAAAATGTAATGGCTCAAAAACCTTAATGATGTCAATTTTTTTCTATCCTTGATTATTAACTTAAATATGAAAAATGAATTTCATAACTAATTAAAATTCAAGATAAATTGATCAACTTTTGATTCAATTTTCGAGTCTAAGTAAGTCTTATAAATAAGCGAGGAAGCTCGTCTTCCGTTTATAACAAAGGCAAATTGTTGATTTTTTTGCCTTTTTATGTTAAGAAAAGGGGTAAAACAAATGGGTGGACGAGAATATTGATGAGTTCCAAAAACTTTATTGTCAGCTTGAGACAACCTTGTACTGTGAGTCGTACTAAGGGAAGAAAGCAGTTACGGATGTTAGAGCAGGAATAAATCATCCAACTTGAAGCTTCGAGAACCAATTGGTCTAGAAGGAATGAATTAATGATAAAGGAATGATCTTCTAGAGAAAATAATGATCCAAAAATTGAATGCGCTCTCCTATTCAAAGTTGGTCTATTCTGCTGCTAGAATGACTGAGAGAGAGAGTGAGAGAGAGAGAGAGAGAGAGAGAGAGAGAGAGAGAGAGCGTTTACGGAGCCTTTTATATTGCCCGGGAAATTCATCCGAGCAGAATGACATGAATCATTCTCATTGGTCGAAAATATAAATCGAAACTTCAACGGCCAAAATAATTCCCGCGCTAAACAATAAATTTGAAATTATTTCTTTCTGCTACAAGTTTTCAGTATTAACAACTCATCTCTCGTTCCATGGATGGATTTTGTTACTTTTCGTCATATAAACACTGAGTCCGGCGGAATTTAATAAGATTCAACATTGTTTAACTAAATTGATAAAGTATTATCCTTTTTTCCTTTGTTTACATCTGCGCAAGAAATATTTGTTCTAATATTGAACATTAGCGCCAGCTGATTATATTGCTTTGCCTATAAATAATCATTCGCGTTTAAACGTTAATTTTACTGTACATAAAAGTATATACTTGGGGAGACCATTCACTCATACAAGAACTTATTGTCTAGCTAAAGCGAAACAAATTTGCTAATTTAATTGCTTGAACTATTTTTGTTAATATGAATATTGAGATGTATTAACGTATTAAAAAATTTATCTTTTCTAATAGAAAACAAACTTTGCAACATTCGTTTTCAGTTAATTTACACAAGGTTTGGTTTCTTTATTTCATGGAGTATCAGCCTTCGTTGGTTATTTAATTCATCCTCGTAGAAGGACATAAGCGGTATTATTTAACTCATAGCTGGGAGATAAAAGGAGTTCATGCTTTTCTCTCGGATATCAGTCTGAAAGTGAGGGTAACAGCGAGACTGGGAATCGAACTCGCTTACTTCGCTGTTGCAGCCCTGCACGTTAACCGTAGAACTGTGCTTATCATTTTTACACAATTTCTCTCTCTCTCTCTCTCTCTCTCTCTCTCTCTCTATATATATATATATATATATATATATATATATAATTATAATAGGTTTGTTTAAGAGTTATTCCCCAGACCTTCAGCTTAGGAACAAAGTGCAGTATCTGTACCCCATGGCAAGCCAAACGGTTATTTTCTTTTTATATAAAATAAGAAAATAGTTTTTATCAAGAAAATTATAAAATTTTGTATTAGTACAAAAATTGAAACACACACACACACACACACACATATATATATATATATATATGCGTGTGTGTTTATACGTATATTGATTTGATGTCAAATCTAGTCGTTTATAGTCTTTCCTCAGTTCCGTCGAGCATATATTTTTTTTACCTGAAGCCAGAAATAATCTCGTATCGCAACGTAGACATTTATCAGCTGTTGTGTGTTGCTGATTATTGATATCGGATTTGATGTGGTGTGTACCGAGGCATGCATTTTCATCAAACACACTTGTTTTGCTGAACTTCCAACGTAACATCTGTCACTTTTATCTGATTTTTTCGAATCAACATTCGAACTGAATTATTCAACATGGCCTCCTCATTGAAACGGATGCTATCTTATGGCACCGAGTGATGAAGAAGCAGCACAAGATGAAAGTACAAAAAACATTCGATTGAATAATAATAATAATAATAATAATACAAGAAAAGAGAAATGGGAAAAAAACAACTGTACGGATATTCCAAGCAACAGACTGGTGAGATTGCACATGAGAAGACCAAGACAATGCTACGAAAGGGAAATTTCAAGAGAGAAACTGGATCTCTTTTAATAGCTTACACCATAAGGACTAATTATATTAAAGCGAAAATTAATAATACGCAACGGAATAGCAAGCGAAGATTACGTGGAGACAGAGATGAAACGATTAATCATATAAAAAGTGAATTCTGAAAACTAGCACAAAAGAAGTTCAAGACTAGACAGGGCTATGTAGGGAAGGTGATCCACTGGGAATTGTGTAAGAGATCAAAATTTGACCATACCACAAAATGGCATCTATACAAAACAGAATACGTCCAAAAGAATGAGACGTAAAATATTTTGTAAATCCCGGCCAGAACACCAGATATAGAGTTAATTAATGATCTAGTAGATTTTACCTTTCAGGCGGACCACAGAGTGAAAATAAAAGAAAGATAAACGATAGACAAACACTTAAAACTTGACAGAGAACTAAAAAAGCAGTGGACCATGAGGATGACGTTGCTATTAATTGTAGTTGTTGCACTTGTAACGGTCCCCTAAAGCTTGGGAAGATCAGTAGAGTCGACTCCATCCAGGTCACAGCATTAATAAAATCTGCTATAATACTAAGAAGAGTCCTGGAGACCTGCTGTCACTCAGACTCCAGTGAAAGACCACCAGTTGTTTGACAAACTCCCAAGGAGTGATAATAATAATATGATTATTACTTTGCAAAGGCACTAAAAAAAAACTATGGAAACCTTGCTGGAGAACTGAAAAAACAATGGATTAGAAAGTGACGGTGATATCAGTTGTAATTAGTACGCTCGATACAATTGGCAATGGTTTGTTACAGGGACTGGAGGGCTTGGAAGTAAGAGGACGAGTGAAGACCATCCAAACTACGGCATTGTTGAGATCGGCCAGAATACTGAGATAAGTCCTGGAGACTTGAGAAGACTTGTTGTCACTCAGACTCTAGTGAAAATCCATCAGCTGTCACTGGACAAATCGTGACCATCCAAATTACAACATTGTTAAGAATGGATATAAAACTGAGAATTGTCCTGGAGATTTGAGATGACTTGTTTCTCAAACTCCAATGAAAGACCACCAGCTGACACTAGTGTGAAAAACTCAAAAGGACTGATATAATAATAATAATAATAAAAATAATAATGCACAAAACAGGCTAGACACGACTGGGTTGGAAAGGTGACCTACTGAGAATTGCATAAGAAATTAAAACTTGACAATTCAACCAAATTGTATCTGCACGACCCAGAATCCGTCCCGGAGAATGAGACGCAAAAGTTCTCTGGGATTTTGAGTTACAAATACATCTCCTAATCTCGGTCAGACGACCAGACAAAGTGATAGTCAATAAAAAAAAAAGAAAGAAAAAAAAAGAAGAAAAAGAAATCCTGCCAAACAATGGACTTTGCTGTCACGACAGACCACAGAGTAAAATTAAAAGAAAGTAAAAAATGAAATAAGTACCGCGAACTTGTTTGAGAATAAAAAAACCCAAATATAACCTGAAAGTGACAGTGATACCAATTGTAATTGGTGCACTCAGTACAATCCACAGAGGCTTTGGTAAAGGGCCTGGAAGTGTTAGAAATAAGAAGTCAAGTAGAGACCATCCAAACTACAGCATTATCATGATCGGCCAGAATACAAAGAAATGTCGAGGAGACTTGAGGAGACTTGCGCTCACGCTGGTGTGAAAATCCTCGAAAGGAGTAACAATAATAATAAAAACACAAAATAAGCGCATAGTTTATATAGTAAGTCGCATCATAAATTAATGCACGGAACTAGCACGGAAAGAGTTCAAGACTAAGCACAACTGAGTGGGGAGGTTATCCACTGAGAATTGTGCAAGAGATTAAAATTTGACCATACTACCGAATGGAAAATGTACAAACCAAAATTCGTTCTAGTAAATGAGACCCATAAAATTCTATGGTATTTCAAAATTGAAACCGGTTACTTAATCCCGGTCTGAAGACTTGATCTAGTGTTAAGTAACAAGAAGAAAAGAGTTTATGATTTAACAGATTTTACAGTTCCGACAAATCAGAGAGGGAAAATGAAAGAAAACGAAAAGATAAACGATAAAAAAGCTGTGGATTTGTAGTAATTAGACAGACAATGTACGTTCGTGCTGGTCGTCCTGCTTTTGCGCGGCCATGTGTGGGGATCCATAAGAGTACATCTCTTATGAGTTCATCTCTGCTTCTCCAGCAATGTCCTGCATGTCTGGTTCGCCTAACTTGAATAGTTTTCGTGATAGGGGGCAGGTGGCCGTACAGTTGGTGTCTTGTGGGGTGTTGCTGCCAGGACTTGTTCAGGATTGCACGCAGCATTCTTGTGTAATTGCCATCTAGTTTCTTCTCCAGCCGTTTTGTTAGCGTCCATGTAGTGCATCCATACAGGTTGTTGTCCTGAAGACCTACCTAGGGCGATGAACGATAGGGAGGAGTGGCGAGAGAGGGTCAAGGATATCCGTGCTGCCAGCACGATATGATGATGATGATGAGACAGACAAAATATGCGCAATAGGTAGTGGCAAAGAAACAGGAGACGACACTTCAACAAAATGGTATATTATCAACAATAACAATTTCAAACATAATACAAAAAGTAAAGTGTAAAAATTAATGAAGAGCTAGAGTTGTTTAGTGAACTTAATAAGTGAACTTAATAAGGTTGTAAAATAATTTGCCAGCGGACTTATTTTGTCACTCAGGTTGTTAAGTGTCTGTTGTTTCTGTGTGGTCGATCTTACGTTGTCATCGGCTCTTAAAAGTCATTAGTGTGTTAGTGGTTTACTTGGATGGTCTGCAGCATATGAAAGAGGGAGATGTCTCTCTTGCATTTGTATTTGTACTCCAAAACAGAAACTAATGTCGTATGTCTTGTGTGCTCTGGTTGCCGACAATGGCTCTTGACCAATCACAAAACTGCTTATCAGGCGATGTTTTAGAGGCAGTAAATGTAAGGTTCCGTATGCTATTTCTTTTAGATCATGATTACTGAGATCAGCTAGAATACGCAGAAGATTCCTGGAGACGAGACGAAACTTGCTGTCTCTTGAATTCCTGTGAAAAACGATCCGCTAATAGTTGTGTGAGTATTGATAATAATAATAATAATAATCTTGTTATCTTGTTTATACATGTATCTGTATCTTTTTAAAGGTCCCAGTTATAATAGGTATAGAAGCAATTTTTAAAATTTCAGTTTCAAGGCCTTTATATTTCCCTATTTTATCATAATTATTAACAGATATATTCTAATAGCTCTGCATTATCAATGACAGGGCCTAATTTTCTTTACTAATCGCTCTGTCTGGTTTATTAACTTATTTTCCTCAATATTGGCAAGTAATGGCAATTTGTGCGTGCAATGATACTTGTCTCTACATGACTTAAAAATAATACAGTTATTTTAAATGATTTAATCTAGTTTGTTAATGGAATATTTTATGGAGTCAGAATATTCAGTTATCAAATAAAAAAATGCTTAACGTCTTATCTGTTATGCGTTTAGTTACTGCTAAGTAATAATAATAATAATAAAAGTTGAACATCCTCTTAATGAGCTAATTCCATAATTTTTACCAGGGATATTTGGTAGACTAAACAACTTGGGAAGTTTATTTTTACAATTTTTTTGTTTACTAGGAACTGTCTTTTTCTTTGATATTTTGTTTACAAGGAACGGTCTTTTCACTCTAGATATTTTGTTTATGAGGAACTGTCTTTTCCTTCTGGTTATTTTGTTTACAAGGAACTGTCTTTTTCTTCTGGATATTTTGTTTGCAAGGAACTGTTTTTTCCTTCTGGATATTTTGTGAGCTGCTTTACATTCCATCTCGATCATCTGAGAGCTACTGGTTCCTTCTTCGAAAAGTTTGTTTTATTCGGCATTTCCTAGGGTTTTCGGTAAGATTTGTTAGTCGTTTGTTCTTCTGAAACTTCATCAAAGAAATTTCTCAGACCTATGTCATTCCAAATCTTGTATTTTCGGGCTAATCTACGTTTTTCAAAAATTTTTGTTTCTATCATATTTTGTTGAAACGTCGTTTTGAAGTTAAAAATTGATGTAAAAAGTAATGGCAATTTGTGCGTGCAAATTTATCATCGAAATCATGCTGTAATATTAAAAATAGTTTTCTTGTTCTGGTGTATGCTTGTAAGATACAAAATACTCCTATTGTTACATGGAAAGTTGTTGGTCTCTTACTCAACCACACCCCGCACATAATAATCGGGGGCACACACCTACACAAGTGAGTTCGAGTCTCATTGGGTGCCCCTTTCATATGGCCTTGTGCCACATCTAAGCAAAAAGCTTAGTAAATTACCACTCTCTCGATCTACTTTCTCCAAGCACTTGATGCAGGCCACCATGTCTAGTCTGAGGCCATTTAGGAAGATCAATGGAGGTATGGCATCGCTATCACCAATGACCACTCCAAAGACTATGATGTGTACTGGGTTTCCATCAATATGAATATGAAACAGTCCTCAAATTTATACCAAACACTCTGAAATCGTTGTATTGGTTCTTCTGAGTGAATGCCAAGTGTAATAAGGTTTTTAGAGAATATCGTAGTTTGTAATATTATTGGAAAGTATTGTCATTTTCACAAGGCAGCTATTTTGATGAAATAGCGTGCGATAAGATATTATTAGTTTTCCCAGTCAAGAATATTAGTCGAAAAGCAAGGTGTGACCTCGAAATTGGATAGATCAAAGCAAATATGTTTCATGTCGTTTCTGACGAAGATGTCAGCCGAATATATTTTGGTTTTGTGAACTGTTGCCTTGACTGAAATGGTGAAAAAAAAAATCAAAACATAAAGAAATAAACGTTGACCCTGATTTTAATCCATAGAAAATTGAGTTATTTTGACGTTTGAACAGTTTGATACGGGGGCGGAGAATTATGCATAAATCCTATCTTGATTTTAGAAATACTGTGGGACGGGTTTTGAGAAAGACGGTTACATCAGAAGATAGACGGTAGACGAGCTTTGCGAGCCAAGGAAAAGTAGACCAGCACACCGGCAAAAGACTCTGGCATTCGCTGATCTTTTGATAGAATTTTTCTGACACATTAGATCAGATTACAGATCACTGTCATGTATTCTTTTGTGCATTATATTGCCAACATATATTCGATAGTAGATGCTTTTTTGATTCACTTTTATGAAATCATCTATATATAAACAAGACTAGTATTGTTTCATCGACAAAGCACAACTTATTCCATTCAGAGAAGTCGTCATAAGAAAACATAGTACAGCTTGCTGACACAAGGAGAAGAGCAACTTTCTTTGTCAGTAAGAATTACAACACCTGAAGCACTAGACGATCGACGACTGAAACCGGCAACAAGCCCTGACAGTTTCGAATTGTTACACCAAACCATTCCGGCAGCTGTACGGAGGTTGGTATATGGGGATGAACGGAGTTCGAACTGAATGCTGAATATCAACAAGAAACTAAGACAAGACTGTAGGGACCTAGATAATGTGTGTGGAGTGGAGGGGATTGTTATATAAGCAGCACAGTATTTTACAAATTTTGAGGATAGGAATAAGGGCATTGTGCTGCTTTCCTCATAGACAGTGCTCAAATGACTCTAGCTTGCTGCAAAACGTGAAACAAATAAAGCACATGTGCGAAATCGATAATTTGATATGGCGACAACTAACCCATCGTTTCCAACATATATATATATATATATATATATATATATATATATATTACATGGTAGTGTCTGTGTCCCTGGGTTTCATGTTTTACGCATTCATCAGACAGAAACTCAGGATCACAGACACTACAATATAATAAATATATTGTTAGATGTGAGTGTGTTTGCGTACGTATAAAAGTTCCATCACTGATATTGAGTACTATTTAATAAAACTGCAACATTTGGTCCTTCATTAACTCCCCAAGTGAGCAAGTAAGAAACATAAACCTCTATAATACATACACACACACACACACACACACACACACACACACACACACACACACACACACATATATATATATATATATATATATATATATACTTTCAGGAACTAATCATAGATACTATCCAGTTTATCATGTCTCTTTGTCCATATCCAGGAGCCCTCCAAATCTGAAGAAAATGATTGCTTTTTTTGGTACAATGCACACGATTTCCTTTTTTGTTAACAACGAGAACGATGTCCATGGAAACGGTTTGTTGCATTTCTTTGTTTATTGGCAGACATTTTATTTGCTTTAATATTCTTCTGTTCAGAAAATTTCAAGAGTTTGTTCACTTATTTTTGCTCTAATCTAAGTCAGTCAGGCAATTTGGCTTAAGAGCAGACGGACGATTGCAATCTTGATTTTAATTCAATCAGATATACATATCTGGTTTCATCAATTAATTGTAACTAGCATCGATGCTCAGCATTGCTAGGGGAAAATAACTTTAAATTTGACCACATAGCTAAAAAGTTTGCTTTAATATATTCCTTCAATCTCAAAAAAATAAGATACGTAAATATGTTTACTAACAGCTTTAATAAGTGGATTCAGGTATTTATGCTTAAATCATAGTGAGTTGTTTGGTTGGTTGGATTATAGCATATCAACTATTGTAGATTATTTAATGTCAAATCCATTTTTATACAAATAATCAGTTCTATTTCAAACAATTCAGTCTAGCGTGAGTACACAGTTTATTTGTCAAAAACATTTCTATTTCAAGCTATTCAGCTCATTCAAACAGGTTTAATTAAACAATTCAGTTTAGTATAAGCATAAATTTTGTTTACACACAGTTAAATGTCAAAACAGTTCTATTTTAAACAACTCGGTTTAGCATAACTTCAGTTCCATTTCTGACAATTCAGTTTAGCACGAGTACGCAGTTTAAATGTAAGTACACAGTTTAATTATCAAAAACTATTCTATTTTAAGCTATTTACTTTATTCAAACAATTCTAATTCAAACAATTCAGTTTAGTATAAGTACGCAGTTTAAATATAAAAACAGTTCTATTTCAAGCAATTCAGTTTAGTATAAATACGCAGTTTAGGTCTATTTAATCTATAGATAGTGCCCTTTCAGGTGTTACCACTCCGGCCCAGAATGGACCTGGGAGCAATGGCAATGAAGGGGTACTCCGCATTCCCCAAAGCTCCAGCATTACTAGAACCTCACCATCAGATTATTTAGAGTCATATCAGGACACTCGTTAGGGTGCAGAGGTGCAGTTGGTGTTTTCTACGGCCCCAGCCGAGTGGGCAAATCATCGGGGCTTAGGCAAGGTCGTTGTATTGATACTCAGCGTTGCCAGAAGGAAATAACTTCAAATTCGACAACACAGTTAACATATTTGCTTCAATATATTTTTCAATCACGAAAAAATCAGATACATAAATATGTTTACACACAGTTTTAGTGAGTAGATTCAGTTATATACCTTTACTTAGTCGGGTGTTAAGCAAGTAAATAGGTAATCAAGTTTATGGATGTGACGAATCTTTTTTGCCGAAGAGTAATAAAAAGTAAATGTTTTTACTCACGGCTTTAATTAGTGAATTCGGCTTCATGCGTTTACATTATAAGGAGTTAGGCAAATAAACAGCCAATCAAGTCAATGAAAAAGTAATTAATAATAATTCCGTTATTTTTTCCTCAACATTGTGTGATTCCGCCTTATTTTCCTCAGAATAGTTTTTTAAAAATATACCATTAATATGAATTATTCCATGAATTATTCCATCTTGTTTGTTTAAGGTATATTTTATGAAGTCAGAACTTTCAGTTATTAAAGAAAAATATTTTGCATCTTATATATTATTAGCTTACTAACTGCTAAATACTAAACAGATGTTCTGGACCCATGGCCGGTCATTTAATGTCAAATCCTTTTTATACATATATGTTAAATAAGATTTCAAAACAAATTTTGTTGATAACATTTTTAATGAACCTGAGCTAATTTTTGCACACAGTTAAATGTTTTCACTTATTTCTATTGAATACGAATGCACAGTTAAATGTAAAAACAGTTCTATTCCAAACAATTCAGTTAAGCATGTCAACAAAGTTAAATGGTTCCAAGTTTTGCGATGTATCACTAACAGTTCAGTTAAGCATCAGTCATTTGTTTATACACAGTTAAATGATCAAACAGTTCTATTTCAAACACTTTAGTTTAGCATAAGTACAGTTTTTGTTTACACAAATACTTTTTTTTCTATGTATCACTAACAACTCAATTAAGCATCAGTCATTTATTTATACACATTTAAATGATCAAACAGTTCTATTTCAAACAATTTAGTTTAGTATAAGTAAATGTCAAACAGTTCTATTTGGCCCATCGATAAGACCCAATCTGGTAATACCACATCGGGACAGAGTGGACCTGGGAGCGATGGCAATGAAGGGGTACTTAGCATCCCCCAAATCTCCATTATTACTGATGCCGCGCTATCGGATTGTTTAAAGTCTTATCCCTCTGAGAGAGAGAGACAGACAGACAGAGAGAACTAGGTAGGTATATTGTATATTGGTAAAGTGAGTTAGAAAGAGAGAGAGAAAAAACAAGGCAGGTAAATTGATATAGTGAATTAGAAAGAGTGTGTGTGTGTGTGTGTGAGAGGGAGAGAGAGAGAGAGAGAGAGAGAGAAAAAACTTGGTCGGTAGATTGATATAGTGAGTTAAAAACAGAGAGAAAGATATATATATATATATATATATATATATATAGAGAGAGAGAGAGAGGAAACTTGTCAGGTAAATTGATATTGTGACTTAGAAAGAGAGAGAGAGTGTGTGTGTGTGTGTGAGAGAGAGAGAGAGAGAGAGAGAGAAAATTAGGTAGGTAGATTGATATAGTGAGTTAAAACAGAGAAAGAGAGAGAGAGAGAGAGAGAGCGAGAGAACTAAGAAGAGAGTTTGAAATAATGAGTTAAAAAGAGAGAGAGAGAGAGAGAGATGAAAATTTTAGCACACACTCACATAAACAATCATATGTAAGTGGGCATTCTTAAATGGCCATCAGCGGTAAAAAAAAGTCAGAAATCCGAGCTCAATTTTGTTCTATCACCCCACCTCAGGAAATCAAACAGATATAATTGCGAAGATTGGGTTTCAAGTAGAGTACACGGCATTGTGTCGAGTAGAAGACTAACCGGGAATGCCGACAGCATCAAGTCGTTAATTGATGCTATGACATTTTTGTACAATTTTGTTTTGCTAATGAGGTCATTACATTGTGTTCCTTTTGTGGGGGAGGAGAAAAGACCGACTAAGACAGAAGTTTGCACGAGAACGACTTTTCATATTTAACAGCAAGATGCGTGAACATTCAATGGTCACTGTTAAACGTAGGTGTATAAATAGACATAGGAGAAACGAAGCATTGAAAGAAATAAGAAAAGGAAGACAGAAAAAGAGAAAGGAAGCATACAAAAAGAGATACCCTGATAAAAATTGCTAGAATCTTCATCCAAAGATATTGTAAAGCGGAGAAATAGTGGAGAAGGAGCTCTCAAAGTGGTTTGACTGAAGAGAAGAGAGCCTCTTTGGTTTGAATTCAGAGTTTTCCTTCTCCTAGAACTGTTGCTAAACTAAAGTTAAAGAGCTTAATCTGTCCAGGCTTTAGGGAGACTAGTTGTATGCATACCTTTCCTGAGGATAATAGAGCAATGTGAAATGCAAACAGCCTCGTTCAGGAATTTGAACCCGAGTCACCGCGTCCATTTCCTACGCCCATAACCGTTACACAACGATGTTCTTTGTATCTCAGAAAGTAGAGGTGTCATATATATTTGTATTTTAGAATCTAGATCCTCACATGTCCATAATATGGCAAACCTGGATCCAGTGTGCGAGGGTGGGCTAATAAGTTCATAGGCTGTTGACTTTTTTGACCAACGGGATCCAAGCACTGCAACACCGAATGAAGAAGGGTATGGACTTAAAATGAGACTATGTTGAAAAATAAACCTCATTAGGTTTCATTCCATGGGAATATTTCGGTCAGCCTATGAACTTTTCAGCCAACCCTCGTATACTAGTATATGCAAGCGATAATAGACCAAAAATATACTATTGGCGTTCACTTCAGAAATATCTTTCCCGTAAGAACGCACACACACTCACACACACATATACGTGGTGATTTCAATAAGTTTCCATACTTTTTTATACAGACATTTAAATTGTCGTAGACTCATAAAAGTTCAGTATCTTATTGCTATGCATCTTATGAAATGACTGACCAATTTTTATGATCTCAGCTTCAAATGAACATCTACAACAGCAATTGGAATACACCGTACTAAAGCCTGATTGTCACAGCTGGTGAATTTCAGAAATGTTATCTGGACGTTAGGAAAATTTAGAAGAACGATATGCAATAAAACTGTGTTTTAAACTTCGAAAAAAAAATGCCACAGAAACGTATAGAATGCTTCAGACTGATTTTGACCATCTTGCATGAATCGAGCATCAGTTTTTGAGTGGCATAAGAGATTCAAGGAAGGCAGGGAGTCTGTGAGGGATGATGAGAGGTGTGTGAGGAGTAAGCAAGTCAGAACACCAGATCTGATTGGCCAAAGGGTTAGGGTTAGGGTTACTATGTTGAGGTTTTAAGGGAGTTCAGGAAGAGATTCCGTCGAAAGAGGCCAGCGCTCTTAAATCTGGTCTGTGGCATTTCTACCAGGACAATGCACCAGTCCACAACTCCATCCTTGTCACAGACTATTTGACAAAGATGGGCATCAAGACAGTTCCTCATCCTCCCTATTGTCGAGACCTTGGTCCCTGTGACTTTTGGTTATTCCCTAAGCACAGAGGCTGTCGTTATGAGACAATTGAGGAGATGAAAGAGGTTGTGACGAAGGTCATTGACACGCTCACACAAGAGGACTTCCATGGAGCCTTCCATAAATTGTTGGAACGGTGCAACAAGTGCATTGCAGCCGGAGTAGATTACTTTGAAGGGGATTAACATTTCATGTGTGTACTATCAATAAAAATGCCCATACGAAAAAAGTCAAGAAACTTATTTAATGATTCTCGTATATATATATATATATATATATATATATTTAAAACTGTTTGCTATTACTTAAATTTTCATGTCACAAGCCGTTTCAATTTTCACACACACACACACACACACACTTATATAAATATATATACATTTGTGGGGGCATGTGTGTATTTCATAAATATGTTCATCCTTACCATTTTTTAATAGAATTATTAATTTACTTCTAAATCAAAATATCAATATTTTATTATTTCTGGTGGAATATTACACAATGAAAACATTACTTATCATTGAATTTTATATTATTGAATGTCTATAACCAAGAATGAAATTACAAAAATATGAATTCTTCAAGCAGATGTATAAAATTTGCATAGTTATGCCAATCACAGGAGGAAAAATCTTTAGAATTGATAAATCTCGCATGTGTCACTCAATCTAATTGGAATATTTCTATACAAATTTCCTTAAAAACATTTCGTAGAACAATATATGCAACATAAAATCATAGGATTGCTGATTCTCTTTTCAATATGTAAAGTTTTGTAATAAATAACACCCGTTACTATAAGTTTTGATTGTGCTGCGTCTTTCAAAATAGATGCAACCCATTGATATGATAATGATTTATTATTGAGACCAGCGCAATAGCAATCATTTTGGATATGTCCCGTAAAAATGCATCCTTTGGACTAGAGATATCAACTCAATATTTTTTAATTGTTATTATATTAGCCTCCAAGACAATCTTTTTTTGACTTTCTAGTCTCAGTAATAAACCATTATCATATTAACGGGTTGTATCTATTTTGAGTTTTGAATGATTTTGTCTCCAAATAAGTAGAGACGCAAAATATATTTCCTCTTCTGTCCAAGGCATTGTGATCGAGGATAAATAGTTGTGATAGTATACTAATTTCAAATCTGAAACAGAAAAGAACACATCATTAATATTAGTAGAATTATTAGCAATCACATGAGTCGCATGTATATTAAGACACCCTATATAAGGATTCAAAAGAAATTATAAATCCTGGTTTCTTCTGCTTAAAAGAAAATTAACATCTTATAAAAAGAATTTCTTGAGATTTACTTATTTTAGATGGTTGGATTTTATTTTTTTATCGTAAAGATTTTGATTGGTTGTAATGATCTTACTTGTTCATTAAAAATAACACGTTGAGGATGAGAAATAAAAAAAATCTTAGGCTGCCCAAATGCTTTTGAGTGGTAGGGAATATATATATATATATGTGTGTGTGTGTGTGTGTGTGTGTGTGTAATTTGTAAACGAACCATTTGGAGGTAACATTTTAAACAAACCAGATCTCATTAGTTCATACGCAGTTAAAATGTTTCAAGAATTGTTATCTAAAACTAATTATTCCATTCAACATCACTTCTTCGTTTGCACTAGTTAAATGGTTTCAAGTATTGCTATGTAATACTAATATTTCAATTTAAAAGCAGTCTTTTGTTTGCACACAAATTATTAAACAATTCTATTTGGCTTATAGACAGGACCATAACAGATACTATCACTCCCAGTCAGTGAGGACCTTGGAGTAATGGCAATGAAGGAGTACTCCACGTTCCCTAAAACATCATACTGGAGCCTCACCATCAGATGCAGTTTAGTGTCATACTCAGGTCACTAATTCTATTTGACCCAGAGTAGGAGTACCTGTAACAGTCCCAAATGGGATCCTTACGGCTATTGCCACAGCGGGTCAGAGTAGACATGAGAATAAGGGCAATAAAGTGGCATTCCACATTCTCAAAACTCCATCCAGTTCCGTAAGGTTTCGCTCTGGTCTGCCGCGTTTGAACTGGGCGCGGATCTAGCCGGGTGGGGCTTGTCGGCTGGTGATTTCCTTCGGTCTCAGGGGGCCATCCCCCAAGCTTTTCCCCCATTCGTGGGGTTGGGTTTATTGCCTGGCGCCTGAGGAACCCCTAATAAGGGAAATGCTTACGGGGCCGTAGGTTTTTTAGAAAATGCCGGGCGCACGTGGGCCCCGGCCCTACGCCCGGCCCACCTAAAAAAGGCCTCGTGCCGCACTTGGCCGTTAGGTGGAGCAGGCAACAAATAACCACATTCTTAAAACTCCAAGACTTGACATTCACCATCAGATGCAGTTTAGTATCATGCATAAAATTCGTGTCATTGTTTTTGAACGAAACTATGTGTACATAAAGATAAACTTAGCAATCTATATTTTTGGATAGCAAACTAAACAATCTTGATAGAATATAAAACCTTAATATTCCTGAGGAACACTTGGAAAGTTTAACAACGTAATAATGACTATGTCTCAATGTATGTGCTTGAGTTTAATGGAAGCAAATTTTATTTTAAAAATATATAAAATCAAAATTAGACCTTATACTGAATACTGTAACATACCCATACATGAATACATGAAATAGACATATTCATACCGGTACGCAAAACGTTCATAATGTCCATAACGAACATATATAACATAACATAGGAATCCCGAAGCACAAAAACACTTACGACTTTTTAGTTCAGGTACGAAACTTTTTATTACCTTTGAGTTTAAAGGTTTTTCGACATAAGGAGAGAGATACACCTGACTTTTCCATCCGCCCCAAACCACGTGCGCACCCGCCGCAAAGCCACGGCGAGCCAGCGAAAGTCAACCTTCTTCCTAGGCAAAACTCAACTAACCGACTTTTCTCAAATCTCAGCCCACGCTTCCGGTGTGTGACGTCACTCACATCCCTTGTCACATCATCTATCTGGGATTTTTATTGTGACATCTGAATGACACGTCCGCTCCGCGCGCGCGTGAACACCTGCGCTCATGTTTGCACCTAACACATGCACTGAGCCAAAAGGTTCTCAGCCTAACTAAACCCAAAGGCAAGATATATAAAACGAAATCCCTCGGCCATTATATTACATGGGTTCTATTGTCTAGGCATGGAAGTTGGAGTGTAATATTAAGAGTGGAGTGCATTCAAAGAAGAATGACAAAAATAATAAAAAGAGTAAAAGATTAGTTACCGGGGAATATTAGAGAAATTAAGATTTACTCCTTTACTAGAAAGAACAATGAGGGATGATCTGATTGAAACTTTCAAATAATTATATCAATTTCTTATTATGGTTGACGTTCTTTCAATATTTCTGGATATTTATTGTTCAGGCAGATTTCAAAAACTCAGTCTACTTACCATTTGGATTTTTTCTTGCTAGTAGAGTAATATGTATTTTCGATCAAATTCTTTAATTATAGAGTAGAAAAGTTTTTTTAAGATTAGACTGGATGATTTATGAAAGAATGTTGGGAAAAATAATCTAAGAGGGCAATTTTAGGAACTATTGGATGAATTACTTAACAGAATTTGATCTGTACATAGATATTGTATTAATATTGCAAAGTTTCTTTTTTTAGCTTGATGTGAGAAGATGCTAAAAAGCAGAGATGCCTTTGGAAGAATTACACACTATTAAAAACACAAACCAAAAACAAACAAACAAAAACAATAGGCATATATTCATAATGAGTAGAAGAGAGAAAAGCAAAGGAAAATCTATATTTTAGGTAGCTACAAATTAGAAATGTATCTATCTTAAATATTCATTTCAACTAATGGAATAGGAAATAGTGTTGTCCATTATGCTTGAATCGTAATATGGAAATATACACAATTCTTTTTCGTAATTTATAGTAAAGAACATTGGTTTAATTATTCCCACCTTAATCCCATTTACTTATCTATTCTGGTTTGGTTTCTGGTTATTCTCAGTCTTTTTTTATATTTCACAGTTTATTCACGTCTGTATGAGTGCTTTCAAATGTACGAAGGGGAGTTGTTTTTAAAAAACGATAAATCATTTTTTTTTCGAACATTTTTTCGATAAATGTAAACACTGCATTGTTTGAAATAGTTTGAGAGAAAAATTTAAAATTTCAGGTTTTTTTTTTAAATGGCAGCAAATTAAATAGAGTTCTCTTGGCTTGGACAGAAGTCTGTCATCAAATTATGGGTGACTGAAAATTGCAAATTATGAGAAATTCTTAGAAGAATGTTTTCGCCAAAAAATGTTTTCAAATGAGCTAAACGTGACTGAGTCAAAAAAGCAGTCCATGGAGTGGAAACATTCATACTCTTCGGTAAGAAAAAAATTCCGCACGCAGAGTTCAGTAAAGGAGGACATGCTGACAGTCTTGGAAATGAAAGGATCAATGACAATCAATTTTCTTGAAAAAGGTATAACTGTAAATTTGTAGTTCCTGTTAAAAACTCCTTACGAAAAATTCGACTTATTTATTGAATAATATTTGCATCTCAGTTTTTTTTTTTTTTTTTTTTTTTTTGTATTTCTCGGTCTATTCACATCTGTCTGAGTGTTTTACATATACAGTTGCGAGCCGGAAATATATCGGAAAATGAGAATATATTTTTTGCATAAAATATTCTTTCATCTGCTGAGAGATTTGCTCGAACACATAGAAAATAAAAGAATGAGGCCAAAATCTTTGAAGTGGCAAAAATGACTTAGAAGATGAATAAAATATTCATTCGCTAACAACGAAATAAACATGAAATTCATCATCATCATCATCATCATGTCGCGCCTCCAGCACGGATCTCCCTGATCCTCTCTTATCACCTGCCTCTATTGTCCATCACTCCCGGCAGGTATTCAAATCTACATTCTGTATCAACAGAGAGCTGTTGCATATAGGTTCCAGCTGGTTGTTCTGCCTTTACACGTCCATGTAAACGGGTCCACTGTGGTACGTCGCTTATGAGTTCTTCCTCATTTCTCTAGTGTCCCGCATGTCTGGTTCGTCTTAATTGGATACTTTTCGTGATGGTTGGAAGGTGACCGTACAGCTGCTGCTTTGTCAGGCGCTGCATTCTTGTGTAAATGCCGTCAAGATTTTTCTCCAGACGTTTAGTTAACGTCCATGTAGTGCATCCATATAGCAGTATCGATACGACTACTGCTTGGATACAACTGCGTTTTATTTCATCGGTCAGGTCTGACATCCATATGACCGATAGTCTATCGTTAGCTGTCCATGCCTTTGCAAGTCGTGTGTTGATGTCTGTCTCAGTTGATGAGACACTGCTTCCTAGGTAGATGAACTTGTCCTCTAGTTTCTGAGAATTACCATTTTGTGTGGAGATGTCGACTCTTTGATTAAAGCACATGTATTCCGTCTTGTCTGCGTTGACATGGAGGCCTATGCCATCAACTGCTCGTCCCTGACTATGAAATATATCATCATCATCATCATATCGCGCTGGTAGCACGGATATCCCTGACCCTCTCTCGCCACTCCTCCCTATCGTTCATCGCCCTAGGTAGGTCTTCAGGACAACATCCCGTATCCTCACATAGCTGCTAAATGTTTATTCGTGCTAGTCGTCCTGCTTTTGCACGGCCATGTGTGGGGGTCCATAAGAGTACATCTCTTATGAGTTCGTCCCTGCTTCTCCAGCAGTGTCCTGCATGTCTGGCTCGTCTAACTTGAATAATTTTCGTGATAGGGGGTAGGTGGCCGTACAGTTGGTGTCTTGTGGGGTGTTGCCGCCAGGACTTGTTTAAGATTGCACGTAGCATTCTTGTGTAATTACCGTCTAGCTTCTTCTCCAGCCGTTTTGTTAGCGTCCATGTAGTGAAGCCATATAGCAGTATCGATGTGACCGCTGCCTGGAAGAAACTGCGTTTCATTTTATCGGTTAGGTCTGATTTCCAAATAATCGATAACCTATTGATAGCTGTCCATGCTTTCGCTAACCTCGTTTCGATGTCCTTTTCGGTTGATTCGACGCTGCTTCCTAGGTAAGTGAATTTGTCTACTAGTTTAAGAGGGGTTCCTTCTAGAGTGGAGATGTCCCCGGTTTGATTATAGCACATATATTCCGTTTTGTGTGCATTAACATAGAGGCCTATGCTTGCTGCTGCTCGTTCCAAACTATGCAGTAGTGTTTCGGCTTGGTCAGGAGTATTTGCCAGTATTGCTATGTCATCAGCGTAGTCGGCGTCGGTAATTGTTGTTGCGGGGTACCTTCTGCTTCTTTTGTTCGTCAGTTCGAACCCATTCTCTTTGATTTTGTCAATCGATGTTCTAAGTACGTAGTCTAGACAAAGGATAAAGAGGTACGGAGCCAGCGTGTCCCCTTGTAGTACTCCTGCTACAATGTCGAAGCATTCTGTGTCTCCATCTGGTGATCGTACTGTTACTTTCGTGTTTCTATAGAGAATCGTTATTGCCGCTACGGTTTCTTTAGGTATGCCGTACGCTAGTAGGATTTGTTCCATCTTTCCTCTGTGAATGGAATCGAAAGCCTTGGTAAAGTCAACAAAAATTAATGTCGCTTGTAGGTTTTTTGCCCGTACACCTTCAAGGATTCTACGGATGGTTAATATTTGTGAGGTCGTGGATCTATTTCTTCGGAGGCCATTTTGGTTTTTTCTAAGTATGTTGTCGATTTCGGGTTCGATGTGGTTTCGTAGTAGGGCATTGTAGATTTTGGTTGCTATGGATGTAAGTGTTATGCCTCGGTAGTTTTTGGCTAATCCGAGGTCCCCCTTTTTAGGGAAGGGGAGTATGCATCCTTTCATCCATCTATCTATCGGATTTTGATTAGTAGTTTGATAATGGAATTATGCATGCAATTATGTATGTTTGATGGCTTAGATGTATATAATGGAATAGAGAAGAGGAGTAGGGAAGAGTGATCTGTAACAGTTTTTACTTATTTCTTTCATGCTGCCTGATAGTTCATTATTCCCTCTTTCGTGAGAGGCGAGAGAGGCGAAAGCGATCACAACCAAAAGTCTGTCTTGTCTTCTTTTTTTTCTCTCTGTTATTAAACAGACAGGTTGGTTGACAACGTCTTCGCCTTCGACCTTTCCACAAAGTTCTTTTGCTCTTTTCTTCATAATCATCATCATGATAATGTGTGACCTCTATGATTTGTTTTCGTGGTTCCCTCTTTTCATAAGATCTCTTCTTATACATGCGTGGCCACTTCGTATTCTCGGGTCGGCTGGTCGTCGTGTGCGTCTCTCTCCAAAGATCTTTGCCAACTAACTTTCTGTCGATTTCGTATTTTTGGCGCGTGAAAAGCAGTCCTTGTCGCGTGCCTTCCTTCAGCCTATCAACAACTTCTTTCAAACTAGTATCTACTGGTTTCGGTGTGCAGCGAACGTCGGGTATATGGGTAGCACCTAGTCACACTGTTCTACTTCTTGCAAATATGGATCATCTCTACGGATTGACTCTTATAGGCAGTCTGTTACTACGACTCGTGGGTTAGATATTCGTAAGTATATAAACCGTAATATCCACAAAGAAGCACATCAATGTCAGCTTTTTAAAATAAAAAAAAAATGTTCTCAATCAAAGATAACAGTACTTAAAAATATTATTCTGTATAATTTATTAGTATCATATAATTGTTAGGTTACGTTATTTGGTTTTATAGCATATCAATTCTTGATGGTTATTTAATGATAAATCCCGTTCACACACACACACACACACACATATATATATATATATATATATTTGATGCTTAAGTGAATAGTTGATTTGTAACTTTATTCTAAAAATCATTTGTTTGAACACAGTCAAATGTTTTAAAGTATTGCTATTCATTATTTGCACGCAGTTAAATGGTTTAAAGTATTGCTATTTAACATTAATAATCCTATTTAATACTGATTATTTGTTTGCACACAGTTAAACTTTTTTAAGTATGATATTCAACCTGTAGATAGGACCCTTACGTGTACTACAACTCTGTGTCAAAGTGGATCTGGAGTTAATGACAGTGAAGGGATACTCCACATTCCCCAAAGCCCCAGGAAGCTATATTTGTTTACGAATTAACATTTTTTATTCCTTGCGATTTTTCTTCTTCAATCTTAATTGGTATGTTTTCCCAGCAGTCTGAGTGACATCTAAATGAAAGAACTAACTAATATATATATATATATATATATATTGTCATCCACAGACAGAGTGTTTTATTGTATCACAACTCTTCAGTGTCGCTAGACACGTAGGACGCTTGAAGCTGGGATCGAAACCCGCCCAACTTTACGTTAGACTTAGTATCAGACCGCTCAGCCAATAAGCGTACCACGTCAGCTAGGGAATTATAAGAGCGTTCGTTTCTTTACATTTTATACCTTACCGGATAGCAGAGTGTTCAATTCGTTCGAAGAGCTTTTACATTAACAAACACACACACACACACACACACACAGAGAGAGAGAGAGAGAGAGAGAGAGAGAGAGAGAGAGAGAGAATATTTTCTTCTAATGATGACCTAAGGTCGAAACTAATTTATTTATATATATATGTATTGGGTGCGAAAGTAAAATATGGAATGATTTCTGAGACGTTTTTGAGATTGATTAGTCCAGTTTAAAAAAAAAAATGAAAAGAAAAAAAAACGATAAATCTAAATTTTTATGGTTAGCTTAATTATCTATGCACTTTTTTATTAAAACTCAGCCCAGTATGAATAAGCAAGAAAAAAAAAACGATTTACTTAAGGCTGAAACCAAGCCCAAAAGAAATTTTCCGATATAATTGAAATTTCTTTATGGCCTTCAATAAGCCCAGACCTTAACCTTCTTGATTACGCTATATGAGGTGTTTTAGAACACAAAACAAATGCAACTTTCTGTCCAAATATTGGTTCGCTTAAGACAGCTATTGAGGAGGAATGGAATAAAATATATGAAGAATTTATTTTGGAGGCATGCCATCAGTTTCGAAAGCGTGTTGATACAATTATTTTAAAAAATTGCGGCCATATTGGGGGAATTTACTGTTTTCATTTTATCTTTATTTTTTATTTAAATAAAAATTAATCTTTGTCTATTATTGAGTCATTTATTATTCTACTTGAATATTCCTAATTTTGCTTCTGCGCCCTATATATATATATATATATATATATATATATATATATCTGACGTTGTAAATTCCGGCCTGGCCGATACGTCTAGCTTAGCCTGGGAATTTTCACCGACATTCTATCCCTCGGCTCTGCTTGTTAATCTGAGATAACTGCTACCATTCGTCACATTGTGTATTTTGATCCGAATGGCGGTGTTTTAGCTACCTCAGATCATTTCCGCTGTGGAAGTCGAACTAATTTTGGCTTGAAGTCACGCCGAAGTAAAATCGCTGTTTGGAGAGAAATTGTTCTTGTCACGTTTCACAAAAATACACGAGAAGAAAGAAAACAACGCTTTCGATTTTTGTATAATTCAATTTTCTCAAAGCTATTGTTTTTATTTAACTATATACGTATTTATAGAAGTGTGTAGAATACAAAAAGAAAGAAAAAGGTCTAACGAATCTTATTCGTTCGTTTGGAAATGTGTCAGATCAAACAGAAGATGCAAGGGAGGCGATTATCGTTTCTTGGTTATCTTAATAAAAATATTTATTCGTTTCGGCTTTTGCTTCGAACTCTCAGTTCTGGACTAATCTTGTCTTCGCCCGAAATTCTAAGACTATCCTCAATTCTCTGATGGGTTCTGTACTGACCCCTTCTCTGTTTCTCTTGACCTCTCTTCTCTCGTCTTCCTTGATCTGATCTCTACTCCACTATGGGCGCTGGGCCCTGCTTATATAAATTGGGAGCGGAGTTTCGGCAACCCGTGGGCACACGCATGCATAATGATATGTAAATCGCCAAGCTAGCTAACTTTCTGCACATATGGTCGACATTTTGTTAAAAGAGGTACTAAAATTTGGATTTAGTACCCCGCTGATTCTCGCCAGACAAGCAACACTTGAAATAGGAGAAATCTTCTTGCTTGAACTTTTTACCTATCTAGACCACACAGATTTCATTACAGTTTTTATCGTATATAATGATGTGTTTTTGTTATCTATGCCCGTGTACATATATATTGTATTGGTTAATTCATTCTAACATCGTTTTCATGTCATTTATTGTCTGGCCAAGTGAGTAGAGTGTTCGACAATGGTCAGGGAGACCTGGGTTCAATCCCAGGTCGCGTCATACCATAGACTTTAAAAATGGTACTTGATACCTCCTTGTTTAACACTCAGCAATATAAGGTACGTATCAAGGGTAAAGTGAAGCAATCTAGGGATAGGAGTAGCACCATCCCCTACACCTCGGTGTTGTAGCTATTGAAAAGGGATCTTTCTGGTCGCCCTCGACTACGGTCGCCAACTTTACTTTACTTTTATACGACTTTCACGGCGTAAGTAAGCATAGATTGTATCACAAACATGCCTCGTCTTTCAACCTATTCGATATTCGAACTCAGGGAAAACTAACTGGTCTACAAAATTAATATCAAAATTCCTTTCAGTTCGGACTGGTTTGGTTTGGTTTTATGGCATATCAATCATTGTAGGTTTTTTAATGCCAAATCCTCTTTATACATATACATTAAGTAGATATGATTTGGTTTGGTTGGTTTTTATGGTATGTCAACCATTGAAGGTTGCTTAATGCCAAATCCTCTTTATACATATATTATTAAATTTATATGATTTAGTTTGGTTGGGTTTTATGGCATATCAACCATTGTAGGTTGTTTAATGCCAAATCCTCTTTATACTCATACATTAAGTATATAAGATTTGGTTTGGTTGGGTTTTATGGCATATCAACCATTGTAGGCTGTTTAATGCCAAATTCTCTTTATACATATATTATCAAATTTATATGATATAGTTTGGTTGGATTGTATGGCATATCAATTCAGTATAGCATGAATTTACTCACGTTCTACTTCTCCCATAGATAGAATCCCATCAGGTGTTACCTCCCCGGGCGATAGTGGTCCTGGGAGCGATAGTAAAGAAGGGGTACTCTTCATTCCCCAAAGCTCCAGCATTACTGGAGCTTCACTACCAGATTGTTTAGTGTCATATCAAGGACACATATTGTGGGTGGGGTCTTACTCCTCAGCAGTCGGTGTATTCGACAGCCTCAGCCGACGGGGCAATTCAATCCTGAGAATTGATTTGTTTTTGGAACTGATTATCACAAAAAATACAGTTCATGTTTCTGTCACGTCACATTTTAATAAAAACAAAAGCAAACAGAAATTTAATGAAAATACATAAAAAATTAAACCTTTCAAAATAGTGGAGAAAATCATGAAAGTGAAGTACAGGATATATATATATATATATAAGTTAGCTAAATCGGGGAATTTTCCGTGAATGATAAAACCAACAACAATGTAGCACAGAGGGCGAGTCCAATTGGCAACAGCAACAAAACAACAAATAACAGCAACCGACTGGGCCATTCAATACTGAAAATTGATTTGTTTTTGGAATTGATTATCACAAAAAATACAGTTCATGTTTCTATTACGTCACATTTTAATAAAACCAAAAGCAAACAGAAATTTAATGAAAATAGATAAAAATTAAACCATTCAAGAGGAAGAAATCATTGAAGTAAAGTACAGAAGAAATATAATATATATATATATATATATATATATATATATATACAGGGTGGAACGATAAAATTATCACCCTAGAAAAGACGACATGATTCCATTTCCGTTTAATGAAAACCAGTTGTATTTTTTTGTTGCAGACCATCTACTAGTTGGCCAGTTATGTACAAATACCAAGAACGATAGGAGCCTTCTATCATGTCTGAAAGTGACACAATGTTCAACGAGTGAGATCGGAGATGTGCTGATGTACAACTCATGCTCTCTACCGATCAAAGTTATGACAACAGGACCATTGCCAGCACCCACAAAATGCAAATCCGGACGGTTCAACGCTTGAGGGCACAGCTCAACACATCGGACAGCACTTTGGAGGTGGTGGAGCGGAAAGATACCGCCAGGAAGACCCGGACCAAGGAGTTAATCGAAAAGGTCCCGGCAATCATTGATGAAACTCCCCAGCGGCCTATTCGGCAGACTGCCAGAGGTTTAGGCGTCTCACACACAACTGTGAATGCATGTGTGAAGGAGGACTTGAAGTGTAGGTCCTACAGGCGCCAGACAAGCCAGATCTTGACTGAGAAGACAAAGGACCTCAGGCTAATCAAGTTTATCAGGCCCCCTCCTCCCCCGACCTGAACCCGCTGGACTACTTCGTTTGGTCATACGTCGAGAACATCACCAACATGACCTCCCACAACACCAAAGCCAGCCTGATCGCCGTGATCCGCCGAGTATTCACTGAGTTCCCACCGGCGCTTGTGGAAAAGGCATGCTCCCGTATCGAGGTGGTGATTGAAGCTGAAAGCGGCTACATTGAATTGATGTCAGCTCTACTATAAGTTACCTGAATTGATTTTTTCAATAAAAGTTTTTAAATAAAGCTGTAGTGTTGTTTTCTTTAGGACGACAATTTTATCGTTTCACCCTGTACATATAAGAAGCAAGTTAAATCGTGGAGTTTTCTGTGAAAGATAAAACCAACAACAATGTAGAGGTGGAGTCCGAATGGCAACAGCAACAACAAATAACAACAACTAATGCAACTGTGACCAAAAACGATTGGCCCAAAGTTCAAAAACATTTAAATAAAACAACGCTTGGCTGAAATCTGTCTGACAAAAACACAAACGAAAAGAACCCACAACAAACATATATAAAAAATATCTACAGAAAACTTAAGATCTCCAACTGAAACGAATATTTTTAAGTGGGAATTGCACAGATCACGGATCGACCCACTAATTCCCAAAATAGATAACTCTTGAAAAATCTATATAACCGCTTAAAAACCAAACACCAAAGTAAACAATGAAAAAACAAAAAGCGTTCTAACTACCAAAACCAAAATCGAAAATCCACCCAATCCCAATATAAATCATACCCAACCTATCACTAAATGAAAACGATTAACAATATCACACCCCTTATCTCAGTATGGAGACCCTTCAACATAAAGAAATTATTAAACACGGCAATACAAAAAAGTTCAACTCCAAATGATCAACAAAAACTCTATCGTGTTGAAAGTATGGATATTGGAACTGACGATACAATTGCAAAACTCTATCTAGCGAGTTATCTAGTGAGTTATTAATGCAAAATGGCAGTTCTTTTACAAGGTAATTACAGCGATGAAACTGTTAATCACATAATAATCGAACGCATCAAACTGGTACAAAAGGAATACAAGAGTAGTCATGAATGGGTGGGAAAGGTGCTCAACTGGGAAATGTGCAAGAGTTTGGCCATGCTAATAAATGGTATATGCACAAACCAGAATATGCCTTAGAAAAGGAAACACAAGAAGAAAATAAATTCTTATCACGCGGATTTTGCCATTTTAGCGGACCATTAAGTAGAACTAAAAGAGAGCAATACTTAGATCTTGCCAGAGAGCTAAAAAAAAACCGATGGAACATGAGTGATACTAAGTGCTGCAGAAATGATCCCCACTGGACTGGAAAATAGACGGTTGGAACTGGAGATCAGATTGTTTGTTTATTTGGGTTTTATGGCATATCAATCTTTGTAGGTTATTTAATGCTAAATCCATTTTTAAACAAATAAGCAGTTCTATTTCAAACAATTCAGTTTAGCATAAGTACGCAGTTTAATTGTCAGAAACAGTTCTGTTTCAAGCTATTCAGTTAAGTCAAATAATTCTAATTCAAACAATTCAGTTTAGTATAAGTATAGCTTTTGATTACACACACTTAAATATCAAAACAGTTCTAATTTAAGCAATTTAGTTTAGTGTAAGTACGTAGTTTAAATATAAAAAAAAACAGTTCTATTTTAAACAATTCAGTTAAGCATACAAAAACAGTTCCATTTCAAACAATTCGGTTTAGCATAAGTACGTAGTTTCAATGTCAAAACATTTCTATTTCAAGCAATTCACTTTAGTCTAAGTACTCAGTTTAAATGTCAAAGCAGTCCTATTTCAAGCAATTCAGTTTAGCATAAGTACATAGTTTAGTTGTATTTGACCGATAGATAGGACCTTATCCAGTGCTACCAGTCCAGGCCGGAGTGGACATGGGAGCGATGGCAATGAATGGGTACTCCACATGTTATGAAATAGCCGAGGGATTTCGGTTCATGCCTTTGAGTTTTGTTAGGCTGAGAAACTTTCGGCTCAGCACATGAGTTGGTTGGGTGAAAGATTGAAGCAGGTGTTAACGCGGGTGCGCGCGAGCGGATGGAGGTGTCACTCAGATGTCATAACAGTCCGAGACGATACTGGGTGACAAGGTGCGGGTGACGTCACGCACCGGAAGCACGCAAAAGTTTGTGTGAGAATTTGAAGAAAATAAGAGTTGGGTTTTAGACGCCAAACAAGAAGGATCGATTTTGGAGCTCGTAGGCACGAGGCGAACGTGCTCCCGATGGGGGCCGCTCGAGTTGGGGGCCAAATGAATAAGACAGCATAGAAGATTGTGTCTCTCCTCCTTATGTCGAAACCTTTAACTCAAAGTTAATAAAAAGGTTTCGTACCTGAACAAGAAGTCGTTACGTGTTTTCGAATTCCGAGGTTCCTATGTTCTTTATATAGTCTATTGTTATGAACATTACATGTCTATTTCGCACATGGCCATATTCGTGTATATGGCTACGCAACACACATTCTCCAAAGCTCCAGCATTTCTGGAACCTTACCATCAGATTGTTTAGCGTCTTATACAGGACACTCGTTGGTGGGGGTCTTACCCCTATACAAAGAAGCAATCGGTGTATCCTAAAGCCACTGCTGACTGGGCAAGGTTATCAGATTGAAGAATCGACATCATCCAGTCTATAACCCTGTTGAAATCAGCTAAAATACTGTGAAGAGTCACAGAGTCCCGAGGAGATTTACTTTCACTCAGAGTTCTATGAAAAAAGCACCAATTAAAATTAGCTTGAAAAATTTGCCAGTGGGTGAAATAATAATAATAATAATAATAATTGAAGACAATAATACCTTGAAGTAAGTATTCTTTAAACAAATAATTTGCTCAGTTATATCGTTCCACATATTCCACTCTAATCCTAATAATTTCTACGAAATTAAATCGTTTTAAATTACCATTCCCATCAAATAAGAAAAATTGTTTGTTCACACACCGACATGGTATCAGGCATTCTTATCTAATTCTAATAATTTTCGTACAAACTTATTTGTACCATAGATGTAACCGTAAAAGATGCCATCATTCCGGGTTAGAATCGACCTGAGAAAAATGGTGATAGAGGAGTGACTTCTACTCCCAAGAACTCCAGAAATAGGATTTCGCTACCAGATTTATTTAACCGAATCCTTCACCACGTGCTGCATGGGATATTTTAAGCGGAGTATAGCTTGTTAGAATTCAGTGTTTTTTTCTAGACTGGTTGCCCAATTAAGCTACATAACCTAGTCTACCTTACTATTTACCTACTCGTTTGAGGCAGTGGAATACACTGACTGCCCCCCCCCCACCTGCAGAGGTGTAGCACTTTCTCCAACGAATAACACTAAGCTGAATCTGAAGGAAAGGCTCAAGTTCTGGAGCTTTGGGGAATGTGGAGTACCTCTTCATTACCACTATTCCCGAGTTCACTCTGACCTGGAGTGGTAATACTTGTTAGAACCCCATCGATGCGTCAAAAGTATTAAATCGTTTACTAAACTTTTAAAACATTGAGCTGTGTATACAGAAATGACTGCTGTTAAATTGAATTAGTGTTCGCAGTACTTGAAACCATTTAATTGTGTGTAAATAGAATTATTAGTATTAGATAGCAATACTTGAAACCATTTAACTGTGTGCAAACAAATGAGTCTTAGGTTGTTTGAAAATAATGCTATCAATAAAATATTCGATTACAAATCACACACACACACACACACACACACACACACACACATATATATATATATATATATATAGGATATTTTATCAAATAACCTAAAAGGGTTATTAATCGATAAAATACCACCAAACCAAACCAAACCCAACCAAACCAAAATATTCGTCTATACCTGAAGGAAGAACAGATGGATTCGTGTCCTTCCAAATGACAGAAGTGAAAAGGGAAACACAAACAACCAAGTCTTTGAATTGAAACTGCGTCACCGAATCACCAGACGCAGAGTAGATTCCTACCCCGAGCACATTTTTATAGGCATTCATACCCTTCATCAAGCGATACAGTATTTTGTGTCCTGCTGACAGAGCAGAACCCAGTTTGCCGATTCCATTTTCCGCGATCAGGGCTCTTTACTGCATCCTTTGTATCAGAATACTGTAGATTTGTGGATTCTGTGGGTAGTAATACAGTTGTTTTGGTTGACTTTTTCACAGTTCTCCTAGACTAGTGACCAAGCACTGTTGCCAGAGAAGCTAATCAGCTCTATTGCTTTGCCGATACTAATCGCACACAGCCTCAGATAGAACTTTATCTTGTCTCGCCATTATACCAGGTGCAGCTCATCAAATGAATAATTAGCGAGTTTGAAGCTTTAATATGCTATGAAGTATAAAATGTTGTGAAGAGCTGTGAAAGGAACGGGTAGATTACAATAAAACAAAGGATAGGTGATCGAGTCTATCTTCAATTTCTTGCTCAGACCAACACCAGCCAAATAGTGGCGGTAACAAGCACACGGTAAGGAAGGTAGAGGGGGTCCAGTTTGTTAGTGTTGGGGATGTATAGGGTTAGACTGCAGAGAGTTCAGAAACCCAATGTTGGGCGTAATTAGCTCTGAACTAAGAAAATCTTTCCCAACTTTGGCAATCAAAATAATGAAATATTAAAAACAAATATAAAAAACAGAAAAGAATTAGAAAACTGTTTCCTGTATTCATACTAAAAAAGAAAAAAAGTAGTCTTTGTCCACCAAAACCTACATCAGAATATATAGCGGCGTTCGAGGTTTAATGGTTTACGTTGTAAGAAATGGATACGGCAACCCGCGTTCAAATCTGTGTATGGACAAAAAATATAATCTTATTAAACAGGGTTATTTGAATTAGAACTGTTTGACAAAACTGAATAGCTGGAAACAAATGTTTTTGTACTGTGTGCTTATGCTAAACTGAATTATTTGAAATAGAATTGATTAATTGCATAAAAATTGATTTGACATTAAATAACCTCCAAAGGTTGATATTCCATAAAACTCAACCAAGAGCGTTCTAATCTTAGACATGTCTATTTTCATTTTCACATGGCGCTAATACCCTTAAGAAAGGGATGAATCTAAGTATTCTCCGTCTAGTTAAGGGTAAATAATCGGGCAGATAGGGGTCATCAACCTTGGTATGACAACCGTTCTGGGAGAAGGAAACTCTGAATTCAAACCAGTTAAAACCCACTTAAAATGGACCTCGTGTCACATCCTGCTCATGCGGAGAAGTTATATATATATAAACATATATATATTTTTTCTTCTTTGTCCATCGTAATCGATGAGGGCCATGTGATCAACTTTAAGATTGAGGAAGGCATCTGTGAGTGTGTAGATGGCTAATGAGACCAATCTGTGCCCGAATGAGTCTTGGGTAGTCAAAACAAGGAATGGTGGCGGCAGTTACTGAAGTGGCAGTGCCTTTTCTGAGTTTCTTGCGCCACCCAGTTGTTGGGTTTCTTCTGGTTTCACAGACTTTAATTCCACATTTGATAATTTCATGACACTTATCTCTGTCCTGCCCCAGATATTCCAGACAATTATGGGCGATGCCTAAGGAAATCATGGAGACCTTCAGTGTATCTTTGTAGCGCTTTTCCTGGCATCTTTGGGAGCGCTTGCCCTGAGACAGTTCGCCGTAAATTAGTTTCTTCGGAAGGCGGGAATCTTTCATGTGGACAACGTAACTGGCCCAACGAAGTTGTGATTGCATCAAGATGCTGGGAAGAGAAGCCCAAGTTAAAACTTCGGTGTCGGGGTTGTGTTTTTGCCATCTTCCTCTGGTGGGTCATGTGAAAGTAGCTGAGCTTCTTTATATGCCGTTGATAAGTTGTCCACGTTTGATACCCATAAAGGAGGGTGGTAAAAACGACTGGTCGGTGTACCTTGATTTTGGTTGCCTCCGAGACGCTTCTCCAATATGAAGTATTCCTATCAAATATAAATAGAGGGAGTCCCCGTGGTGTAATAACTAATATGCTGGACACATATATATATATATATATATATATGTATGCACGCATTCCTGTTGAATCGGCCAATGGCTGCACTCGCTTTTGTGAGTCTATTGTTCTCCTCATCATCCATGACGATATACTTAGAGAGGGTGATGCCGAGGTAGGGGAACTTTTCTACCACCTTCAGTCGTTGTCCCTTGATGGTAATGTTGGGCTCCACGTATGATTTTCCAGGTGCTAGCTAGTACATCAATTCTGTCTTTTTTCTGCGGATCGTTTGGCTAAATTTGTCACAGGCTATTGAAAACTTGTTAACAATGTTTTGTATGTTGGCTTTGATAGTAGCATTCAGTGCACAGTCGTCGGTGAACAAAAACTCGTTAAAGTTATCAGTCTTCACTTTGGCCTTTGGTTGAGGCCTTCCGAGGTTGGAAGCAGAGCCGTTAGTGTTTTCTGTGATGCTGTTTGATGCATTTAGTAGCTTGGATAATGGAAACGACATTCGATATATATATATATATATATATATGCACACACACACACACACACACACACACACACACACACACACACATATATATATATATATATATATGTGTATGCACACAGATTCACACACAAACCGAGCAGGCTGATCTTAGAATACGCTGACTATACCCCTTGAGAAGCGGTAAGACCCCCACCTCGGGGATATCTTGGGTATGACCCTAAAATGCATTCAATAGTGAAGCTCCGTTTCTGAAGACGTAGGGAGTGTGAAATACCCTTTCATTGACATTACTCCCAGGTCTACTCTGACCCAGACCTGCAGTACATGTTATCGGTGTGTCCATTTGGTGAAATAGATATATTTGCAAATTATTCGTATTAGATAAAAAAAAATGTACTTGATACTATAAAGCTGTAAATCATATGTATAAAGAATTGTCACTTAGTGCTATGATTAGTTACAAAGGATTATTATTCATTTGAAACCATGTAACTGTGTGTAAACAAATAATTATCATTAAATAGAAATAGTGGAGGTGCTCGTGGTGTAATGGTTATCGTCGTAGGAAATGGATACGGCTACACGAGTTCAAATCCTGGACGAGACAGATGGCATTTCACATTGCACTAATACCCTTGGGAAAGGTATGAATCCAATTATTCTCCCTCCAGCTATGGGTAAATAGTAGGACAGACTGAGTTCTTCAGCCTTGGTGAGGCAACTAGTCTTGGAGAAGGACAATTCTGAATTCAAACCTGTTAAACTCCGCTTAAAAATTGACCTTGTGTCATATCCTGCCCAAGCGGAGGGGTTGGGTAAATATGATTAAATAAAAATAGTTGCTTGAAACCATATAATTATTAATAATACAACTGTGTGCAAATCATTTGCAAAAGGTTTGGTTTGGTTTCTGTGTTTATATTCGTGGGTTATTTACTGTCAATGCCATCATTGTAAAACAATAGTAGTGGGGCTATTAAACACATAACTAGTGGTAGGATAAGGATTTTCATGCTTTTCCCTAGGTTATTCGTCCAGAAGCCCAGCATATTAGTTATTACACCGTGGTGACTCCCTCTATTGATATTTGATTGGAATACTTTATATCAAATAAATGTGTACAAAAAACTCTTTGTAGAATACACCGTAGAATGTAGAATACACCGACTGCACCTCTGCAGAGGGATAAGACCCCTCCCCCCAAATAAGAGTCCTTGATATGACACTAAACAATCTGATGATGAGGTTCCAGTGATGCTGGGGCTTTGGGGAACCAACCAACCAATCAACCAACCAAAAACTCTTTAAAAATTCCTGCATAAAAAATGCAACTACAAATGTACAATTAACGCGATTCCCAAACAGCAAGGCATAAAATAATCTGACTGGTTGCCATGCCGTTAAAATCAATCACCATAATCAACTGATTATTCTCAAACTCAAATTTTGATCAAAATCGACGAAATTTTTAGTCATCGCGTAGATATTTTTCTTGTAGCTAAAAGAATTAGTTGGTCGACTGTTGAAAGCATAGCCAGCCTCCCTGACGACGCTTCATTAAGGTGCCGAAATCCTGTCTGAGAGCTGGATTCGAACATTGACAATTAGTCTTAATCAGAAATATTCGACTCATCTCTTTATGTTTGTATTTTATCATAACCAAGCAAAAAAAAAAAATGATTTTAATATAGGTTACCAAAGTGAAATCTCGTATGACTGTTTGCCCTGTCGGCTGTGCTGTAGAATATTCCGACTGCACTTCTTCAGAGGAGTAAGACCCCCTACGAATGTCCTGATATGACACTAAACAATTTGATGGTGAGGTTCCAGTAATGTTGGAGGTTTGGAGAATGTGGAGTATTCCTTCATTGCCATCGCTTCCAGGTCCCCTCTGTCCCAGAGAGGTAGCACCTGATAGAGCCCTATCTATGGGTCAAATAGAACTAAACTGCGTACTTATGCTAAACTGAATTGTTTGACTAAACTGAATAACTTGAAATAGAAATGTTTTTGACTGTTAAACTGTGTACTTTGATTTAAACTGCATACTCATACTAAACTGAATTGTTTGAAATGAAACTGTTTTTTTAGGCTAAACTGAATTGTTTGAAATAAAAATGCTTATTTGTATAAAAATGGATTTGGCATTAAAAACCTACAAAGGTTGATATGCCATAAAACCCAACCAGCCAACCAAGCAACTAACTCGTATGACAGTGTTCAAACGTAAAAGAGAATAAAGCAATTTCAATTCCAGTTGGCAGTTCAATTATCATGTGGAGTTTTTATTCACGTTCACATTAGGCATAAAATTTCCTTAAATACAACTTTTAAATGCCAACTATATAGTCATCATCATCATGTCACGCCGCCAGCGCGGATATCCCTGACCCTCTCTCGCCATTTCTCCCTATCATTCATCGCCTCCGGCAGGTCTTCAGGGTTACATCCTGTGTCCTCACATAGTTGCTGTATGTAACTTCGTGCTGGTCGTCCTACTTTTGCACATCCATATGTGGGGGTCCACAGGAGTACATCGCTTATGAGCTCGTCCTTGCTTCTCCAGCAGTGTCCCGCGTGTCTGGTTCGTCTGACTTGTATAGTTTTCGTGAAGGGGGGCAAGTGTCCGTATAGTTGGAGTCTCGTGGGGTGTTTGAGAGCAGTATTAAACAAGTCCTAACTATATAGTACTTTCGTTTATTTATTTGCAATTGATTAGGATATCAATTTTCAATCAGGGCGCAACTTGTGTTCGATGACCAACAAAAAGGACATTTTAGCGAATAAATTGAATTTCTTTTCTTAATGGCATATCAACTTCTGTAGGTTATTTAATGCTAAAGCTATTCGTCTTGAAGAACAGTAGTGGTACGATTTGACCAATAGCTGAGAAGATAAGAGCGTTCGTACATGCCCCAAGATTATTTGTCTGAAAGTGTACGTAAGAGCGCGAGTGGAGTTCGAACTCGCTTACTACGAGCCCGCAGTCCATCGCTTTAACCAATATACCACTGATAATAAAGATTCTATCTCAACAATGGCACACGGACAAGTTGGTTGAGTGAGGAGTCAGGAATATCGAATTGCATCAATTTAAACTTAAGTTCTTGGAGATTCTAGTTTTAGCCAACAATCACTGGCACCAGCCGTAAACACGTAGCAACTCCTAAACTCTTTGCAGGTATCTCGTGAGATGTAATTCATGTCATGATAGAACATTGAGATCACTTATTATGCCTTTCTGATTGCTAGTTTCTTTTATAGAATCCACCGCGTTTACTATCCGAGAAATTACAGGGAATAAAGTCGTAATCTTTCGGTTGTGCCATACACTCATCGTGACAGGGTGAGGAGAATAATGGTTGAGTTATCGTAGAGAGATCCAGAGATAAATATAGATATTTGCCAATCTTAAAGTAGTCCTGCATAAGGTTGAATGGAGAAAATTTAGGTCGGAGGTCTGCCTTGAAAATAAGCATTCGAATGCCTGGATTTTACCGGAGATCGAAAAGCGACCAAGTTCCTCGATAGGAAAACAGACGATTATCTGATCGACCTTGCAGATGTATTTGGAAGAAAAAAAAGATAGATAAAAGAATACTCCGATATAAAGAAATAGATATCGAAACAAAATTAGGAAGAGTGTTAAATATAAACATAGATAGATAGATAGATAGATAGATAGATAGATAAGTAGAAAGAGTCGATATTAGATTGAACAAATAGATATATATATATGTTTTTTTTGATAAAAAAAGGTTAATTTTACCTGAGTAGTTGGCAATAGAGAGCAATGTTTATAGTTGCACTATTTTCAAATAAACCAATAGTAATAGATCCTTTTATGCTCCAGAAGACTGTGAGCCGGATCTTCTTTATAGACCGCTGCGCCGAAACTTTTTTTACCCAAGAGTCATGGGCTCTCTTTTCGACTTAGTCATTTAGTGGCAAACCCGTGTTAAACTCATTTGTAAATTTATTTTTCTAAAACATTCTTCTCTATACACATCACTCATTTTTCAGCCAATTTCTCATGGTTTGCACTTCTTAGTCACCAAAAATTTGATGACAGATCACTGTTCAAGCCTGGAGCTCTCCGCTTGTTTTGCTGCCATTTTGAACCGATTGAAAATATATCTTTGCAAAATTAAGATAATTTTTATATAAATCAATTTCAAACAACCTCAGTGTTAACATTTCTGGGGGAAAAAAGTGGAAATTTTTTTTCTTTTGCTTTTTGCTTTTTTAAACAAAATTCATGTTTTTGTTTATTGAATGATACTCGTATGATAGATAGATAGATAGATAGATAGATATGAACCTTTTTTATATGCAAATAGGTACAATATTTCAATATTATATGATTGATTAAAGCCAGACAGAAGGAAATTATTTTCTTGAAATGTAAAGCTTAAGTTTTCGTGTTTCTGTATCCATGAACATTAGTCCGTGATAGTTAGGTTTGGTTTGATTTGGTCTGGTTTGGTTTTGCTTGGTTTGGTTTGGTTTGGTTTTCTGGCATATCAATCTTTGTTGCTTATTTGATGCTAAATCCTGCTTTTACATATATCAAGTATATGATTTGTAAACACATTTTTAGATACACAGAGTTACACAGTTAAATGTTCAAATAGCTCTATGTTTAAAAATTCAATTTAGCATAAGTCAGCAAAGTTAAATGATTCCAAGAATTGCCATGTATCACTTACAATTCAGTTTAACATCAGTCATTTATTTACACACAGTTAAATAATGAAACAGCTCTATTTCAAACAATTCAATTTAGCATCAGTCATTTGTTTGCCCTCAGTTTAAATGACAAACTATTCTATTTAACAGAGTCAGAGTGGACCTCGGAGTAATGGTAATAAAGGGTTACTCCGCATTCCCCAATGCTCCAGCATTAGTCGAGCCTCACTAACAGGTTGTTTAATGTCATATATAGGACACTCGTTGGGGGACTCTTACCCTTCTGCTGAGATGCAGTCTATGTGAGTCAATGATGAGTACAAAGTCTCCTTACACTCGAATGTTACTGATTACTCTTTGAGTCATTGTCAATATGAAAGATTTGAATTGTTTGGAACAAAAATCGTGATTATAATTGTAACTTAGAATTAAAATTCATTTGTCGACATTTAGAGGTTTGTTTGTAATGCTGACCTTACACACGGAGTTTCAAGAAATGGTTGTCTATTCTCAGAAGAGAGTGCATCAGAAAATTATTAAATGCATTCAAAATCCCGATCTGAAGCATTTTATGGCTTGATTTCTTTGTTTAACGGCATATCAACCTTCGTGGGTTATTTAATGCCAGAACCATCCTTGAAGATGGACAGTAGTGGTATAATTTAACCTATAGCTGGGGGGATAAGAAGGTTCATACCTTTCCCGAGGGTATTAATCCGAAAATGAGATTATAGCGAGACTGGATTTCGAACTCGCTTACTACGAGGCCGTTGTCCAGTACTTTAGCCACTACGCCACATGAATCTCCCCTGTGAATTGGAATGTTGAGAAGAATAACTAACCAGCCACTTGTATGTGTGTACCATAGGTAGATACAGCTATTTGGGAAATCGACAGATAATGTTGATAACGATAGATTTAGAAAGAACATAGGAATCCCGGAATTCGAAAACACGTAACGACTTCTTGTTCAGGTACGAAACCTTTTCATTAACTTTGAGTTAAAGGTTTCGACGTAAGGAGGAGAGACACAAATTATTAGAATTAGATAAGAATGCCTGATACCATGTCGTTGTGTGAACAAACAATTTTTCTTATTTGATGGGAATGGTAATTTAAAACGATTTAATTTCGTAGAAATTATTAGGATTAGAGTGGAATATGTGGAACGATATAACTGAGCAAATTATTTGTTTAAAGAATACTTACTTCAAGGTATTATTGTCTTCAATTATTATTATTATTATTATTTCACCCACTGGCAAATTTTTCAAGCTAATTTTAATTGGTGCTTTTTTCATAGAACTCTGAGTGAAAGTAAATCTCCTCGGGACTCTGTGACTCTTCACAGTATTTTAGCTGATTTCAACAGGGTTATAGACTGGATGATGTCGATTCTTCAATCTGATCACGTTGCCCAGTCAGCAGTGGCTTTAGGATACACCGATTGCTTCTTTGCATAGGGGTAAGACCCCCACCAACGAGTGTCCTGTATAAGACGCTAAACAATCTGATGGTAAGGTTCCAGAAATGCTGGAGCTTTGGAGAATGTGTGTTGCGTAGCCATATACACGAATATGGCCATGTGCGAAATAGACATGTAATGTTCATAACGATAGACTATATAAAGAACATAGGAACCTCGGAATTCGAAAACACGTAACGACTTCTTGTTCAGGTACGAAACTTTTTCATTAACTTTGAGTTAAAGGTTTCGACGTAAGGAGGAGAGACACAATCTTCGATGCTGTCTTATTCATTTGGCCCCCGTCTCGAGCGGCCCTCATAGGGCGCACGTTCGCCTCGCACCTGCGAGCTCCAAAATCGATCCTTCTCGTTTGGCGTCTAATTCTCAACTCTTACCATCTTCAAATTCTCACACAAACCTCCGCGCGCTTCTGGTGCGTGACGTCACCCGCACCCTGTTTCGTCTCGGATTATTATGACATCTGAGTGACACCTCCATTCGCCCGCGCGCGCCCGCGTTAACACCTGCCTCAATGTTGCACCTAACTAACCCATGTGCTGAGCCGAAAGCTTCTCAGCCTAACTAAACTCAAAGGCATGAACCGAAATCCCTCGGTTATTATATAACATGTGCACACATATCTTTATTGATTTCACTGACCATGTCAGGAGTTGCGACGCAGATAGAAAATGGCGTCTTATCACTTCGACTGGTCCCAGATAATGGATTAACTTGTTCAACTATTGGGTTGAATCATAAATAATTTCCGTTTTTAAAAGAAAGTTATAATTACGCATTTTAAATTTCCAATGATTTAAACGCAACCGGAAATTACCTGTTTAAAGAGTGCCTTTATCGATCATTCTTATTTCAGTTGTGAAAGAGTACACATCATAATTTAATCCTTGACCTCACGCCTCTAAAATAGAAGAACTGAAAATGCATATTCGTCATGTTACATCTAAGATGTTTCAGAATAACAAAAACGCAACAGAAACAGCAAAAGAAATTTCTTGTGTTAATCTCCAAAGTGTCCTTACTGACTGCCATATTCGAAGTTATTTATGATTCGACTCAATATTTTTCCGTTGTTGTCTGATCACATGCTTTCTTAATCCAATCATACCCATGGTTTTAGATGACCCGTGTGGTAACCATACTGTGACTTCAACCGAGTGACATACTAATGGGATTTTTCCTGCCGTTCTAACGATTATAACTTAATTCGAAACCAAGACTGTCTATTATAAATTTCTTCAACTGATTTAATCAAAGAAAAAGGTTTCACATAAAAAAAAATCAAGAAACCAACGATACACTGCAGAAACTATAACTGATGCAGACTACGAAGATCATCCATAGCTTCTTGCAAATACATCTGCTTAAGCTATATCATTACTGCATAGCCCAACGAACAGCAAGAGACATCGATCTCTACGTGATTAGATAAAACATAATCCGTGTATTTTATACAAGATATTGTCATCTCATTAAAAAAAGATACTGAAATTAATAGCCCAATTCATTCACATCGGTAGCAATATCTTATCTACTTTGGAGGATTGATCATCCACACATAGGTAAAACATGGATTGCTACTAAAAGGTAATCAGTTATATGGAAATCTGATACCAGTGATGAAATAAAGCAAGGATTATTTCAACCTGTGGCTGTGCCAATACTACTTTATGTTCGCACCTCTTGGAATCTAACGAAACGCTTTGAGAAAAAGCTAGATGGGAACTAGACACGAATTATGCATGTTATTCTAAACAAATCCTGGAAGCAGCACCCTTCAAAACAGCAGCTCTACTCCCACTTACCTCCCATCTAACAAACCATTTAAGTAAGACGAGCAAGGCATGCTGGGTAACGCTGGTGAAATAAGGATGTACTCATAAACGATGAGCTCCTTCACATGAACACACCGTGTAGGCCGACCAGTGCCAACTTACATTCATCAGCTCTGATGATCTATCTATCTATCTATCTATCTATCTATCTATTAGCATAATGCTTATCGTGTTCGCTAATAGCCTGGAAGACCGGGGTTCAATCCCAGGTCGAGTCATACAAAGGACTGAAAAATGGTACTTGATGCTTCATTATAAGGTATGGATCAAGGGCAAAGTGGAGCAATCCAAGGAAAGGAGTAGCACCCTCGACTACACCTTGGTGTAGTAGCTATTGAAAAGGGAGCCTTCGGGTCGCCCTCTAATGTCACTAACTTTACTTTTACATCTCTCTCTCTCTCTCTATATATATATATATATACATATATATATAGTACCTCTACTGTCCTACAAAGATGGCATCGGCATTAAAAAACCCAAATGAAGATTAATATGCCATTAAAACAAAGAAACCACAACATATATGTATGTTGGGTAGCTGTCTCTCTAAGGGTGTGTGTGAGCATAGATAGCGTTTATGCGTGTATGTACTGGGACGTATGTGTGTAGTAGAACTAGGATACCTAAACGACATATACAGTGTATTGGCAGCAAGACGTGAACAGTAAGGTAGGCGTTTCATTTGAAGTGTTTTGGGTTTATTTATTTTAAATCAACCCGGATTTGAATTAGGAGAAAAGAAAAAAAAAGGTACTGTAGAGACTGAATTAGAAAAATATCAAATTAGTTTCTTTCCTTATGCCGGATGTAACGTCCGAAATTGTTCTACTTTTCACAGCACACGTCGAGGAAGGGACACGTGTCCAGGATGGGTTCACACTGAACGCGTGCCTTTATTCATGTTCACTAAACACTTGTTAAACAATAGCAGATTCTTCATTTTCCTTTCTTTCTATTTTTTGTTTCATTTTTTTAACAAGCGGAAACACTGAATACTTGATTCTATTGGAACCTCAGCCATCTTCCGATGACATTTTTTTTTGTTATTTACCCTGACATATTTTTAACGATTATACTTCATTTAGTTGCATACCAGCTGACACATAGCACAATCTCATTACTGTCCTTGATATGTGAGATGAAGAAAAGTAGTTTAATACCGGGCCATTGGTGGTTAGAGTGTTGGCTAATGGTCCGGGAGACCGGGGTTCAATCCTAGGTAGAGTTATACCAAAAACATAAAAATGATACTTAATGCCTCCTTGCTTAAAGCTCAGAATTATAAGGTATTGAACAAAAGCAAGTGGAACAATCCAGTGAATGGAGTAGCACCCTCCCTTACACCTCTGTGTAGTAGTTATTAAAAAGAAAGCCTTCGGGTCGATTTTGACTACGGTTGGCCAACAAGGTAACTATTATTTGATATAATAGTACAAATTCACGTCCTATTATCAATTCCTGTTTATTCTCTCTATATGTTTTTTATATATTCAAATAATATTATAAAAGGATAAGTAAAACCTCACCAATTTTTCTCTGAAACAAAAGGCTCTAGGGTTTTATTATTTCTTGTAGAATCTTATGTAATAAAAATAGAATGCTATTACTTCGGTTTGGTTTCTAATTTAAATAGCATATCAACCTTCGTGGTTGCCCAGTCGGCTGGGGCTGTAGAATACACCGACTGCTTCTCTTCAGAGGGGTAAGACCCCCCCCCCCAACGTGTGTCCTGGATATGACACTAAACAATCTGATGGTGAGGTTCCAGCAGTGCTGGAGCTTTGGGGAATGCGGAGTACCCCTTCATTGCCATCGCTCCCATGTCCACTCTAACAGCATACTTATGCTAAAATGAATTGAGTAAACTGAATAGCTTGAAAAAGAAACGTTTTTGACAATTAAACCGTACTTACACTTAAACTTCGTGCTTATGCTTAGCTGAATCATTTCAAATTGAATAGTTTTTCGACATTAAAACTGTATTTACACTTAACTGAATTATTACATATAACTGCTTGAATAGTTTGAAATGGAAATGTTTTTGACAATTAAACTGTGTACTTATGCTAAACTGAACTGTTTTCAATAGAACTGATTATTTACATAAAAATGGATTTGGCGTAAAATAACCTACAAAGGTTGATATGCCATAAAACCAAACAAACCAAACCAAACCAAACCAACCTTCGTGGGTTATCTAATGTTAAAGCTACCCTCGTAAAAGAATAACTCTGATGCTATATAATTCTTAAGAGTATAAGTGAGTTCATATCTTTCCTAAGGGTATTAGTCTAAAAGTGAACGTAATATCGTGACTGGAATTCGAACTCGCTTACGTAGAGGCTGCAGCTGTTCGTCAATTACACCACGGGGACTCGCTGGGAATATTATTAGATGCGATCTATCTCCAAATTCTGCCTAACTGGAACTATGTAACCAAAAATGAAATTTTGAACTGTTATATATTAATATTTTTAGTTTGAGTTTCAATGATTTAGAATTTGGTAATACCTAATAATATCCGTTTTGATTGTATTACGTTCCACCAACAAAAAATACAAAAGAAAAAACTTTTGTTTTTCTCAAATTTTTAGTGATACCAAGCACACACACATACACGCACACTTACGCATACATATGCATACACACATTTGCACACACACACACACACACACACACACACACACACACACACACACACACATATATATATATATATATATACATGCATATACACACATGTAAACACATGTATGCTCACACATACACACACACATATATATTTAAAACCAACTTTCAAGCTGAGACGTCCACCAGTATTAGAGACCCTAAGTAATATCCTTTATTCACAGTTTGATTGGGTTGACCTTTGCAACCCCAGCAAATCTAGTCAAAAGAGGCGAGCTAATTTTTGAATTGGGATCAGAGTTCATGACCACACCTAACCCGTATCAAAAATACCATCTGTCACATTTTTACATCCGGCTTGAGGTAAGTTAAAAGATATTGTGTCATGTGATGGATAGTTATTGGACGAAAAACATCATACTAATAGTTAATTAGGATTAACTTAGTCAGGCACAAGGACTAAATTCGAGGCCTCTAGCGATGGCTAAATCCCTACATTAGTAACTATATCCTATATTACATTAGTAGTTTCTATTCCATCACTGAACATTCACGGTACGAAAATAAGCTTAGTTTGACAAACGGCTGCATTTACTGAGCACTAAATGAGGATTGAACTCATGAGAACATTTTAACCTATTTTCATAATATACCCCAACAATAAAACATGTTACTAGTATGTTATTCTCGCACCCTATGATTTAGCACGTATATTTATGCCCCTTTAATGGTGAGATGGTTAACAGATCTGCGTTGCAAATCAATTGCGACGATGTAGCGGGTTCATCGAATTCCTGCAGGCCTGAGGCTTTCTCTAAGGTCAGTAAGACATCGGTCATTAGCAAACTGTATGTTAAAATGTTATTGTTTTTCAATACAGAGAAATACAACGGCATAAACAAGTACGGTGGGCACACTGCCACGACTCTCTCTCAAAGATTGAAATGTGATCTTTTGGTCCAGATTGCTTGTTGAAGCAACACAGAAAACTATCCTCCCCTATATGTATATATGTGTGTAAAAGTCTTGGTGTGTGTGCGTGTGTATGTGTGAGTATATGTGCATGTGTGTGTATATTTGTGAGTATGTGCGTGTGTCTGTATGTATTTGTGAGTACAAGTTTACGTGTGTGGATGTATTTACCAACCTCTCTTCACGAGAAGGATGCGACTCAAGGTCAATTGCTAAGCGCAATTCAACCGATTTGGATTCAGAATTTTCCTTCTCCTAGACTGGTTGCCATACAAAGGTTAAAGAGCCTAGTCTATTCGACTATTTGTCTATAGCTGGAGGAAGAATAGTTGGGTGCACACCTTTTCCAAGGGAATTAGTGCTATGTGAAATATATTCAGCATCCCCCAGGATTTGAACTCGGATCACCATGTCCATTTTCAATGAAGATAACCATTACATCATGGGCAACTCCGAATTTATATCCACCCAATCCCTCGGCCACAAGCAGAATGTGACACAAGGTCAATTTTCGATCGAAATTTAACTGGCTTGAATTCTTTAGCTTTGCTATGACAACCGTTTTAGGAGAACACATTGCCATACCAAGGTTAAAGAGACCAGTCTACTCCACTAATTACTCCTAGATGGAGGGAAAATAGTTGTATGCACATTTTTTCCTAGGGTATTAGTACTATATGTGGTACAAGTAGGTTTTTCAGGTAGTGATTAATTGTTGATGGAAAATTTTGAGGATTGTATCTGACTCCTTTTTTCTTCTTATCCCCATTCACTTGTCGTCTTATTGTTTGTCGAAGCTGTAAAGGAATTAAAAATGAATAAGGAAAAAAACAGGGATACCTTTAATCCTTTAAACAGGGATACCGTAAAAAAATTATTTTCAAGGTTTACGACTATTTTGTGGTGTGGCAATGTTTTTCTGAACCAGAAGAAATAGCTGTGTTCCCCCAGTTAAGGCATTCGAAGAATATGATGGAATCATCTTAGGCAAATTATAATTTTGAGGGTCCGACATGAGTCTCTGTGTTCCGTGGGTATGTTCAACAGAGGCGGCTACAAGTAGGGAAACACAACGCACCGCTAAATCCTCAGGCCTTAGCTGGCACAGGCGTTCCTACTGGCAGCCGAGAGAGAAAAAGGTGCGTTCGCTCCGTCGAGATATGTCGAGGTGACTGAGACAGAGTTTCTTTTTAGCGCCAGAAAGTCCCTCGTTTTAGGCATGCGCCGATTTTGCTTCCAGTCAGAGGACCTCTGGGAAACTTACTTTTGCATTTATTTATTTTATCTTGTGTTTATTTTGTTTTTTCATGTATTGTTTTTTTATTTTATTTCTTATTTAATCCCTACAACTATGTGAAATGCTGAGAGACTCGTCCAGGATTTGAAATCGGGTTGCCATGAGTATTTCCTTCGACGATAGTAATTACATCAAAAGCACCTACACTATAATTAAGATACACGTTGAAAATATACAAAAAATACGTAGATTCAACTTCGCAAGAACTACTTATAAAAACTGGAAAACACACTTTCGAACAAGGCAGAAATTTTTTGACCAGATGCGGCAATTGAATCTTTCTAAAAAAAAAAAAGTTCACTTCTCACACATCAATATAAAATTTTCATATAACAAACTAGGTGAGTTCCCGTGGTGTAGTGGCTAAAATGGTGAACTACGACATCGTAGAAAGAGAGTTCGGACTCCAATCCCCCCTCCAGCTATGGGTTGAATAGTAAAAGGAATGCTCTTCTAGAAGGATAGCTTTGGCATTAAATAACCAACAAAGGTTAGTATACCATTAAACAAAGAAACCAAATCAATACACTAATGGTTAACTCGAAAGCGCTTGGAACGGACAATCATTCGGACAAATCCTTTAAACACTGACCAGAAAAGATTCCAGAAAAGGTTGTTGCCCCCAGAACACAAACTATATATATATATATATATATATATATATATATATGCGTGTGTGTATGTGTGTGGCATCATTATCATTAAGTCGTGCTGATTGCTGCGATTCCTTTGACTCTCTCTTACCACCCATCCCTATCGGTAATTGCTTTTGGTAGGTCCTATATATTGCATCCAGTGTCCGCTTAAAGATGATTTTTATGAAAGTCTTTGCTGGTTGGCTACCACTGCTGTGTTCATCTGTTGGAATACACAGAAGAACGTAGCTTAGGCGTTTATCCCTGCTTTCCCAGCTTTATTCAACGTCTTGCTCGTCTAACTTGAATGGTTTGTGAGATGAGAGATAAGTGGCGTCCAGCTGCTTTTTTGAGGGATGTTATTCCCAGAATTTTTCAAAACAGTACGTAGCATCTTAATCTAATTTTTTCTTTGATACTTTCGTTAGAGTCTATCCATATAGTAGTACTGACGTGGTTTCAGCTTGGAAGAATTTATGTTTTATTTTATCAGAGAGATCAAATTTCCATATATCAATAGCATTCCATATTTTTCCTATGCCTATGTTCATATCGCTTTCAGTCGATGAAATATAGCTACCGAGGTATATGAACTGGTCTACTAATTTCAGAACCTCGTCATATAATTAGGAGATAGTGTCATCTTGTTTAAAACGCAGTAACTCTATTGAATTCACTCATTAATAATTACACTCCTAAAGGATGTTCACAAAAAGTTAATTTTCTTCTCAACCAAAAAATACAAATTTTTCTTCAAGTTGAAAACGATACAATCAAAACGGAGATTATTAAATATTATTTATGATAAAAAAAAAATACCTGGCCATTGGCCTAAAGGGTATAGTGTTCGCTAATGGTCCGAGAGACCGCGGTTCAATCCCAGGTCGAGTCATACCAAAGATTTAAAAAATGGTACTTGATGGCTCCTTGCTTTAACACTCAGCATTATAAGGTACGGTTCAAGTATAAAGTGGAGCTATCTATGGAATGGAGTAACGCCCTTCCTTTCACCTCTGTATTGTAGCTAATGAAAAGGCAGCCGTCGGGTCACCCTCGACTATCGTTACCAACTTTACTTTTTTCTATGATCAAAGGTACAATTACAACGCCTCTACAACCAAACATGATTTTCGGTATTCCTATTTTGAGAGCAGAGTTTAGATAAAGTATACATGGGACTCCTAATAACTCTACTAATAATAATTTTGTGTTCTTTTTTTTTCAGATTTGAAAATAGTACACTATAACATATTGTCAGTAAAGAGTAATTAAGCAAACCACTCTTGTTATGAAATAGCCGAGGGATTTCGGTTAATGCCTTTGAGTTTAGTTAGGCTGAGAACCTTTCGGCTCAGCACATTGGTTGTTTGGGTGTAAGATTGAAGCAGGTGTTAACGCGGGTGCGCGCGAGCGGATGGAGGTGTCACTCAGATGTCATAACAGTCCGAGACGATACTGGGTGACAAGGTGCGGGTGACGTCACGCACCGGAAGCACGCAAAAGTTTGTGTGAGAATTTGAAGAAAATAAGAGTCGGGTTTTGGACGCCAAACGAGAAGGATCAATTTTGGAGCTCGCAGGCGCGAGGCGACTGAGTGCCCTATGGGGGGGTTCGAGTTGGGGGCCAAATGAATAAGACAGCATAGAAGATTGTGTCTCTCCTCCTTACGTCGAAACCGTTAACTCAAAGTTAATAAAAAGGTTTCGTACCTGAACAAGAAGTAGTTACGTGTTTTTGAGATTCCTGTGCTTTATATATTCTATCGTTATGAACATTAGATGTCTATTTCGCACATACCATTAATTGCGAATATGGTACACTCTCGCATATCTAGATTTAATTTCCAGGAAGTTGTAGGAAGATACTGATATAGCCATTGCTATCAGTGGTTGACCAATCACAACAATTTGTCTTTAGTCTACTGCATTACTTGTGTAATGCATAAGTTTCCATTACCAAAGTTTCCCCAAGCTGTAACATTGATCCTCGATCACAATGCTTTGGACGAGAGAAAAAAAATATTTTGTGTCACAACTTCTTTGGAAACAAAATTATTGAAAACTCTCAAAATAGATGCAACCCATTTTTATGATAATGATTTATTACTGAGACAAGAAAATTGAAAAAAGATTGTATGTCTTAAAAGCTGATATAATAACTATTTAAAAAAAAACATTGATTTGATGTCCCTTGCTCAAAGGACCTGTTCCAAATGAGCGTCATTGCGCTCATCTCAGTAATAAATCATTATCAAATTTATGGGTTGCATCTATTTTGAGACTCCCTGGAGATTTTGTTGGTTCCTTTGTTTAATAGCTTATCAGCCAGCCAAAACTATTTTGTAGAAGAACAGCAGTGATACTATTTAACCCATAGCAAGCGGGATAAGGGAGTTCATATCTTTCCCAAAGGTATTAGTTCGGAAGAGAATCTTATAGAGCGATTTGAGTTTGACTTCGCTTATTTTAAGGGTGCAGTTCAACACTTTAATCTTATCTTCTTTTTGAATATTTATGTAACATATTCACCAAAATAGGACCAAGATACGGATATGTGAAATGTTCATATGCATAGGAATCCGAAAAATACTCGAAACACTGACGACTCTCGGTAGTTCAGGTACGAAACTTTTATTACCTTCTTGACTCTTAGGTTTTTCGATACGAGGAGAGACAGACACAATTTCTACTATTCTGACTGTTCCATCTGACCCAACAACGCGCGGCACATCTCGTAGACCCCACTGGACTGGCCTCGCCCAGGTCCAAAAAATCAACTCGCTTCGTCTAGGTTCAAATCTCAACTCACTGCTTTTTTTTCAAAAATCCCCCAAATCCTCAGCCCATTGCTTCCGGGCATGACGTCATTCACATCCCCAGTCTAATTTCTATCCGGGGTTTTTATTATGACATCTGTGATTGTGATATCCTCGCCGCGCGAGCGTGAACACCTGCGCTCAATGTGTGCCCCTACCCGTGCCCTAAGTCGAATAGTTCTTAGCCTAACTAAACCGAAAGGTAAGATATAACCAACGAAAAATGATAATCTAAAAAAAATTTTTCTGCAATTATATAACATTTATATTACGAGATATTTTCTCTACAAACCCTCTATCTCTTATTTTCTTCCTTGTTTATTTAGTAGTCTCTTTCATTACTAACTCTCTCTCTCTCTCTCTCTCTCTCTCTCTCTCTCTCTCTCTCTTTCTCTTCAATTCTTTCTTTCTCTCTCGCTTTTTACTTTACCATTTCACTCTTTTTTGTATATTTTTCTTTTCTTGATTTACAATCTCATCTTTCTTTCTTTCTTTCTTTCTTTCTTTCTGTCTTAACTACTTTTTCTTTTTTGTCATTTATTTAGTTATGAACTATTGCCAATTATGTTCATTAATTTTTTCCTCTCTCTCTCTTTCATGCTTCTATCTTTTTCCTTACGTGTTGTTTGCTTGTTTCACTCTTTCTAATTTTCTTGTCTATCGTTACTTTACTGCGTTTCCTTCCTTCCTCTCAAGCTGCGTACTTTATGCTTATCTGTAGTGTTTGAATTAGAAGTTTGACTCAACGGAATATCTTGAACTAGAATTGTTTTTTTTTTTTATATAAAACTGTGTACTTACATTCAAACTGCGTATTTATGCTAAACTGAACTGTTTGAAATTGAACAGTTTATATGTATAAAAATGGATTTGGCATTAGATAACCTACAAAGGTTGATCTGCCATAAACCCAACTAACCAACCAATCCTTCTTTTCTTCCTTCCTTGCTTCTTTTTTTGTTTTGTTTTTTTTTCTTTTCTTTTTCCAATAATTCTTATTTTCAAATTTTCTAGTCTACTGCCATTATTTAATGGTGCATCATCCACAACTTCCGGTCTGTTAAATAAACCCCATTTTAGAAAGATTATGACAAAAGAGAAAACACACACGATAGTATGCCGATTGTAAGTCAGCATACACAGTTAATATTGTTGTGGCAAGAACAAAAAGCAATGAACCTAATTTATTCTGAAACGATTTATTCAAGAAAAAAAATCTAAAAAAATAAAAAAGATAAAATAAATAAAATGAATAAATAAATAAAACGAAAAAAGAAAAATCTTGAAAATGGCAGCGGACAAAAGTAAACAAGATGCACATGCAATACAAATAGCACAATAAATACGGAGAGAAAATAATGAAAACGAAAAAAAAAGAAGACGAAGCAGTATAGCAAACAATATATGGAAAGGACACAAAAGTATTAGATAAACACAATGGAAAGTAAAGAAAAACAAAAGAGGAGGGAAAGGGTAATATATATATATATATATATATATATATATATATATATATATATATATATAACGTTCTATTTTATTGGGTAGATCTGCCGTAGCTAAGAGGAAGTGCTAAATGGGAACTACACAAGAATGATGCTTGCTGTCAAGAACAAATTCTGGATGTAGCACCCTATCAAACAGCAGCTGTACGGCCACCTATCTTCCATCTCACAAACCATCCCATTAGAACGAACGAACAAGACATTCTTGACACTAATGGAAAATGAAGGCCGAATTTATAAGCGACGTTCTCCTTGACATGTGTGTGCCAGGGTTCGGTGACCAGTAAGGATTTATATCAGCTCTGTGCTGATACAGAATGCAGTCTAGAAGTGATAGGTGATAGGTGATAGGGATGAATGCTGAAAGAGTCAACGAACTCTGCGCTCCCAGTATGACTTATGATGCTATAGATTCTCATGAATATATATATAATCAGAATTGGGTCAAACAAAATATAAATAAAGATAATTTAGAATTATATATATATATATATATAAGGCGTCAAACGCTATTGATTGCTTATCGATGATACAGAAATCTGATCTATTCGATAGAATAAAACAAGATTTCTTTCAATTTGTAGCTGTGTTCATACAATTTTCATGCACCACATCGACGCTGACAAAAAAAAGAAAAAATTGCTAGAAAAGGACTGCACAAGAACGATTCTTTATGTCTTGAAAAAATCCCCAAAGCAACGCCCCACAAAACTGCTGCTGTACGGACACTTGCCTCCCATCTCAAAAAACCACCCAAGTAAGAAGAACAAGACGTGCGGGTCACTGTTGAAAAAGTAAGTACGAACTCAAAAGCGATGTTCTCTTATGAACACATGGATATTCCAGTGTTAGCCGAACAGCAAAGACTTACATCAGCTTTATGCTGTCAAAAAGTGCATCCTAGAAGACCTGCGAAATGTGATAGATGATCGGCATGGATGGAGAGAGAGAGAGAGAGAGTGGGGGTGACTGTTGAAAGAAGTAGAACCTGAGAAAGAAAGGTCGAGGAAAATTAAATGTAAGTAAAAAAAAAAGCGTAGCACTATCAGCCTACATGAATAACAGAAAATTGCACTTTGCGGAACAGTTCATCTCCTTCGGAAAGCACGAGCGATATAATTGAAAAACATCACCCAAAAGAGGTAGCAAACGTATAGAATGTATATAATCCGTACCTCCACTCACCGAAGGTCTTGGTGGAAGACACCGTTAAGTATTGTAAGAAACTGAAAATAAAGCAGAAAATTAAATGACAATAAGTACACACAAAATCTTACACCCGAGAGATGGTGGACAGACTGCATGTATCAAGAAAAGAAAGAGGAGGAGGACTCGCCATTATTGAGAATTGCGTAGATGCATGAATACAAAGACTCTCGAAATTGTCTAAAAAGGGCAAATAAAGGCTAATTACAGCAATCAGAGAAAATGGCTTCGAGCTGACAAAGAAAAGAAGCAGAAGGTACCCCAAAAAACAATTACCGACGCCGACTACGCCGATGACATAACGTTACTGGCAAATACACCAACCAAGCCGAAACACTACTGCATAGTTTGGAACGAGCCGCCACAGGAATTGTACTCCATGTCAATGCACACAAAACAGGTGACATTTCCACACTAGACGGAACTTCTCTGAAACTAGTAGACAAATTCACCTACCTAGGAAGCAGCCTCTCATCAACCGAAAAAGACATCGACACACGGCTAACGAAAGCATAGACAGCTATCGATTGGCTCTCGATCATATGGAAATCAGACCTGACCGATAAAATGAAACGCAGTTTCTTCCAGGCAGCGGTTTTATCGATACAGCTATATGGATGCACTACTTGGACGCTAACTAAACGGCTGAAGAATAAGCTAGACGGCAATTACACGAGAATGCTGCGAGCAATATTGAACAAGTCCTGGCGGCAACACCCAACAAAACACCAACTATACGGCCACCTGCCTCCCGTCTCGAAAACTATACAAGTTAGACGAACCAGACACGCAGGACACTGCTGGAAAAGCAAGAACGAACTCATCAGTGATGTACTCCTATGGACCCCCTCATATGGCCAAGCAAAAGCAGCACGACCAGCTCGAATATACATACAGCAGCTATGTGAGGATTCGGGATGTAAACCTGAAGACCTGCCAAAAGCGATGAATGATAGGGAGAAGTGGCGAGAGAGGGTCGGGGATATCAGTGCTAGCGGCACGACATGATGATGATGACAGCAGCCAGGGACAACATAAGAACACACAGAAAAACAACAAAAACTAGAAAACAAAAATGGGAAGAAAAATAACTGCAGGGATACTTCATGCCACTGTCGAGATTGCACACGCGAAGACCTGAAAATGGCTAGGAAAGAGAACATGAATCTCTTTTTATAGCAGTACAAAATAATGCCATCAGAACGAATTATATTTAAGTCAAATTGATAGAATACAACAGAATAGGTAGTGTAAGTTATGTGGTGATAGTGATGAAACGGTTAACCATAAAATAAGTGAATGCAGCAAACTAGCTCGAAAGTAATACAAGACTAGATACGACTGGGTGGGAAAGGAGATTCACAGAGGATTGCGCAAATGGTGTATGTACAAACTAGATTCTGCCCTAGATAATGAGACGTATAAAATTCACTGAGATTTTGAAATATAAACGGATCACCCAATCGCAGCCAGAAAACCACACCTAGAACATGTCATCTAGTGGATTTTGCGGTTCCGACGGGCCACAGAGTGATAATAAAAGAAAACGAAAAGATAGACAAATATTTGGATCTTGCCAGAGAACTAAAATAAACTGTGATATATGATAGTGACGGCGATACCAATTGTAATTGCTGTACTTGGAACGGTTCATAGAGGCTTAGAAAAAACTGGAGGAATTGGAAATCAGGCTAGGAATTGAGATCAGCCAGATCGCAGCATAGTTCAGATCGGTTAGAATACTCCGAAGAGTCCTGGAGAACGGAGGGGACATACTGTCATTCAGACCCCAGTGAAAGACCACCCGCTAACGCAGGTGTCAAAACTCACAATGAGTTCAATAATAATAGTATTTTTAATATCTTAAGAGTTCAATAATAGTAATATTTTTCCTTGAACTTCAAATAAATTTGTATATGAAAGTGGTGTCAGTAGTCATTAGAGTAATGAAAACGATCCCAGATACTCAATACATATAGAAGAACTGAATTCCGAATAGTGAACAATTGAAATTGCGAAAATTTGAAAAGTAGCGCGGGAGATTTACGGATATTTGCTGTTCCTTATTTTCCAGTGAGAGCAAAACTGCCGCTGCTACTGCTATTACTACTACTACTACTACTACAACTAAAATTTACTGTCATATGAAAAAGAAAGGCTTTAAGAACAAAGTTGCTCATGGCGAAGATTGAAAGAAAAATATTAAAAAGAAAGAAACCCTGATTTTTTCATATTCCTTTCTAAATAAATGATTTGTTGTATTTGACGACTATCTTTACGTTAATTCGACTGTTTCTTATTTTTTACTTGCGGTGATATTTTCATAAATTATTCTTTGGAAAAAAAAAAAACTGTCCAGAAATATGTGCATCGTGTGTGTCTTGTGTATGTCATATGAGCATAATGGGAAAGAATGAACGAACTTGGAAAGGTTCGAATATATATATATATATATATATAGAGAGAGAGAGAGAGATGACTTCTAGTGAAGGAGAAGAAATACTGAGGAGGATGAAGATGAGGAAGTGTGGGTTGCTAATAAGAGATTAAAAGCTAAGAGAAAGACATAGATCCTCTCTGATATTCTTTTACTCTGAGGATATATATCAGAGAATCTAAACCTTGAGACTATTGCAGTCTTAGACAAATATCTTACAGTCTTTTGGTTTAGAGGACAAAAATATAGAAATAATCCTCAGATTTTTATTGAGCAATAGAATATTTGATTTTGTTTTTGCAGTCAAGGGTTTTAGCAAAAACTGGAATCTGATTTTTAAAAAATGTAGACACTGAAGCCATGCTTGACTCAAGGCAATGAGTTCTAGTTTGAAACGTCTTTTAGCGATAATTTATTAAAAGGCAAAATTCAAAGATTATCAAATAAAATTGATGTTACTTCAAGCAAAATCGGCTCTTTGACCTAGTGGGTAGAGTGTTCGCCAATGGTCCGGGAGACCTGGGTTCAATCTCAGGTCGCATCATTCCAAAGACTTTAAAAATGGTACTTTTTACCTCCTTGCTTTGCACTCAGCAGTATAAGGTACATATCAAGAGTAAAGTGGAGCAATCCAGGGAAGGGAGTAGCGCCCTCCCGTACACCTCGGCGTAGTAGCTATCGAAAAGGGAGCCTTCTGGTCGCCCTCGACTACGGTCACCAGCTTTACTTACATTTTACTTCTAGCGTAATGGATTAGTATACAACGAAAGATCGCTGCGAGAAGTCACTTAAGCAGTTTGATTCTATTGGTCACACTCTGGGCACGACACTGAGCTGGATCAGGTGGTAAGGCTGCAGTCCTGTTGCTCTGGGAAGTGTTCAAGCTTCTCACCTTTGTTGACACTTTCCCTAGGTCTGCTGACACATAGTGATAGTCGCCGTTTGGGTCCCATCTATGGATTAAATAGATTCGATTGAAAATTATTTGAACTGGATAAGGATACAGGAAATCATATAACTGGGTACAAAAAACGATTATTAGTAAATTCGAATGATTACTTAGAATGTAGAAAGGATTAGTATTGGATCGGTAATTCTGTAGGCAGGGCTTAAAATACGCTGATTTAATCCTTGCAGGTTCATTAACTCAAAGTTGTTATAGCTGTTAGGGACTATGCTTCAAAGAGATCTATTTGGAAATTATTAGTATTTGATAAGAATACTTGAAACTATATATTGTATTCAAATAAATGAGCACCATTAAACAAGACTAGTTCCTGGAAAGCATATATTGCCTTACGAATTATTATTCTATGATAGGAATTCTAGAAAACAATTGTGTAGGAATTATTTATATTAAGAACAATTACTTAAAGCTATAAATATTTACAAATTATAATTATAATTATTATTATTATTATTAACAAGTATAAAAATGAACACTGACTTCAGAATTAATTAACCCAACAAGAGGGAATACGAAATAAAACCAACCAACCAACCAACCAAACAGACAAAGAAAAAAATTATGAAACGATTAGAATGATACAAAATGCTTACAAATTCTGGACTTCAAACATATCGAGGATCAGAAAATAATTTTCTAAAACTTTTTAATTCATATTTTAAATCTTAAGAGGATTGATTGATAAGTAAAGTCAGGTTTCTCTGTTAAATTGTATATCAACCTTCATGAGTTATTTAATGCCGAAGCCATCCACACAGAAGAACCTTCGAATTACAGTTTAACCAAGGCTGGGGAGATAAGATGGTTCATATCTTTCTCAAGGGTATTAGTCCGAAGTAAACGTAATAGCGCGACTGGATTTCGAACTTGCTTTCTACTTTGTAGCAGTCGAGCATTTTAGACGCTACGCCACATGTACTCCTGCTGATAAATTGGTTAGTCGTTTTGTTTTACGGCATATAAACCCTTTTCGGGTTATTTAACACCGAATTAAATTTCAAACAATTCAGTTTAGAATAAGTATAGATTTTGTTTACAAACAGTTAAATGACAAAACTGTTCATTTAGATATCAAAACAATTCTATTTCAAACAATTCAGTTAAGCATAAGTACATAGTTTCAGTATCAAAAACACTTCTTTTTCAAACAATTCAGTTTAGCATAAGTACTCAGTTTAGTTCTATTTAAAAAACGGTTCTATTTCAAACAGCTTAGTTTAGCATAAGTACGCAGTTTAAATGTCAAAACAGTCCTATTTCAAACAATTCTATTTGACCCATTGATAGGATCCTATCAGGTGCTGCCACCCTAGGCCAGAATGGACCTGGGAGCGGTGGCAATAAGGGGGTACTCCGTATTCCCCAAAACTCTTACATTTTTGGAACTTCACTGTCAGATTGTTTTGTATCATATCCAGGACACACGTTGAGGGAGGTCTTATCCCTTTGCTGAAATACAGTCGGTATATTCTACGGCCCCAACCAACTGGGCAATACACAGAGTTAGATGTAAAAACAGTTTTATTTCAAGCAATTCAGTGTAGCATAAGTACACCGTTCTATTGGACCTATAGATAGAACCCAATCAAGTGCTACCACTCCAAGCTAGAGTGGACCAAGCAATGAAGGAGTACTCCGCATTCCCCAAAGCTCCTGCATTATTGGAACCTCACCATCAGATTGTAAAGTGCCATATGCAGGACATTCGTTGGGGGGGTCTTACTCCTCTGCTGAGAAGCAGCCCAAGCCGACTTGGAAATCCTGATAAGTACGGTCTACAACAGCGTGGTGTCGCTAATATAGGAGATAAAAAATATGTAGTATTTAAGGTCCTGTTCAAACAGGTTTAGTTAGTACCCATTTGTTGTGCCGCGTTATTGAGTTTGTCATGAGTACTAGATCTGAGTTATATATAAAACAAACTGAATTACACAATGATAAACCTGTAAGTCATACTCGTTACACACCCAACATATTATCCCTATTTAACATTCAAAGATTTAACTGTGTTTAAACAAATGAGCTCTGGTTCGTTAAAAAATGTTTCCTACCAAATATTCACTAACAAATTACACACACACACACACACACACACACACACACACACACACACACACACACACACACACACACACACACACACCTATATATATATATATATATATATAAACAGTATTTGGCATTAAATAAACCACAAAGTTTGATATGCCATCAAACACAACCAAATTCATCCCCAGAATGCAGAATACACTGACTGAATCTCTGCAAATGGAACTGTTTATATATATATATGTGTGTGTGTGTGTGGATTTGGCATTAAGTAACACACGATGGTTGATATGTCATAAAACCAAACCAAACTAAAACAAAAGAAAATCATCTGATTTATGTTTGTTCACGAAATTGTGAAGAGTTAAAAATCGATAACTTTCATCCACATTTTTAGTTTTAAATTATTAAGATAGTTTTCAGATAAGAATGATTTGATTAGAAATTCTGAAAAAAAAACAACGATGGTTTCCTTATTGAAAGACACAATATAATACATATTTATACACACACCCGTGGTTCGTTCAAAAAGTTCTAAGCCATAAAAAAAGAATTTGAGTTGGACTTTTTTGTTAATATAACACACTTCCAGTCATAAAACTAGAAAAAAAAATCAGAGTGTCTTAATTTCTGTGTCGGTGAGGCCTATAAAAGTCAGAAAGTACGACAAATTCAAAACTGGACAAAACATGTTCCTGATCAGTTATAAAATGTCTATAAAATAAAATAATGATTCCCAATGAAATTTATGATACTTACTGACGATTTCAATTATTTGATTGTAAAGAAGCGGATCGTAAAATTCAAACGGGACAGGGACAGTACAGATGATCAGGTCGTCCAAAAATCTAAACGTCAAATGAGCAAGTAGATGCCATTCACCGTATGATTTTGGATGACAGATGTTTTACAATTCAGCTGATTAGCAAGTCTACTGGCAATAGTTCTGGTTCTGTCCACACTGTTTTAACTGAGATCTTGGGAATGTCTACAAGATGGGTAACAAGAATAATGATAACAGAGCTCAAACTGAAAAGGGTTGATTTCTAGGACACATCTAACTCACCTATAGGCTAACCTCAAGAATTTCCACTGTAAATTAGTAACTCAAGATAAAACCTGGGTTCATCACTTTGAACCTGAACTAAAGAATCAAAGCAAACAGTGCCAACTCCCTGGTTCCCAACACCAAAGGAGTTTATTAGACAGCATTTGTTGGCAATGTGATAGCGTCCGTTTTTTTTTTCATTTTTTGGTGAGGTGGGGAATTCAAAAGATGTAATCATGATAAACTACCTGGAAGAGGGGAAAACTATTGATCGACATTATTATGTATTAGAATTAACTCAACTGAAAGAATCAATCAAGCCAAAAAGTAAATAAATCTGAGGGTAGATGTACTCTTGCTCCAGGATAACGAGCCTGATCACACTGCTCAGTTTGCAGTAGCTGAAGCACCCAACCGTGGTTTTGAATTATGCCATCCTCCTTACACACCAAACGTAGCTATATCAGACTTCTTCCAGTTTCTTAAATCCAAATCCCATCTGCGTGGTCGCCATACTGGGAACAATTATGAGGTCATATGTACAGTGGAGGATATTTTGGCAGACCAGGATACCACCTCCTTCCGTGATTGAATTGCAATGCTTGTCAGACCAAGAGCATTGACTTCAAAGGAGACTTTATTGAAAAATAGTAAAAAACGGTTTTGTTTCTCAGACTTCTTCTAGATGGGGCTAAGAACTTTCTGAATGAACCTTATATATATAAGTACATAAGATTTGTAGAAATGTGACTGTCATGAAAAGGTGAGTAAAAATTCCTTTGTTTGACGTATTATCCTGTTCTCCTGGCCAGCATTGAGCACTTTTCTAATCTTTGATAAAACGCTTTTAAATAAATATTTTGATTCCGATATATATATATATATATATAATCATCATCAATTTTGCGTGCCTACAGCACGGATTTCTCTGCCATTAGTCCTCATAGGTCATCACTCTTAGTAAATTCTCTAGACGACATTCAGTGACCGCACAGATGGATATAAGTTTACGTCCATTAGAGAACGTCGCTTATGAGTTCGTCCTTACTTATCCAGAAGTACCCATTGTTTCTTACTCTTCTTACTTAGGTGGTTTGTGAGATATAAGGGGCTGTACTGCAGCTGTTTAGTAGGGTGCTGCTTCCAGGATTATTTCAAAACATTAGCATTTTTTGCGGCGTTTCCTTAGATTTTTAGTTTAGTTTAGTTGGGTTAGGTTTATGGTATATAAACCCTTGTTATTTAAGGTCAAATCCTGTTTTTACATATATATTAAATATATATGATTCGCAAACTCATTTTGTAGATACATTTTTAAACGAGTCTGAGCACATTCTTTTGTAAACCGTCAAATGATTTCAAGTATTTATATGAAACATGAATATTTCTATTTATTGTTAATCATTTGTTTGCAAACAGATCATTTCAAGTATCTTTATGCAACAGTAACAATGTTACATCAGTCATTTGTTTGCATACTGGGAACTGGTTACAAGTATTGCAATGTATAACTAACAATTCAATTAATCATCTGCTATTTGTTTACATACAATTAAATGAACGAACAGTTCTATTTCAAACAATTCAATTTAGCATGTCATTTGTTTGCACGCAATTTAAATGTCAAACAGTTCTATTTGACCCTTAGAAATGCTACCACTCAGAGCCCGAGTAGAGAGGGAGCAATGGCAATTAAGGGGTACTCCGCATTCCCCAAAGCATTACTGGAGCCTCTCCATCAGATTGTCTAGCGTCATAATTCAGGACACTCGTTGTTGAGGGAGGGTCTAACCCCGTTGCAGAGAGGTTGTCAGTGTATTCTACAGCCCAAGTCGGCTGGCTTTTTTTCTTTTTTTCAGTCTTGCAACCATGCAGTCGTACTACAGCTTGGAAGATTTCCTGTTTTTTCATCAAAGAGATGAGATTTCCATAATTGTCATTAACCTGTCTATAAGAGTCTATATCTTCGCATATGCTGACATCACTTTCAGCTGATGAGATCTTGCTATCGAGTTATATGAATCTGATTCTAATTTTCGAGGCTTGCCATTTAACAAGATGACACTTTGTTTATAACGCATGAACTCTGTTTTATCGAAGTTCAGGTGGAGACCTATGCTTTTTACTGCCTTCTTAAAACTATACAGCAAAGAATTGGCTTGGGCAGGGGTATTTGTTAGAGGTACAAGATCATCTACGTAGTCTGCATCAGTCATAGTTTCTGTTTGATACCGTCTGCGTCTTTCCTTGTTTAGTTTGAAACCATTTTCTTTTATTAGATCTCATAACGTTCATAGTATTTAATCTTTGATTATGTATAGAAATGGTGCCTATGTATCTCCTTGCAGAGTTTTAGTTAATATTGCGTAGACATAGAGTCAACGGTGCTTGGTGATTGTCAGTTTTTCGCCTATGTGGTCATCGGACCAACTTTGTTAACTCATTATCGATGCTATCCTAACTTAGACTATATTGCTGGTATGGAGCACTTTTTATTTATGAAGATTACAGGCTATATATATAGATATATACACATACAGATTCTTTATTTAATGGAATATGATACTTCATGGGAAATCTACCTCATAGATGGTGTATAAAGGGGTACATACATTTCCCAGGGGTATTAGACCGAAAGTAAACATAATAGGGTAACTGTTTTTTAAACATACTGATTATGATGTCACAGTCAAGCACTTTAGCCACTACACCACAAGGAACCATATATACACATATATATATATATATATATATATATATATATATATATAAAGAAAGAAAGAAAGGTAAAAGGGAAGGATTCTTAAAAGTATGATAGCACAGAGTAAAAATTTTTTTTCAAAGCAAACCAACCCCACTATCCCTGTCACCCATTGACCGATCAGAGAGATCGGTCAATGGGTGACTAACACACATAACAACGCTCCTCGACAAACAAACCAAGTTTGGAATACCAATCATACAAACCACATCACAAACAATTAAAATCCTCACAAACCTCAATAAACCGACCAACAACGAAACCACCTCTCGCGCAGGCATATACTCTATCCCATGCAAAGATTGCAACAAAGATTACATCGGCAAAACCCAACGCAATCAAGAGAAAAGAATTAACGAACACAAACGATCAATCAAAACAAATGACGATCGAAACGCCCTTTTCTCCTACATGTTAGAGCTCAAATACACATTCAATTTTTCCAAAGCCACCTTAATAAAACCCATATACAGCAAAAAAACCCGATGACTACTAGAATCTGCGGTCATTTTCAAAACATACCATATAAAACAAACGTCCAGGTTTTCACCAAATCTCGCCATACAGGGCGAACATCGTACTGAACGAAAACAAAATTAACATATTTTTTTTTTCATCATACAACATGTGAAAGCGCGTGCGATACCCTATCCTCATCAGCCGCCAACCAGGGGTGATAACACAGTTTCGGTAGCTCAAGGCAGAATATATATATATATATATATACGAGGTGCCTTCAATAAGTTTCCAGACTTTTTTGTACAGGTATTTAAAATTGTCGTAGACTCTTGAAAATTCAGTATGTTATTGCTATACATCTTATGAGATGACGGCCAAATTTTTATGATTTCAGGTTCAAATGAACAGCTACAGCAGCAATTGGAATACACCCTACAAAAGGCTGTTTGTCACAGCTGGTGAATTTCAAAAATGCAATCTGGACGGGAGGACACTTTAGAAGAACGATATGCAACAAAATTCTGTTTTAAACTTGGAAAAAAAATGCCTCAGAAACGTATAGAAAGCTTCAGACTGCTTTTGGAGCATCTTGCATGAATCGAGCATCAGTTTCTGAGTGGCATAAAAGATTCAAGGAAGACAGGGAGTCTGTGAGGAATGATGAGAGGTGTGGGAGGAGTAAGGAAGTCAATACACCAGAGTTGATTGGCCAAATAAAGAATTTCATGGATAAGGACCGTCGTGTGTCTATAGAGACAATAAGTGCACAGTTTGATATCAGTGTAGGAACTGTACTCAAAATTATTCGCGAGGAACTGAAGATGCAGAAGATTTGCGGGAAGTTTATCCCAAGGGTGCTCAGAGAAGATCAGAAAGAAAGATGTTGTCATGACAACAGGGAGATGGTCGAGATGATCAATTCAGATCTCGTAGTTCTTGATGCTCTGGTGAGCTGCGATGAAAGCTGGATCTACTGCTATGGCCCAGAGACCAAGAGACAGAGTTCCTAGTGGAAGCATCCTGGCTCTCCCAGATCCAAGAAGGCCAGACAGAGCAAATCCACCCACAAACTTTTGATGATCACTTTTTTTGACTGCACTGGCATGATCTACATGCACTGGGTTCCCACTGGACAGGAAGTCAACAAGAAATACTACGTTGTGGTTTTAAGGGAGTTCAGGATGAGATTCCGTCGGAAGGGGCCAGCACTGTTCAAATCGGCTCAGTGGCATTTCCACCAGGACAATGCACCAATCTACAACTCCATCCTTGTCACAGACTATTTGACCAAGATGGGCATCAAGACAGTTCTTCACCCTCCCTATAGTCCAGACCTTGCTCGCTGTGACTTTTGGTTATTCCCTAAGCTCAAGGAAAAACTTAGAGGCTGTCGTTATGAGACAATTGAGGAGATGAAAGGGGCTGTGACGAAGGTCATTGACACGCTCACACAAAAGGACTTCCATGGAGCCTTCGAGAAGTTGTTGCAATGGTAAAACAAGAGCATTGCAGCCGGAGGAGATTACTTCGAAGGGGACTAGAGTTTCATGTGTGTACTATCAATAAAAGTGCCCATACGAAAAAAGTCTGGAAATTTATTTAATGAGCTTTGTATATATATATGTATATATATATAGTGACTGGCCTTTAGTTGATTGCTGCCGAAAACGTATGGCCTTCGTAGTTCATATTTTTGCGAAGAAAATTTGTCATATTCCAGTAACTGTAAACGACGTCACCGATTATATATATATATATATATATATATATATATATATATATATATATATATATATATCCCTAAAATGACATCAGTACGCGACTAGCGAAGGCATGGATAGCTATTGATCGGTTATCGATCATTGGAAGTCAGACCCATCCGATAGAATAAAAGACAATTTTTTCCAATGGTCATGTTTATTCTACTATATGGATGCACTGCATGGACGCTGACTAAGTGTACAGAGAAAAAGCTTAAAGACAATTCCACCAGAATGCTACAAAGAGTATTGAACAAATCTTTGAAGCAACATCCCACAAAACAGTAGCTGTACGGCTACTTACCTTCCATCTCTGAAAACATCAAAATTAGATGAACAAGACATGCGGGACACTGCAGGAAAAGTAAGACAGAACCTGCAACGTTCTTCGATGGACCCTTTCACACGGACGAGAAAGTGTTGGACGACCAACTAGAACTTATATACAGCAGCTCTGTACCTAGAAGACTAGCCGGAAGCGATAGATCATAGAGACAAATGACGAGAGAGAGTTAGGAAAATCCGTGCCAGTGGCACGACAATATATATATATATATATATATATATATATATATATATATATATATATATATATATATATATATATGTAGTTCATGCATATAATTATCTATCAAGCTTCCCCGTGTGCGTGATTATGCCATTTGCCAAGATAATTACACCTTCGGTACGTATGTTTCGTAACAGGCTACAATCAAGTGCTTTATTCTAAATATAAATTACATGCGTATTCACAATTCATAATCTCATGAAGGTGTGTTGCGAAAGACATAGCCAAAATATACAATCTCATTCCTATAAATAAGTACATAAAAAAAGTCACGAAGCAATGAGCGCGTCGTATTCTCTCACTGATAACAAAGAAAGAACTCATTTTAATGACGACACATGGCTTCTCGGACTTGATAAGCACTGGAAGGCCTCCATAAAACCCTTTTAATCTCATTAACACATCCATAAGTTTGAATTTTGTGTATAAACAAAGTACTTTGAGGTGATGTAGTTGTAGCCAAGGAAAGATTTGCTGTTTGAAGAGCAGGTTTATAGTTTGTTTGTTTTTGTCGTTGTTTTTGTTTTTTTTTTCAGTTTTTTTTCGAGTTGGGGGAGGCAGAATAAAAAGAAAACGATAACTGTTCATAGACTGAAAGAAAGGATGAAGATATTTTGAGTTTGGCTTCAAATAATATATTTCCCGTAAAGAACATATGCTAGACACGTGACTATCGCTTCCATTGTTATAACTTAAAAGTGCATATATGCTCACACTGAAGTTACACTGCCTTCATATATATATATATATATATATATATATATATATATATATATATATATATATATACGTAAGGTAATATATATAATCTAAGATAAATAAAAGTTTACTCATTTTCTCATGAAAATTTCAATTATCATTAGTTGCATGCATGTTTCACACACACACACACACACACACATATATATATATGATAAAAATAAGTGGAAAGATAGATAAATCAGGCACTTAAAAAGTGTTTGGGAGTAATATTTCCTTCTTTATTCAAAGAATTTCTTCAGAGTAAACATTTTTAAGTTTTTCTACATTTAGTCTGAAGAATTTCAAGAAAAAATCCGGTGGATTCCCTACGTTGTAATAGCAAAAGTGCTGTACTACGGCCTCAAAGTTAACGAGTTCGAACCCCCGTCGTACTATTACGTTCATTTTTCAGACTAAAACCATTAGGAGTGCCTTTACCTTGCCAACTTTGATATAAATAGTATCTCTGCTGTTCTTCTAAAAGGCTTGTTTTGGCATTAAATAACCCACGAAGGTTGATATGCCTTTAAGCAAAGACACCAAACGAAGAAAAAAGAAACAAACGCGTTTTCTTGTACAGCACGCAATACTTTTCGTCTGAAATGAAATGAGGCTAGATATGTTGACAAATAAGAAGATTGAGTTAGTTTGGGATGAAAAAATCAATGTACGTTATCTGCAGCAGTCGATGGCACTCGTAAAGATGGACATGTCTCTGTAGATACGAATGTTTTTGTATGTGTATGTGTGTGTGTGTGTGTGTGTGTCTCTCTCTCTCTCTCTCTCTCGCTCTCTCTCTCTCTCTCTCTCTCTCTCTCTCTCTCTGTATATATACATGTGTATGTGTACGCGAGTGAACATGGGTGTGTGTCTATGATTAACCATTGCGGAAAACTAAATTCCTGAACTAAGTATGAATAGTGTTGGCAAATTTTATGCCCCTGAAAAAGGTAGAGATTCACTTTTTTCATTGTCTCACAGTGACTTTACGGGATAAAATCTCATGTCACTGTTCTCGATGGTAAATAAAGAAGAGGCCGATGAGTAAGCACTGAAACAAATCCCTATTCCAAACTTGCCTTACAAACCCAAACATTACAACCAAGAATCTGTAACATTTACACTCATCCTTGACAGAGAACAATAAGTTATATATACGAGATGTGCGTTAAAAAAGTATTTATACTAAAGCTTTATTTACAAAGACAGGAATGAACAATGAAGGAAACGTTAACTTTCTTTAAAACACTTATTTCAGCATGTTTTCCATTAGTCGATAAATTTTGATCACGTCTCTGGTATAATATATGTATGAATGTATCTATGTTTATTTTAGAACAGACTGAAGAAAAATAACTGAACAAAAGAAGCTTGGTGATATTTAGGTTCAGACATGTTAATAGATATCTCTTGTCATTTACCACTTGAATAATTCTATCATTTATTCTCCTTTATTTTGACTGCAGCATTTTTTCTTTTCATGTGAGTGTCATATGTAATTAAATCTTATCATGTCACTATACCTCTCATTTGATTAATCACATGTTTTACATTTCTGATAGTGCGCACTACGTGAAACTTCGAGTAACGGACTACTAGTGTTCATATATGTATATATATGCGTGTGTGTGAGTGTGTGTGTGTATTCGTTGTGTAATGGTTACCGTCATAGGAAAATGGACACGGTGACCCGAGTTCAAATCCAGGATGACACTGCATTCTACATTTGGAAACTATTCTCCCTCCAGCTATGACCAGTGCAGACTGGGCTCTTTAACCTTTGTATTCCAACTGGTCTAAAAAGAAAAAATTGAATTCAAAGCTGTTGAATTAAATTTAAAATTGACATCCTGTCACATCCTGCTTGTGCCGAGGGGTTGGTAAATATGTATATGCACGTGTGTGTGTGTGTGTGTGTGTGTGTTTACGCGCTCACAAACGTCCTTATTTGGATTATCATTGCTACATCAGGATGCCGACTGACGTGGTTTGTGACTTACATCGCTTGAATTGTTTCCTCAACGGATTTTTATATTCACAAATGAAACAAAGGAAATCTAATTCGAGAGCCTCTCCAACTGAATATCATTCAATGAATCACAGATGTATGAAAATGGTGACTGCTTTTCTGCGCATGTCCATATTTAGTAGATTAGTTTTCATTCTATAATCCTCTGCTTTAAGTCTTAGCATTTCTAATTCATAAAAAGTAACAGAGAAATCAACCATATGCTCTCAATTTTCCTTTACTGCTTAGGAGGTATTCTTGTGCATTTGACTTGCGCATAGAAGATCTTTTTAAAATACAACATTAAGCCTTGTTTAAAGTTTTATGAATACGCAAAAGAAGTTATCATATCTGGTTTCTTTGTGTAATGTCACATCAACCTTACTTGGTTATTGAATGCCAAAGCAGTCCTTATAAAATTACAGCAGTGATACTATTTAATCCATTGCTGTTGGGGATGATGGGGTTCATATCTTTCTCAAGGGTTTTAGTTCGAAAGTGAACGTAATAGCGCAAGAAACTGGTTTTCTCTTATGTGGCAGTCCAACATTTCGAGTTTAGTACATTTTCTTTTTTAAGTAGAGGAATTATATTGCAAATTGAATTACCACGACCAGAAAATCCTGCAAACACTTGCGCGCGACACATGTAAACACAGGACATCTATTTTGACCTTATTATGTCTCATCAGCAGTGTATACCGTGATCTCACCCATTGGAGATCGAACCAGCGACCACAGAATGCAAAGCCGAAACTCTACCATTGAGCTTGTGGATATAACTTACAAGACACATTCGAGTTAATTAGGCGCGCAGTAGCCCTGACTAGTTTGGCGTCGCTTGTGTGCGATGTGGACGGGAGGCGCGCGCAAGTATTTTCCAGATTTTCTGGTTATGGTAATTCAATTTACAATTTCGAGCTTCGATGTTGCGGTCGAGCGTTTCGGACACAATGCGACGAAGATTCACCCACATTATCCAAGGAATATATTTTACATTATATTTCCTTCTCATCAACTTCAAAGTACAATTTACTGACTTACATTTAGTTTAGATAAATTTAATCTTTTAAATGTACGTCAAATCAAAACATTTCATGTTTTATTAAAGATATCATACTTGAACCTTTTAAACTCATGTAAAATCGACTCAATGAAAAACTCTATTAGGTTTTCTATCCTCTAAATGTAAATAGTTGGTTATTCCCTCAGCATCTCTCTCTCTCTCTCTCTCTCTCTCTCTCTCTATATATATATATATATATATATATATATATATCACGCACGCTTTGGGTAAGAAACACCCAAGTCACTTACTTCTAATTCCTCTCGTTGATTGCCCAGTTGGCTGGGGTTGTAGAATACACTGAGTGCTTCTCTGAAGAGAAGTAAGGATTGTCCTAGATACGACACTAAACAATCTGATGGTGAGGTTCCAGTAATGGGGAATGCGAAGCACCCCTTCATTGCCATTACTCCTAGGTTCACTCTGGCCCGATGTAGCACCTGATAGGTCAAATAGGGTTAAACTGCGTACTTATGCTAAATTGAGTTGTTTGAAATAGAACACTTTTGACATTTGACTATGTGTGGACGAGAACTATACTTATATAAACTGAATTGCTTGAATTAGAAGTGTTTGACTTAACTGAATAGAAACAGTTTTGACAATTAAACTGTGTATTCATACTAAACTGAAATGTTTGAAATAGAATTGATTATTTGTGTACAAATAGATTTGGCATTAAATAACCTACGAATATGCCATAAAACACAAACCATTAGTCAACCAAATCATCTCTTTAAGTTAAGTGTCGGTATTTGTGTTCACTTTTCTTTTGCATTTTAAAGAGCAATAATAAGCTTTCACTTCTTGGTTTCATTTCAAGGGTCAAGTTCCCAATCTAAAAGCCCTTAAACCAATTTTGGTCAGTCGGGTTAAATATAATTTTATTTCCTTCTATTTCTCTTAAATTGTGCGAGCAGCTTCAGTGGCTTTGAAATGAAGCTTAAAGTAATATTCCAAAATTATCAGTTACTTAGGACATGTATCTGCCATTACAGGACCTAAAAGAAAAAGTATCGCTTTATAATTAGAGGATGCATATAGCAACTAACTAAAGTACTTTTATACGACGGGTAACCACTACTTATTTAACACTTTTTTCTTGTTATCTGTTTAAAATTTGAATACATAGTTATATATGTTAATTGTTGCTCAAATTCACATAAAAGAAAAGAGATATATCAATTATGTATCATATTATTTCATAAAGTTTATATCGTTCAGTAAAAAAATTCCTAGTAGTTTTGTTAATGTCTTTCCTAAATTCTAATGAGCGGTAATAGATTAATCGAATTAAAGATTTTTTTAGAGCTGTTTATTAATAATTATTTCATTACAATAAAGGATTCTTTTTTTTTTTTTGTTGTTGTCTTTTTTCTTTTCTTTTTAGGATACTCAGATTGTGTACGCTAGTCATATCTTGCAGCAATATTGAATTGTTGCTTATTGTTTATGATCTCCGTTTCGATAAAAGTTTTTCTATGAGAGACAATTTTTTTAATTTCAAAGGTTAGGGTATGGAACGAGCAGCCGCATGCATAGGCCTCTATGTTAATGCACACAAAACGGAATATATGTGCTATAATCAAAAGGGGGACATCTCCACTCTAGACGGAACCCCTCTTAAACTAGTAGATAAATTCACTTACCTAGGAAGCAGCGTCGCATCAACCGAAAAGGACATCGACACGAGGTTAAGGAAAGCATGGATAGCTATCAATAGGCTATCGATTATATGGAAATCAGACCTAACCGATAAAATGAAACACAGTTTCTTCCAGGCAGCGGTCACATCGATACTGCTATATGGGTGCACTACATGGACTCTAACAAAACGGCTGGAGAAGAAGCTTGACGGCAATTACACAAGAATGCTGCGAGCAATCTTGAACAAGTCCTGGCGGCAACACCCAACAAAACACCAACTGTACGGCCACCTGCCTCCTATCACGAAAACTATTCAAGTTAGACGAACCATACATGCAGGACACTGCTGGAGAAGCAGGGACGAACTCATAAGAGATGTACTCTTATGGACCCCCACACATGGTCGTGCAAAAGCAGGACGACCAGCACGAACATACATTCAGCAGCTATGTGAGGATACGGGATGTTGTCCTGAAGACCTGCCTAGGGCGATGAACGATAGGGAGGAGTGACGAGAGAGGGTCAGGGATATCCGTGCTACCAGCACGACATGATGATGATGATTTTTTAATAGCATATCAACCATTGTGGGTTATTTAATGACAAATCCTGCTTTGTTATATATATATATATATATATATATATATATATATGATTTGTTAGAGAGTAGTTTGTAGGTAGATATTCTGGTTTTAATTTTAAAACCATCTACAGAGTCTAATCATTAAGCAAACCAAATTTAGTGACTTTCATCTGGTTGTCGAGAGACCCTTTGAAAGCAATGCTTCTTTTATGTTGGCCCACGACGTCAGAGGCAAATAGTTGTGTGATAATAGATGTTGACAAACAAACTCTCTTTAATTATCAATATTCATAATATCAGTTATTCGGGGGAGTAATAATCTTTAGAAATATGCAAATGGTAAGTTTGTATTTATCTATGTTGTTAATCTAATTTTTATTAAACTTTATTGAAATCCATTCATTTTCTTTTACCATCAGTAAGTATTTTTGGATGTTAAAACCAAGTATTGTATCATATGAGATATAAACTATAATATATCAGCCTCCCTATCAACAAGACGTAGAATACGCTGACTGTATCCCCTGCAGAGAGGTAACCCTCCCATCACCCCCCATGAACTAAAAGTACATCCGACGGTGAGCCTTCAGTTCTGTAGATTTAGGGAGTGTATGTATTTACCAACCCCACCGCACGGGAAGGATGTGACACGAAGTCAATTTTTAAGTGGAGTGTGACAGATGTGCATTCAGAGTTTTCCTTTTCCTTAACTGGTTGCCGAACCAAGGTTGAAGAAATAGTCTGTCCTACTATTTACCCATAGCTGGAGGGAGAATTATCAGATTCACATATTTCCCAAAGGTGCTTTGTGAAATTCAATCAGCCTCATCCAGGATTTGAACTCGTGTCGCCGTATTCATTTCCTACGGTGATAACCATTACATCACGTGTTGCATATAGATCTCTGACTGAGCCGGAGGATCCAACTGTGTAAACAATGTAATTGTAGGACGTACCTGTGTAAATAAGCGGAAGCACGTCACGTGGGTAACAAGCGGAATACGTGGTCGTTGTGAAATTATATATACACGGCGCACAGCAGATACAGGGAGTCTTGCTGGTGTCAGTCTTCAATTTGGGGGTCTTGGGTCTAGATACGGCCAGTTAAAGAGATTGACCGCCAGGCGCCCGGCGGGACAACGATCCGCAGTGGCCCCTGGCGAGATCAGTTGAAAACGTCTCGTCAAAGAAGCAGAAGACGCGCTAAGTGGAGCCCTGAATATGAATATGGTACAGAGTGGTTAAGAAGTTATCGGTTAATATAGCAGTGTCCTTCAAGTCCTCCACGTGTCTCACTCTCTCTCTCTCTGACTACGGAAGTTTCGATTTCCTTGCGAGATGAATAAAGAGACATATATTTTTATCGAGAAATGTGATGCATATTCCTTCCTTCCTTCCTTCCTTCCTTCCTTCCTTCCTTCCTTCCTTCCTTCTGTTTTTTCTTTCTTTCATCACGGCTACATAACACACCAGCACCTCCGAAATTTGTGGAGTGTAGAGTATTCTTTTATTGCCATCACTCTCAAGACCTTTTGGACCCGGAGTGGTTGGAGCTGTTAGGGTCCCATCTATGAGTCAAATCATCATTTCATCGTTCATCGCCTCAGACAGGTTTTCTGGACAACATCCCGTATCCTCACATAGTTGCTGAATGTATGTTCGTGCTGGTCGTCCTGCTTTTGCACGGCCATGTGTGGGGGTCCACAAGAGTACATCACTTATGAGTTCTCCCCTGCTTCTCCAGCAGTGTCCTGCATGTCTTGTTCGTCTAACTTGAATAATTTTCGTGACAGGAGGCAGGTGGCAGTACAGTTGGTGTCTTGTGGGGTGTTGCCGCCAGGACTTGTTTAAGATTGCTCGCAGCATTCTTGTGTAATTGCCGTCTAGCTTTTTCTCCAGCCGTTGGGTCAAATAGATATGTTTAAAAATCATTCCTATTTGATAGAACAGTGTGCGAAGAAAGAATTACACAAAAATGTAAAAATGAGCGATCAATCAATGCGATTCTCAAAACGACTGGCATAAAATACCCTAGACAGGTTGACATATTAAAATCAATCAAATAATCATATAATATTGCGGAAAAATATAAGCACAGTTAAAGCTTTTAAGAGGGAGCCCCCGTGGCGTAGTGGCTAATGTGCCGGACTGCGATATCCTAGTCAGTGAGTTCGAATTCCGGTCTAGTTATGGCGTTCACTTTCGAGCTAATACCATAATCCTTCAGCTATGGATTAACTACCACCGTTACTATTCATTTACTAGGAACATTTATTGACCCACGAGGGTTAATATGCCATAAAACAAAAAAATGGTAGATTTTAAATTACAATGGCCTTCTGTAAGTAGTGCTGAAACACAAGTTTTACGTAGCTACAATAATGATTGTTTTAATCTGCTATTAAGCTATTTATCGCGGGTCCCACCTAATGCTCGAGTGTAGTACAAGGCTTTTAAGGAGGGTCCGGGCGCTGGGCTATAACTTCTGCAACCCCATCCGTGCCAACACCCACACATGATCATTACGATCATTTAGAAGATTTTTAACAAAAGCAATTTCGTCTACAGTAAAACAACGGAGTTATCTCCCTTGAAAGAATGGAAGGCCATACCTTCTAAAACTTGATAGTACAGTTGGGATAGTTTTGTTTCTCCTCACGTTGTGAAATTATTGCCACAAATTCCTTTCCATGGAAATTAAACAAAAACGTTACTTTTCCTCGGGCTCCACATTCCTCTGTCTATTTTTGCAATTAGGAATAATGCTTGTACGAATTCTGCTTCTGGTGATGAGGCCTCAGTTGAAGAAGTTTGGGAAATGTGGAATACCTCTTCATTACCAATATTTTCCGGTCAACTCAGATCCGGAGAAGTAGTACCTGTTCAATCATTAACTAAGAATCATTAATTGTTGTTTGAAACCATGCAACTAAGTGTAAATTGTTTGTTTTGAATATGAATACTTAATAAAAGAGAATTACTAAAGTTAAACAACAATACAAAAAAATAACATTTGACTGTGTGCCAACAAATGAACCCTAACAACTGGTTTAAAAATAAAGTTAACTCTAAACTATTTGCTTACAAATTATATATATATATATATATATATATATATATATATATATATATATATATAAACAGTATATATATATATATGTATATATATAGTAATAGAGAGGCTATGTTGAATATATATATATATATATATATATATATATATATATATATATATATATATATATGTGTGTGTGTGTGTGTGTGTGTGTGCGTGTGTGTGTGACATATAAGTACTGGACTGCATCCTCATCATAACCAAATTCATACTCCAGTAACGTTAACACGTTTGCTTGTAAGCCAGTACCCTCGTTAAAGGCATGAACCCTATGATTCTCAACTGCCATGAGTAAAATAGTGTTACAACTGTTCTTTAACAAGGGTTGATTGGGCATTAAATAAAACATGATATGCTACTAATCAAAGAAACTATCTCAGACTATCTACATATCAAACAATTGTCTTTTAACCTTTGACTTGCACTCTAACAATTCCTTTAAAACCAACAATATTTACCGACAAACTATTCGCCTAAAAATTATATATATATATATATATATATATATATATATATATATATATATATAACTCATAAGGGTGGATATGCCATCTAGACATCAATAAACCACGACCAGTCAACCAAAAATGTCAGCATATTTTGCCTGTAAGTGGACAACTCTAAGAGCAATGCCTCCTAACTTATAATGTTGGCTCAAATATGAAATTGCAAATGTTGGTGGCATGGTAGTAGATGTTGATCCTTCCTGTGAATAATCCATAATTCCTTTTTCAAATAAAAGCAGTCTCAGTCTTGCAATATGATGTATAAATTTAAATTGCCAATGACGTTCCACTGAATTTCTCCATGCGGAAAAAGATGCTCCCATTGATATACATCAATGCTTCCTGAACGCTTTCAGAGTTTAAACAATAAATTTGAGTCCAGTTAGGCGTTTGGTTATACATTTCAGGTCTGTCATTAACGATCTGAGTAACAAGTTTCATTGAACACACCTGTCAAAACGCAAAGGGAGTAGTACCTTATTCAATTTACCCATGTGAATCCAGCTAAGGGTAAATAGTAGGACAGAAAGAGCTCTAGGAGAATAAAAACTCTGAATTAAAACCAGTTTTACTCCACTTATAAATTGATCTTAAATCACATCCTGCTCCTAACGAATATGAATCGACACTTTAGGACCAAGGATCTGTGTACAGATCTGAATATCGGTTTCACTGTCATTAACTAAAATTTACTTCGGTTAGCACAAGGCTAGAAATATGCGGTGCCAAGCAAGAATCGAAATCGCGACCTATAATTTGTTAGATTCCACTACGCTTGTGTAAACTCCGGTGGTGTGGACTGTTATACGCACAGCATGTAAAGCTTCTGTTTATCACTGACAAGAAATGCATAGCCAACGGTGGTCATGACGTGAAAAAATTGTTTTGTAGCTGAAAACTTGCCCTATCAAACTTTTTAAAATTCCTTTATCTATATCTGTTGTTTTCATGGAAATACATGAGAGTTGTAAATATAGCGAACCCGGTTTTCAGACAAGAAAATTATTGAAATAATTCGTCTTGGGTGCGTGTTTTTTTTTTCTTAATAATTACTACGTAATACGTGTCACATCTAAACTCACACAATCTAAACTGCTAACATTTGTTGATAATTCACAAAAATTTCGCAAAAATACCCCCGAAGGAAATGCTAATAGTCACCTCCGGAAGTTGAGAATAATTATTTTTGTTTTATTTTTATTTGTCGAGTAGCATCTATAAGAATGAAAGTGGAAATATTTTGTGTCAAGTTGCTTTTTATTAAAATTGTTCAAGCCTACTATGATCAGTGGGTATTAAAAGGGTGTCAGAAGAATTAGTCACTAAAGTTATCTAGATGTGATGATGGCAGGCAAATGAAGTGATGACATTAAGGCTGTGTCTAATATAATAAGAAAGAAAGAAAGAAAGAAAGAAAGAAAATGTTATGAGAGAAAGAATTACTCTATAGCGTTCACTTTCGAACTAATACCCTTGGGAAAAATATCCTCCCAGCCTTGCGTTAAATAGCATCACTGCTGTTCTTCTTCGATGTTGCTTTTAGCATTAAATAACCCATGAAGGTTAATATGTCATTAAACCAAGTAAATAAACCTTATATAACATAACATAACCTGAAAGAAAGAAAGAAAGAAAGAAAGAAAGAAAAAAAGAAAGAAAGAAAGAAAGAAAATTACCAAAAAAATTAACGGAAAAAAAAAAGTAAATTTACCGAAGAAAGAAAGAAAGAAAGAAAGAAAGAAAGAAAGAAAGAAAGAAAGAAAAGTGTACGGAAAGAAAATCAGAAAGAGGAGAAGAGAAAAAACAGACACATAGAAGTAAGAAAGAAATTTTCCGGAAATAAATAAAGGAAAAAATAAAAAAAATAAAAAGTTAAAGTAAATTTACTGACGAAAGAAAGAAAGAAAGAAAGAAAGAAAGAAAGGTACTCCCAGCATGGATCTTTCCATAGCTCTCTGAGTCGTAATCAGTCACTGTTCATCCTTCGCCCACGTTTCACTTGTGTATAAAATAAATGCCTTCCAACCTGATCTTATTCTTTGCAAGATATCCGCATCCACAGATTCTCTATCCGTCCTAAGTAGACGTACTCTTACACATTCTCAATTTCATCGTGGAAATCGATCGTATATATACATGCTCTTGTGATAAAATGCATTTGACACAGGTGCAAAATCTTACAGCCTCGGTGGATACACTGTCACGTGACTTTTAGCTGCCATAGCCACACTTTCAAACCAACACCAATAGTGTACGCATTCACAAATGATGTCGCCAGCACGTGATGATCACGCCCACTCCAAAAATTCCTTGAGCACAAGAGAAATCTCACACTTCAGAACACTGGAGTATTCACGTCCTCAACAATGACCAAAGGTGGTCAAAAGTTCTCGTACACAGACTATACTTACAGAGACTTTAAACAGTTTTTAAACTACCTTAAGTCACAGTTGCGATATCTCACTCTTTGTTAAGAAAGATAATCAAACGCTAAACTCCAAATCCGTGTGTATTATTTTCAACAAAATAAGCCCACAATGAGAGACTGCAGCCGAAGTACACATATATATATATATATATATATATATATATATATATATATATATATTGTTATAGGTGTGTGTGTGTGTGTGTGTGTGTGTGTGTGTGTGTGTGTGTGTGTGTGTGTGTGTTTCCATGTCTCTAATTAAAACAATCTTTTACTATTCAAATTCTTATGCCTTTTTTTTTTTTTCATTTTTCCTTTGAATGCAAACGAAAAGCTGAAGTTTATACTTCATCTTTAGCTTTCTTTCTTTCTTTCTTTCTTTCTTTCTTTCTTTTCATCATTTTTCATTTTTTCATTTTTTTTCTCTGTTTTTAAATTATTTCATCTGTTTTAATTTTTTTTCATCTTTTGTTTTTTTTTCATCAGTTTAGATATCTTATTTTCATTTTTATATGTTTTCATTTTAGTTCATCGCTTTTCATTTCATTTTCATCTGTTGTTTTCATTTTCATCTGCTTTCATTTATTCTTCTGTTTTCATATTTTATCTGTTTTCTTCTTTTGTTTTGTTGAGTTTTTTTTTTCCTTTTTTAAAAATCTATTTCCTTCTTCTATGTTTTCACCTTTTTTATGTTTTCTTTAATTCTGTTTTCATGGATATCTGTTTTCATTTTTTTCATTGTTTTTACTTTGTTTACTTTTTAAATATTTTCATGTGTTTTCATCAATATTCATTTTTTTCATTTATTTTCATTTTTTCTTTTTTTCATTTTTTCTTTTTTTTTCACCTGCTTTCACTTTTTACCTCTTCTTTTACACGTTTTCGTTCTTTCATATTTTTTCACGTTTTCATTTTTTCGTTTTATCATGTTTTCTTTTTTCATCTGTTTTCATTATTTTTATCTGTTTTCTCTTTTTCTTTTCATTGGTTTAAACTTTTAATGTTGTTTTCTTTTATGAGTTTTAATTTTTAAAATTTATTTTTATTGTTTTCATTAATTTCATCTGTTCTCTATTTTTTTTTTTAAATCTGTTTTCCTTTTTTAATCTGTTTCCTTTTTTGTATCAGATGTCATTTTTAAATTTGTTTTCATCTATTTTCAGTTTTTCATCTTTTTTCTTTTGTTTATCTGTTTTTATTTCTTTTTCCTCTTTTATACCTTTTTTCATTCAACCTTTTTTTTTTCCTCGTGCACTCTTTACTTTATATTTCATCATTACATTCCATACTTCAGTCCCGGACCAGGAAGTATTTACAAAACCCCTGGTTTGGTTTAGTCTAGTTGGGTTGGGTTTTATGGCATATCAACCATTGAGGGTTATTTAATAACAAATCCTCTTGATACATATATATTAATTATGTATGATTTGTAAACACCTTCTGTAGAGTATTTTTTTTGCACACAGGGAAATGGTTTCTAGTATTTCCATCTAATACGAAAATTCTATTTACTATTAATTGTTTCTTTGCACACAGTTAAATGGTTTCAAGTATTGATATGCAACAGTATCAATTTAACACCAGTCATTTATTTGCACACATTTAAATGAATATACATATATGATTTGTGAGTGTAAGAATGATATTTGTTTGCCCTTTTAAATGGTTTCAACTATTGCTATCTAACACTAATAATTCTACTCCATATTAATCAGCTGTTTACAGACAGTGAAGTGGTTACAAGTATCCTATTTAACACTAATTATTTTATTCAACACTATTCATTTATTTGCACACAGTCAATTGATTCCATGTATTGCTATGTACTACCAATAATTCAATTTAGGCACACAGTTGAAGAGTTTCAAGTAATGCTATCAAACACTAGTTTATCTATTCAACATTATTCATTCGTTTGTACCTTGTTAAATGGTTCCAAGTATTGCTTATTCATCACGAACGATTCAGTTAAACAGTAATTTGTTTGCAGACAGTTTAGATGCCAAATAGTGCTGCTTAACCCGTAGATAGGACATTATCCGGTACTACCACTCCGAGTCAGAGTGGACCTGGGAGCAATGGCAATGAAGAGTTTCTACACATTCCCCAAAACTCCAAGACTGAAGCTTCATCATCAGATGATTTTGCGTAATATCCAGGACCCTTGTTGGATGTGTGTGTGGAGGGGGGTATAAATGCACTCAGTGTGTTCTACAGCCTCAGACGACTTGACTGAAAACCTCTGGACATTCAATTTTAGAATCTGGCATGGTAACATTTAAGGAAACACATCAATTGTCATTTTGTCCAGCGAGTAATTCGTATAATTCTTTTATTAGACAAAGGTTATCATGTTATGTCGATTGTGTTCATGAAGCCAGTGAATTATAAATCGATTACATTACTCGCTTAAAGTGGTCACGTGGCATCTGGAGGTGAAGGCTGGAATTTACACGCCCCTCATAAGACGTCACGGGTTTGACGTTAAAAGTGAATTGTTGGCTACTAGGAATAGTTTACAAGATTAGGAACTCTTATAATTACCTTCTAGTGTCATTTTCGTGGCGTTTATGGAGCAAACACCGATTTTATTAGTTCGTTACTGTTCTCCATCATCTTCGCCTAATTTTCAAAGGCACTTCGATTCCTTCAACTAGCTTGTTTCTAGTCGTTTACAAATTGTACATATTTTATATATGTATAAACACCGTTTGGTATTAAACAACCTACAAGGGTTGGTATGTCATAAAACTCAACCATCTATCTATCTATCTATCTATCTATCTATCTATCTATCTCAGTCTTAATGTCTATTAATCACCCAATCCGTCTTGTCTAACTATAGCTTGGCGAGACAAAAGAAAAAAAGATTTATGCCTTTTCCAAGCGTATTTCTAAAAAGTAAATAGCAACTAGCCTTGTCCAAGATTTGGACTCCGTTCACGCCGTCGATATTCTATATCAATAACCCTTACGGACGTGCACTTACGAAAAAGGAAAAGTAAAAAGAAAATTAGATGGCAGAAATCGATATGGATTAAAAATTTTATTTCGAAATCACCATCAACACCAAGTCTCGCTGACAGCACCAAATTCTCTGACTCCCCACTCACCATCTATCCCTATCATCTATTGCTCCTGGCTGGTCCTGCTTTGCAAATGCAGCTCTAAAATAAAAGAAATTGCTCTTCTTCATATTCGAAGATTTCATCAGACTTCCAATCTGAAGATAAAAAAGACCCTCGGGATGGAAATCAGACATGTTTGTATCTTCAGGCAAGGCAATGAGATTGATCCAGATGTTTCTGATTTCTTAAAATTCTGAGGATGCATCTCTTATTTCCATTAAGAGGAGATTAGTGGGTAACTCTGATGCCTTTGTGACAGAAGCCAGAAAAACAGAGGGATTTCCGCTGTTACTCGTGTATACCCTTGCATTATTGTCTTATCAATATAAACTTTATATTGATGTGACCCTTATATTGATATAGCCCTTATAATGATATGAGCCTTATTTTAATATTTTTGTTAATATGGCATTAACAATAAATTAATATTTATATTAATATGCTCTTTACATTAAAACCAATATCAATATGGCCTTTATATTGATGTGGCCTTTATATTGATATGACCCTTATTTTAATATTTACATTAATATGGCATTAGTAAGTAAAAGTAAAGTTGGCGACCTTAGTCGAGGGTGATCTGAAAGCTCCCTTTTCAATAGCTACTACACCGAGGTATAGGGGAGGGAGCCACTCCATTCCTTGGATTGCTTCACTTTACCCTTGATCCTTATCTTATAATGCTGAGTATTAAGCAAGGCGGCATCAAGTCCCATTTTTTAAGTCTTTGGTATGACTCGACCTGAGATTGAATGCCGGTCTCCGGGACAATTGGGGAACTCTCTACTCATTAGGCCAATGACTCGGTCCCTGTGGCATTAATAACAAATTAATATCGATATTAATATGGTATTTACATTAAAACCAAACCTATTTAATATTTGCCCGCGTTAGGTGGCAAATAAATGCTATTGCACTCTCTGACCTTTTGCTAGAATCAGAATTGATTCTACAGAACTCAAAGCATTCGTGGCCCTTGGAAGTTTACCTAATAGTCATTATCCTCAGCTTCTCTTAGCGTTGTAGAAATGGGTTGATTAATTGATTGATTGATTTTTACGGCATGTCAACTCATCTATGTTTATTTTATGCTTAGAGGTTACGGAAACATGTTCATTATACTTTTATGGTTTATGTTAACAATTTCTGTGCATTTGTTTCTTAAGGTTTTTTTTGTAGACAGTTATATGATATCAAGTATTCCTATCTAATACAAATATTTAGGACACATTTGTATGATATCAAGTATTCCTATCTAATACAAATATTTAGCACATAGTTGTATGATATCAAGTATTCCTATCTAATACAAATATTTAGCACATAGTTGTATGATATCAAGTATTCCTATCTAATACAAATATTTAGCACACAGTTGCATGATATCAAGTATTCCTATCTAATACAAATATTTAGCACACAGTTGTATGATATCAAGAATTCCTATCTAATACAAATATTTAGCACAGGGTTGTATGATATCAAGTATTCCTATCTAATACAAATATTTAACACACAGTTGCATGATATCAAGTATTCCTATCTAACACAAATATTTCGCACACAGTTGTGTATCAAGTATTCCTATCTACTACAAATAACCAGCACACAGTTGTATGATATCAAGTATTCCTATCTAATACAAATAAGTAGCACACAATTATATGATATCAAGTATTCCTATCTAATACAAATAAGTAGCACACAATTATATGATATCAAGTATTCCTATCTAATACAAATAAGTAGCACACAGTTGTATGATATCAAATATTCCTATCTAGTACATATCATTTGCACACAGTTATATGATAGCAAGTATTCCTATCTAGTACAAATAATTAGGACACAGTTATACGTCATCAAGTATTCCTAAGACAAATAATTATCATACAGTTATATGATATCAAGTATTCCTATCTAATACAAACAATTATCACACAGTTGTATGATATCAAGTATTCCTATCTAATACCAATAATTTGCTTACAGTTGTATGATATCAAGTATTCCTATCTAATACAAATAATTAGCACATAGTTATGTGGTTTCAAGTAATCATTTCAATTTAATTATTGACATTTGTTTGCACAGTGTCCCAGTCAGCGGGGCAGTAGTATACACCGATTGCATCTCTGCACAGGGGTAAGACTTCCCCTACGAGTGTCCTGGATATGTCACTAAACAATCTGATGGTGAGGCTCCAGTTATGCTGGAGCCTTGGGGAATGGAGAGTATTCCTTCAGTGCCATTGCTCCCAGGTCCACTTTAGCCCCTTGAGGAAGCACCTGATTGGGTCTTATCTAAGTGTTAAATAGAACTGTTTGTCACTTAAACTGTCTACCGGTCCTAAACTGAATTGTTTGAAATAGAACTGTTCGGTCATTTAACTGAGGGTAAATAAGTTACATGTTTAATTGAAATGTTAGTGATTCATAGCAATACTTGAAAGTTTTGTGAATGTTTAAAAGTAAATAGAGTTGCTTGTATTAGATAGACAAGTGAAATTTAACTGTGAGAAAAAAAATTAGCCGAGGCTGGTTTAAAGATGTTATCTACAAAATGTGTTTTTAAATCATATTTAATATGTATGTATAAAAAACTTTTGGCATTAAATAACCTATAGTGGTTGATATGCCATAAAACCAAGCCAAGCCAAATCAAACCATTATTTGCGCAGTTGTATGTTTCTAGTAAATAATAATAATAATCCTTGATAAAAATTTTTAGCTTCAGGTAACTATTCTAAATAAAAATAATTTATAGTTATATCCTATAAATATTCCTATCTACGATTGATAATCTTTTAAACAGATCTGTTTTATCCATAGATGGGACCCTTACAGTGACTACCACTCCTAGTCAGCATGGACTTTGGAATAATAGCAATATGCCCCCACAATTCTTCTTGGTCTTCGTGCTACAACTGACTTGAGCAAACTAATAAGTGAGTTAAACTCCATCTTCTGGAATTCGTAGTCATGTCACTTGAAAATCCTCCAATCAGAGGTAAACTCTCATCAGAAGTTATCACATATTCCTGCATTAATCTCAGCTTGTTTCTTGTTATTTGTGGGTACGAACGAAGTAGAATGCCGCTCTGACACCAGAGCTTTGAATACACAGGCCTTATCCTCTGCAAAGTGATAAGACCCCTAAAATAAGCGGTGATAAAGCTCCAGTTTTGGATTAGTTGGTTGGTTGGTTGGTTGGTTTTACGGCGTATTGACCCTTTTCAAGTTATTTAACCCCGAATTAAATTTCAAACAATTCAGTGTCGTATAAGTATAGTTTTGGTTTACAAACAGTTAAATGTCAAAACAATTCAGTTAAATATCAAAGCAGTTCTATGTCAAACAATTCATTTTAGCGTAAGTATGCAGTTTTAATGTCAAAAATAGTTTTAAATACATAGTTTAGTTCTATTTGACTCATAGATAGGAACTTGTCAGGTGCTATCACTCAGGGCCAGAGTGGACCTTGGAGTAATGGCAATAAAAGGGTACACTGCATTTCCCAAAGCTCCAGCATTATTGGAACCTCACTATCAGATTGTTTAGTGTCATATCCTAGACACTCGTTGGGGGGTCTTATCCTTTTGCAGAGAAGCAGTCGGTGTATTCGACAGACACAGCCGATTGGACAACCTAGTTTTGGAGCTCTGTGGGGTGAAGAGTATCCCTTCATTGCCATCACTCATAGGTCCACTCTGCCTTTGACTGGCAGAACCTCTTAGGGTCCCATCAGTGGTTAGATCAATGTTTGAAAATTAATTGTATTCCATAGGAATAATTGATTATGAGAAAACATTCTTGAGAAACAACTTCATGAAAAATAAAAGAAATGAAAACATAAATGCTGTAAGTACGCAATTCCCAAATTCTTCAGAAATCCAGAACAGAGGTCTCGCCATCAGATTCTTTGTCATATCATATCCAGTAGATCCTTTTTAGGCGAGACTTACCCTTCTCCAGACGATACAGTCGACATATTCAAGGCCACATTGATAGGCTTTCGATTCTAATATAAATGATTTATTTGCCAAGTCGGCTGGGGCTAGAGTATACACCAACTGCACCTTTGAAGAGGGTTAAGCCCCCCCCCCACCAACACAACGAGTATCCTAGATATGACACGAAACAATCTGATAGTGAGGTTTCAGTAATGCTGGAGCTTTGGGGAATGCGGAGTACCCCTTTATTGCCATTGCTCCCAGGTCCACTCGGCCTGGAGTGGTAGCACCTGATAGGGTCCTATCTGTGGGTCAAATAGAACTAAAATGAGTATTTATGCTAAATTGAACTACTTGAAATAGAACTGTTTTGATATTTAAACAGCATACTTATGCTAAACTGGGCTGCTTGAAATAGAACTGTTTTGACATGTAAACTGCGTACTTATGCTACCCTGAGTTGTTTGAAATAGAATTGTTTTATACATTGAAACTGTACTTACGCTAAACTGAATTGTTTGAATTAGAACTGTTTGACTAAACTGAATAGCTTGAAATAGAAATGTTTCTGACAATTAAATTTTGTACTTATGCTTAACTGAATTGTTTGAAATAGAACTGTTTATTTGCATAAAAATGGATTTGTTATTAAATAACCTACATAGGTTGATATGCCATAAAATCCAAACAAACAAATAAGCAAACAAATAATCAATACACATTTATATGGTTAAACCAGGCCATTTGCCTAATGAGTAAAGTGTTCGCCAATGGTCCAGAAGACCGGGGTTCAATCCCAGGTCGAGTCTTACCAAAGACTTAAAAATGGTACTTGATGCTGCCTTGCTAAGCATTACAAGGTAAGGATCAAGGGTAAAGTGGAGCAATCCCAGGAATCGAGTAGCGTCCTTCCCTATACCTCGGTATAGTAGCTATTGAAAAAAGAAGCCTTTGGCTCACCCTCGACTAAGGTCGCCAACTTTACTGTATGGTTTAAAGTAACTTTCCAATTCAATAATCATCAATTGTTTGTGCAGGAACATGATTTCAAGTATTCCAGTCCAATACCAATAATTTTCAAACGACAAAATTGCCTCATTTAACCAACAATGATAATCCTTAGGAAACAATTATAGGATAAATTGACTATCATTAATACAAATAATTCACATTTAGTAAAATGGCTTCAAGCCTTCCTATCAAATAATTATTAATTCTGTTTTATAATAAATGTTTCTTTGCCGACAGTTATATGGTTACATGTTTTCTTTTCCAATACTGATTAGCGGAGTGATATTGAAGTGAGCAAGTTCGAACTCCAGTCGCACTATTATATCAACTTCGAACCAATACTATTGGGAAAAGTATGAACATTTTTTTTACCTTCTAGCATTGTGTTAAACAGTATTACTGCTGTTCTTTTACTAGGATGGCTTCGGTATTTGGTTTTGGTTTGGTTTTTGGCGCAACAACCTTTGTAGGGTATTTAATGTCAAAGCCATCCTTTCAGAAGAACAGTAGTGGTACTATTTAACCCATAGTTGGGTGGATAAGAGGTTTCATACCTTTTCCGAAAGTATTGTCTAAAAGTGAACGTAATAGCGCGACTGGAGTTCGAACTCGCTTACTCCGATTCTGCAGTGCTTCGCTTTAACTCTTACACCTCGAGAACACTCCGACCTTTTGGCGTTTGATGACCCTTGAAGGTTAATATGTCATTAAACGAAGAAACCAAATCAATACGAAAAAAATTTTAAAAACACATCGGACCCATAGATGGAACTTTTAGATATACTACCCCTGCAGGTAAGAGTAGGCCTTGGAGTAATGGCATTGAAGGAATACTCTAAACTAACTAGATCTTCAGAACTGCTGTCTAACAGATGTAGTTTACAGTCATACCCGGGATACCAATTTCGGGGTAAGTCTTATCAATGTGCAAGAGGATACAGTCAGCGTACTCGAAACCCCACCGACAAGCCGGCTTAGAATCAGTGTTACTATGTGGCACCCGGCTGGGCGCCTCTGGAGGTGGTTTGCAAGCTAAACTAGCAAACCTACATGAGTGAGTTCGAGTCTCATTGGGTGCCCGATATTTGTCTCTGCCTCCTACCAGACAGAACTTGACACAAGGTCAATGAACCAAAGGTCAATTATAGTGGGGATTTAGAGGAGGGGAAAGTTGGGCACGAGCCCTGCTTGATTATGCTGGTCATCGACCCACTTAGTGCAATGTGGGCCTGATGAGCCTAGCTGGACATGGACCCAAATCTGGGTCCAGGCATGTATGCCTGATTATAGCTTAAACTGGATCATGGGGTCCAGTGCTATACAAAAGTGACAAAGGTGTCAGTGATGCGGCGCGCCCACCTGAAGGTGGCCCAGCCGAAGCTAGAGGCCTTTCAGCCTCAAGTTTGCCATGGAGCATTGACCGTCCGGCACGGATGTTAGACATTCCGCTGAACAGACTCATTGAGTGCCTCATTCATATGGCCTTATGGCACATTTAAGCAAAAAGCATAGTAAATTACTACTATGTGGCACCTGAGCTCACGAGTAAACAAATGCATACAATTTCTATATCAAAGCAAGAGAATATCTCAATTGATGAGATATTTTGGTTGTGGCATTTGTCTCCCAACGTTTTAAACATCCCCACAGGACATTGATTAATAAGCAGGTGTGAAATATGTGGTGCTGTCACTGACTATCTATTTCATGATAAAGGTGAATTGTCCAAGTGTTTAAAACTACTCATTACGTCAGAACATTCAATTATATCGCAAGCGCTTGCTTATAAGCGGCGGCTTCTGTAACAATATATCGTAAATGATAAAATACACGATGTCTTCACCGGATTTTCACTTCTGTTTGTTTTCGAGTCTATGATTATAACATATTTCGTTCTGTATCCGCACATCTGTCAATAAACACACACACACGCACGCGCACGCTTTCGTATGCCCACACATATTATTCTATGATATTTGCTGAAACTATATACGAGTCGAAACCGGCATAGATACTTTTTCATGTACATACAGATGTGTCGGTATTAATGAAATATAGGTGTATATATAATAAATATCGTTAATTCACGTTGTCTTATGCATTATATATCTATTAATTCAACGTTCTGACTACTGATATCTATCTATCTATCTATCTATCTATCTATCTATCTATCTCAGTCTTCATATCTCTTGCCCAGTCGGCAGAGGATGTAGAATACACCAACAGCTTCTCTGCCGAGGGGTAAGACCGCCCCAATGAGTGTCCTGGATATGACATTAAACAATCTAGATATGACATTAAACAATCTAATGGTGACGTTCCAGTAATGCTGGAGCTTTGGGGAATGGTTCCTTTAGTGCCATCGCTCCCAGGTCCACTCTGGCCCGGTGTGGTAGCACCTGATAGGGCCCTATCTATGGTTTAAATAGAACTAACGGGATACTTATGCTAAACTGACTTGTTTGACTTAACTGAATAGCTTGAAATGGAAATGTTTTTGACAATTAAACATACTGACATTTAAACAGCGTGCTTATGCTAAACTGAATTATTTTAAATGGAACTGTTTTTTGACATTGAAACTCTACTTACTTTAAACTGAATTATTTATAAATTTAACTGTGTGTAAAAAAATCTGTACTTCTACTAAACTGAATTAGCTGAATTAGAATTGCTTGACTAAACTGAATCGTTTGAAATAAAAATGTTTTTCACAATTAAACTGTATTTATATTTAAATTGCTTACTTATGCTAAACTGAATTGTTTGAAATAGAACTATTTTCATGAAAATGGATTTGGCGTTAAATAACCTACAAAGGTTGATATCCCATAAAACCCCAAATAACCAACCAACCAATCTTCATATCCCCGTTTTTGTCTCTCAATCTATCAATCGTAGTTGCTTCCCCCTCTCTCTCTCTCTTTCTCTCTTGCGCACGCGTGGTGTCTCTTTCTCTCCACAAACACAAATACACATACACAAACAAATATATATATATATATATATATATATATATATATGTGTGTGTGTGTGTGTGTGTGTGTGTGTGTGTGTGTGTGTGTGTGTGTGTGTGTGTGTGTTAAGAAATACGCGCACACATACAAGTATATATATATAGAGAGAGAGAGAGAAAGAAAGAAAGAAAGAAAGAAAGAAAGAAAGAAAGAAAAGAGGAGAGAGGGAAAGAGGAAGATAAAAGAGAAGTACAAATAGAGAGTGTGATATGTATATATCATCGTTATTATCATCAGGGCGTGTCGACAGCACGGATTCCTTTCTCTCCACCGGTCCCTATCTATCTATCTATCTATCTATCTATCTATGAACACTCATATGCATAGATAGAATAAAAGAGGATTTATACTTACATGTCAAGGAAAGATATCATATACCTGCCCGCCTGTAGTAAAAGCTATTTTATGTTGATTTTTTTTTTTTTTTGTTCGTGACTAACCATACATCTATTCATACATCTAAGCATCCATTAATCAACACCTGCATCAACCTGCACCGTCCATTTAATTACAAGGATGCACATAAATACCTTACCACATCTTTGTGTTCTCAGAGATTTATTTCAACATACTACAGAACAGTTTTTTTCCCACCAATTTCATTGCCCGACTAGGAAGAAAATTAACCAGTTTAACGAAAAGAAGAAAACAACAAACACGATGCAATACTGATTTTCTTAATAAACAGTTTAGAGTGTTTTGTGATTATTTTAATTGTTCTTTAATTATTCTCCAATTACGAAACGGGGTAACAGAGAAAAATGACAAGTTAAACAGGCAAACTTTTATTTATTTTTACACATAAGTTATCTCGATGAAGATATTGGTTCTTTCACTTTAGATTCTACTCGACGGAAAGGAAAAATTGTCTAATGAGGCTAATCGGTTTGATTTGATTTCACTGGTTTGGTTTGGTTTGGTCTTAAGGCATATCTGCCATTGTAGGTTATTTTATGCCAACTCCGTTTTTTTCCTATATATTAGATATATATGATTTGTAAACATATGTCAGCAAAGTCAAATAGTTTAAAAATCACTAAAAATTAAATTAAACATTAAACATCTGCTTAAACACTGTTAAACATTCAAATAGTTCTATTTTTAACAACTCAATTTAGTATAAGTCAAAATTAAATGGTTCCAAGTATCCCTATGTATCTCTAACATCAGTCATTTTTGTTTCGACACAGTTAAATGATAAAGCAGTTCTATTTCAAACAACTCAATTTAGCATAATTCATTTGTTTGTTCTCATTCGAAATGTCAAACAGTTCTATTTGACCCTCAGATAGGACCCTGTCAGGTGCTACCACTCCGGCCAGAGTGGACCTGGGAGTAATGACTGAAAGGTTGGTCGGTTGGTTCGTTTGTCGTTAGGGTTTCATGGCATATCAACATTTGTTGGTTATTTAATGCCAAATCCATTTTTATACAAATAAACAGTTCTATTTCAAACAATTCAGTTAAGAATTAGTACACAGTTTAATAGTCAAAACATTTCTATTTCAAGCTATTCAGTCTAGTCAAACAGTTCTGATTCAGAAAATTTAGTTGAGTATAAGTATAGTTTTTGTTTACACACAGTTAAATGTCAGAACAGTTCTATTTCAAACAATTCAGTTTAGTGTAGTACAGTTTCAATGGCAAAAACATTTCTATCTAACAATTCAGTTTAGCATAAATACACAGTTTAGTGCTATTTGACTTATAGATAGGGCCCTGTCAGGTGCTACCACTCCGGGTCAGAATAGACCCGGGAACAATGGTAATGAAGGGGTGCTCCGCATTCCCCAAAACTCCAGCATCACTGGAACCTCACCTTCAAATTGTTAAGTTTCATATACAGGACTCTCATTGGGGGGGGGGTCTTACTCCTTTGCAGAGAAGCAATCCGTATATTCTACAGCTCCACCTGACTGAGCAAGGCAGTGAAAAGGTATTCCAAATTCCCGAAAGCTCCAACATTACTTAGCATCTGCTGGTTTAGAATGATATTCAGGACACTCGCTCCTCTGCAGGCTGCAGTAGGTGTATTCTACAGCTCCAACCGATTGGGCTAGCTTCCACTGGAGGACAAGAGAAGAGATTTAACTGAATATCCACCAAGTCGATATGTGACACGAGGTCGTTTTATTGTGGGGAGCCACGTACAAATCAAGACTCATGCGCAGCTTTACCAAAATGCTTGGTCTCGTCGGCATTTCCTTTTGGGGCCCCTCAGATACCGAGCAATAAACCTAACCCTGCTGAGCATGTATACCCTGGGGCAAGGCCCCCAGAGACCGGGCGATTAGCTTATATTTCTCCACCTTGCACGAATGCCAGATGATCCTGCCTGTGCATGGAGGGGGATAGAAGGAAGTGAAAACTTACTTCTCTCCACACATGGTCACTTGATTAACTGAGGCCAGAAACAACAACTAAAAGAAGCCGTTTAGAAATCGGGCTTTTCTACTTGGCTTCAACCGATCGTTGTTTGAACTGAAATCTAAGAAAAAGACATCCTTACCAGCTTCGGTTCAAAATGAAAAAAATAAGGATAATAATTTTTCCATTAAAATAGAAGCAATCGTTGGTAATGTTGGTAATCTCAAATTTAGGAAGCTTTATTAATAGCTAAGTTACACCCTCAAATTAACAGTAGATAAGAATTAGATACTGAATATATCATAAATTAACATGCGAATTTTAATTGCATATTTAAGTTTTAAAAATTTTTTAAAATAAAGATGAAATAAAATCTAAATAAAATAAAATTGATTAGGGCAACTGAAGTCACGTCTATTCCGCATGACGTTTAAACACCATACGTGGCGCCATGGTAACAACACCCATCATGTCGTTCTAACCCACTACGTGACAGCATGTTTACAACTTTAAAAAAAATTGAACATTCAACATAGTGTTCACTGTTTTACCAATTGTTTGCTGTTTTTGTTTCCTGGCGTCTGGGGCGCCCCCGTTGGGGGAATGCCGACGGGGCCGAAGGTATTTTCGGATTTTACCGGACGCATGAGGGCTGCGACCCTGCGTCCGGACTCACTTTAAAAAAGGCCTTGCGCTGTACTTGTCCGGTGGTAGAACGGAGAACAAATAAAGTTCATTTATTTAAAAAAAAGTCTCTGGCGATAAAGTTTTACTTTGAAAGTAAATAGACTCAAATGATTATTATTTTGCATTGCAATAGCCTTCTAAATTAACTCAATACAATAGAATAAAATAATTTGTGTAATGCTTCAAACAAATTACAAAATACTTTTATTTTTAACTTTATGGTTCATTTAACAGATTTTAGTCGGTCATTTGATCTCCAGATATCTTCAAGTGAATATGGCATCAATAAATATTTAATTCTATTATCAACAGTTTAATGGGGTATCAATAAATATTTAATACTATTATTAACAATTAAATACTATTATTAGAAATTTAATAGTATTATTAATAGGTTTTAGTTGGTCATTTGTTCTCCAGATATCTTCAAGTGAATGCGGCATGAATGAATGTTTAATACTCTACAACAAATACTGCATTTATTTGGAAACAACAGTCCAAAAATATCAGAGACAACATTTTTTTTATATTCTTATTTTCGCAGTTTATAGTCTACAATAGTCGTGAAGAAATTACGAAAAGTGCCGTGAAACTAGTCATACTAATGCAATGTGCTGGTACAGTAATAATCAATATTTGTCTTATTGAACGCAATATCACTTATTCTCTTGACAGAGTAAAACATTTTTTCTTACAATCAAATAAATATTTCCTCTCTTGTAAATGCCCAATCTAATCTCATATTTTAAAAGTAAATCAATGACGTAGAAGGTTCGATTCGGTTCGGTTTCTTTGTTTAAAGACGTATCAACCTTCGTGGGTTATTAAATGCAAAATTCATCCATGTCGATTTGTTTGTTCGTTAGTTTGGATTTTATGGCAAATCAACCTTGGTAGGTTATTTAATGCCAAATCTGTTTTTATACAAATAAGCAGTTCTGTTTCAAACAATTCAGTTTAGTACAAGTGCACAATTTAATTTTCAATTTTTTATTTTTATTTCAAGCTATTCAGTTTAGGCAAACAGTTCTAATTCAAACGATTCAGTTTAGCATGAGTATAGTTTTTGTTTACACACAGTTAAATGTCAAAACAGTTCTATTTCGAAGAATAGAGTTTAGTATAAGTACAGTTTCAATGTCAAAAACAGTTCTATTTCAAACAATTCAGTTTAGCATACAAAAAGATTTCCACTTAAAACAATTCGGTTTAGCATAATTGCGTTGTTTAAAAGTTAAAATTTCAAGCAAATTAGTTTAGCATAAGTACGCAGTTTAGTTCTATTTGATCCATAGATAGGACCCTATCTGGTGCTACCATTCCATCCCAGAGTTGACCTGGGAGAGATGGCAATGAGGGGGTACTCCGCATTCCCACAAACTCCAGCATTACTGGAAACTCACCTTCAGATTGTTTAGTGTCATTATCTGGACACTCGTTGTAGAGGGGGTCTTATCCTTCTGCTGAGATGCAGTCGGTGTATTCTACAGCCCCAGTCGACTGGGCAACCATCCTTGTCAAAGAAGAGCTGTGGATACTAGCGAAAGTGATCTATTTCCAGAGCTTAGTTAAGATGGTGTAAAACTAGTAGCAAAATAATTATAATGGTGAGAATCTAGTCCTAGAGCTTTAGGGAATGAGGAGTACCTCTTCATTGCCATTACTACTGGGTCCATTTTGATAAAGAGTGTGGTTCTTGTCAGAGTCCACATACAAGTCAAATAGAACTGTGTAATCATTTACTATACTTGAAAAAAATTACCAGTGTGCAACCAAATAATTAATTATAAATTGAATTATCAGTATTAGATGGGAATACTTAAAACCATTTAAGTAGTAATGTTGGCGACCGTAGTCGAAGGCCACCCGAAGACTCCCTTTTCAATAGCTTCTACACTGAGGTGTAGGGGAGGGCGCCACTCCTTTCCCTGGATTGCTCCAGTTAACCCTTGATACGTACCTTATATTGCTGAGTGCTAAGCAAGGAGGTATCAAGCACCATTAAAGCCAGGTCTCCCGGACCATTGGCGAACACTCTACCCTCTAGGCCAATGTGTAAACAGAGCTATTAAATTTATAAGTACTTGAAATCGGTTAACAGTATGCAAACAATTGATCTCTGGGTCATTTAGAAATATTGCGTACAAACAACTTTTTTACAAATTTTATATATATATATATATATATATATATATATATATATATATATATATATACCACTCACGGTCAAAGTGTTCATAGGAGTAATGGCAATGTATAGGTATTCCCCCGCTTACAAAAAATTCAATAGGAGGCGCCCGTGGTGTAATGGTTTTCGTCGTTGTTCAAATACTGTACGAGGCTGTTTGCATTTCACATTGCGCTCATAATCTTGAGAAAGGTATGAATCCAACTATTTTCTCTCTAGCTATGAATTGATCGTAGGGCAGATTGAGTTCTTTAACCTTGGTACAGTAAATTCTGTTATATTCCGCTTAAAATTGACCTGGTGTCACATCTTGTTCGCGAAGAGGGGTTAGGTAAATACCATCAAATGCAAATTAGTGTCATACCTAGAACACCCCTTTTTGTAGAATCTACACAGAATACAGTCAGTATACCCAAAGCCCTGCTGACATGCCGTAGTAACTATGGGTTCAAAGGGTTAATTCGTTTGAATGCGTGTATATGGCCTGTGCTATAAAAGCTGAGGCAACACCCCACGAGACACCAACTATACGGCCACTTTCCTCCCATCACGAAAACTATACAGGTTAGACGAGCCAGACACGCCGGACACTGCTGGAGAAGCAAGGACGAGCTCGTAAGTGATGTAATCCTATGGACCCCCACATATGGCCAAGCAAAAGCAGGACGACCGGCCCGAACTTACATACAGCAGCTATGTGAGGACACAGGATGTAACCCAGAAGACCTGCCGGAGGCGATGGATGATAGGGAGAAGTGGCGAGAGATGGTCAGGGATATCCGTGCTGGCGGCACGACGATGATGATGATGATGATGATAAAAGCTGAAATTAACTAACGACAGTAAAACCGGTTTTATCAAATTTCTCTAAAGTGTAACAATATATTCATATATATTCACTCTAATCCGAAGACATACCCCCACAAAAAAAAACAATGTCATAACACTAGAAAAAAAGCAAAATCTTTATCAGATGAGCCTCGAAAACCAACAAAAACAAAAATAGTTCCTAAAGGATACCTTATGACAACTGCACTTTTTAACTCCTGCAGTCCATAAATAAACAAGTGATAATTTTTTTTTTCTTTTTCGTTTTTGTTGAACCTGTAAAGGACATTAACAATTTTGGCGAAAATAATCCTGCATTTTTCTGATAATCAGAATACGGGAGACAAAGAATGATAAGAGGATCTGTTATTTAGTCCGCTGGTAAAGTCTTGCGTTTCTCGCCTGGAAACTTGCATTTTCCTTAGAGTTTATTGATCGAAATGGCCAGACGCAGCATTCTACGCAATTCTGCTTTGTGGATGAGCAGATCTCGTGAGATTCACACGTTTCCGATCAATTCAAGCAAGTCCAATATATTTTCCTATCGCTAGACGATGCTTTAGACTAAGAGGTGAAAGTCTTCATTTATTAAAACAAAAGCATCGATAATTATTGGTCTACTTCTACCAAAATAGGTTATGCTAAATATCAATGACAATGATGATTTAATTATTTTAAAAATGATATATTTTTTTAACCTAACGCTCGTATTGTTACTAAATGAAATGTAAAAGATAAGAAAGTTTTAAAATATTCAACTTTGATTGTGAAACTTACAAATCCTGAAGAATGTTTAAAAACGAAAATATTTAGCGTTGGTAAATATTTCTACAAATAAAATCATCCCCCTGAATATCTTGTTTTTTTAATATCTCCATATATTTTCCTAATGCTTTATTCATTTCTCGCTTTGCCTTATATATATATATATATATATATATATATATATATATATATAAGGATAAACTATATAATAAGGATATATATATATATATATATATATATATATATATATATATATACTAATCTAATATCTACCACCATTCACGGTACCAGAAAAAAAAAAACCCGAAAAAAACCCGCCAGGAACAAGAGATAAAAGTATCTGGAATCACTGAACGGGGGAAAAAAAATTATAGGTCAAAAAGAAAGAAAAGGCCAACCTCGTCCGACCCCTTTAAAAAAATCAAGGGATACGCAGTCAGTTGGTCAAAAGAAAACTAAAAACCTTCCGCGAATCCTGCAATGCTACAATTACAAAAGTGCTCAATACAAGTGGAGCCAATTATAAAATTAACTTAAATCGCGATAAGGAGAAACTTTAGTAGAAGTTTTCCAACTCGCGATTTAAGTTAATTTTATATATATCATCATCATCATCATCATCATATCGTGCTGGCAGCACGGATATCCCTGACCCTCTCTCGCCACTCCTCCCTATCGTTCATCGCCCTAGGTAGGTCTTCAGGACAACATCCTGTATCCTCACATAGCTGCTGAATGTACGTTCGAGCTGGTCGCCCTGCTTTTGCGCGGCCATGTGTGGGGATCCATAAGAGTACATCTCTTATGAGTTCATCTCTGCTTCTCCAGCAGTGTCCTGCATGTCTGGTTCGTCTAACTTGAATAGTTTTCGTGATAGGGGGCAGGTGGCCGTACAGTTGGTGTCTTGTGGGGTGTTGCTGCCAGGACTTGTTCAGGATTGCACGCAGCATTCTTGTGTAATTGCCATCTAGTTTCTTCTCCAGCCGTTTTGTTAGCGTCCATGTAGTGAAGCCATATAGCAGTATCGATGTGACCGCTGCCTGGAAGAAACTGCGTTTCATTTTATCGGTTAGGTCTGATTTCCATATAATCGATAGCCTATTGATAGCTGTCCATGCTTTCGTTAACCTCGTTTCGATGTCATTTTCGGTTGATTCGACGCTGCTTCCTAGGTACGTGAATTTGTCTATTAGTTTAAGTGGGGTTCCTTCTAGAGTGGAGATGTCCCCCGTTTGGTTATAGCACATATATTCCGTTTTGTGTGCATTAACATAGAGGCCTATGCTTGCTGCTGCTCGTTCCAAACTATGCAGAAGTGTTTCGGCTTGGTCAGGTGTATTTGCCAGTATTGCTATGTCATCGGCGTAGTCGGCGTCGGTAATTGTTGTTGCGGGGTATCTTCTGCTTCTTTTCTTCGTCAGTTCGAAGCCATTCTCTTTGATTTTGTCAATCGATGTTCTAAGTACGTAGTCTAGACAAATGATAAAGAGGTACGGAGCCAGCGTGTCCCCTTGTAGTACTCCTGCTACAATGTCAAAGTATTCTGTGTCTCCATCCGGTGATCGTACTTTTACTTTAGTGTTTCTATAGAGAATCGATATTGCCGCTACGGTTTCTTTAGGTATGCCGTACGCTAGTAGTATTTGTTCCATCTTTCCTCTGTGAATGGAGTCGAAAGCCTTGGTAAAGTCGACAAATATTAATGTCGCTTGTAGGTTCTTTGCCCGTACACCTTCAAGGATTCTGCGGATGGTTAATATTTGTGAGGTCGTGGATCTATTTCTTCGGAAGCCATTTTGGTTTTTTCTAAGTATGTTGTCGATTTTGGGTTCTATTCGGTTTCGTAGTAGGGCATTGTAGATTTTGGCAGCTATGGATGTAAGTGTTATGCCTCGGTAGTTTTTGGCTAAACCGAGGTCCCCCTTTTTAGGGAAGGGGAGTATGCATCCCTTCATCCATCTATCTATCGGATTTTGATTGTATACTGCGTTGCAGTGTCGGAGCAGTATGTCGTCGAATTGTCTGGTCTTCCATACTTCCGGGGGAATTTCGTCCAGCCCTGCAGCTTTCCTATTTTTAATTTTTCTGAGAACCGAGTCGAGTTCTTCTTGTGTGAACGGTCCTAGTTTAATGTCTAATTGTTTGCTAATTATTCTGGTGATTGGTTCATGTGTTATTTTTGGTGGGTTTCCAAGTAAGTTTTCGAAGTGCTGTTTCCACAGTTTATTCTTTCTTGTTGGTTTGCTGCTTTAAGTTTTGCTTTGGCTGTGTTCTTTCTTCTGCTCACTTCGTTTATTGTTTGCCAGGTTGTCTATCTTCCACCGAGTCTCTAATCTTATCCATCTGATTTTGAATGTATTCTGTCTGTTCCTTTATATATATGCCTGCTAATTGATATTGTGCCGTTTTTAGTTTTAAGGCATTTGTGTTTGTTGGGTTTTTTCGATAGTTTTTGGAGGCTGTTTTCACTAGTGCACGTTTTTCTCTCACCGCTAAAGTTTCCCATGGGACTCTATATTTAGTTTTAATTTTTGTTGGAATGTATTTTGCTGCTGCCTCGAGGTGTGCATTGACGAAATTTTCATATTCGTCGTTTGGTGTAGTGTGTCTTTTCTTGTAGTGTTTCGAATCTGTTTTTTAATTCTAATACGTATTTATCTCTTATATCTTTGTTGTTTAATAGGGCCCAGTCATAGTGTTTGGTGGTCGCTGTTCGTTTGGCGTTTTTTCGTAGGCTTAACCGTATTTTCGCCGTGACTATTCGGTGATCGGTGGACACACCCTCAAAAGAGGAGTATGCCTCGCAATTCAATGCACTATCTTATAAATGCATTAATCCCGATAGATTTTGTCCTCATTAATGCATATATACATAAACATTATGAATGAAAGAACACACACATACACACAAACATTATATATATATTGTCATCCACTGATAGACTGTTTCTTTGTATCACAAATCTTCAGTGTGGCTAGATACACAAGACTCTTTAAGCTGAGATCGAAACCCGCCTAACTTTACGCTAGACTTGGTATCTAACTGTACAGCCATTTCGGCAACATACGACAGCTCAAGAATTATAAATCGTTTGTATTAGCTTTTGTTTGTTTACGTTTTGTGCTATCGGATACCAGAGGGCTCAATTGGCTCGAAGAGGTTTGCATTTCGCGGGTGGCAACCATCATTAATTCCTTCGCCAGTGTGTTCAATCCCTGGAAGAAGATGCAGACAGATTGTTTCGTTGTATCACAACTCTCTAGACACGCCGGACTCTTCAAACAAGGATCAGAACCCACCTAACTTTATGCTAGACTTGGTATATATATATATATATATATATAGTTGGTTGGTTCTTTGGGTGTTATTGCATATCAACCTTTGTAGGTTATCTAACGCCTAATCCATTTTTATGCAAATAGTCAGTTCTATTTCAAACATTTCAGTTTAGCATAAGAACGCAGTTTAAATGTAAGTATGCAGTTTAATCGTGAAAAACATTTCTATTTCAAGCAATTCAGTTTAGCCAAACACTTCTAACTCAAACAATTCAGTTTAACATAAATATGCAGTTTAGTTCTATTTAACTCATAGATAGGGCCCTATCAGGTGCTACCATTCCAGGCTAGAATGGACCTGGGAGCAATGGCAATGAAGGGGTACTTCATATTCCCCAAATCCCCAGCATCACTGTAACTTCACCATCAGATTGTTTAGAGCCAGATCCAGGACACTCGTTGGGGGGTGGTATTACCTCTCTGCAGAGAAGCAGTCGGTGTATTCTACAACTCCAGCCAACTTGGCAAATATATATATATATATATATATTTATATATATATGAAAAACTAGAAAATGCATCGTGATGAAAAAACAGATCTTCAGCGGATAATTTTATTTGTAGAAATAATTGCCAACGCTAAATTTTTCGGTTTTTTGACCTTCATCAGGATGTGTAAGTTACTCCATGAATTTATAAAATTCATTTACAAAGGTTTATATGTTTATTCTTTCGTTCATACTCTCTCTCTCTCTCTCTCTCTCTCTCTCTCTACCTATCTATCCATCAATCTATATATATACATATATATATATATATATATATATATATATATATATATATATATATATATATACGCAAGAATAGACATAAAAGTTGGCAATTAAATTTCATAAATGTGTTAATCCCGACAGATTTCAACCCTCGGTTAATCATTTTAGAATAATTAAAAAGAACATTATGTAAATGATAACCAAGAATCATAAACTGAAGTCATAATCCAAGCTAGTAAGAATCGAACCTAGGCTAATTCTAGACAATGGTAAACAAATTGAGTATAACTAGGTTTCACTTGTTTGCAATTAAGTTTCACCCATTTGCAGTTCGCTGATTTGGGGTGAACATGAATAAATGGGGCAGAAATTGAATATCGGCTATAATATTCATTTAATTCTATTATCCTCCTAAATTCCTTTATGATATCAAAAGATCATTAGTAGTTATTGATGGGTCAGCTGAGTGATTCTTGTAATGGGTCTCGTATCGGAGCAAAACCATTTCACCTTAGTTTCTATTTCATTATTTATAATGTCATATCAACTATCGTGGGTTATTTAATGCCATAGCCATCCTTGCAGAATGAGAGTAATGGTGCTATTTAACCAGTAATTGGAAGGATAAGAGATTTCATGCCTTTCCTAATAGTATTAGTCCGAAAGAGAACGCTGTAGAGAGACTGGACATGTCACTTTGAGGGAAATAACATTGTGAAAAGAAAAATGATAAACGCGCCGTGAATATATATATATACTCACTTACTCACTTACCCCCCCCTCTCTCTCTCTCTCTCTCTCTCTCTCTCTCTAAAAGAGAGAAAAAGAAGAGAGAGAGAATGAGTGAGAGAGAGGAACAGAATGAGTGAGTGAGAGCGAGAGAGTATGATCGGAAGAATGGACACGTTCGGCAATAAATTTTATAAGTTTGATAATCCCGAACGGATTTTACTTTAGGCCATCACTAGAATATATATATATATATATATATATATATATATATATATATATATATATATATATATATATATATATATATATATATATATATATATATATATATATATATATATATATATATATATATATATATATATAAAGCACTCGGGGTGTATAGTATGCACCCGTGGTGTAATGTTTATCATCATAGGAAATGGATCCTGTGACCTGATTTCAATTCCGAAACAAGCCTGTTTGTATTTGACATAGCGCTGATACCTTTGAGCAAAGTATGCATTCAACTATGGATAAATAGTCGGGCAGACTGTTTCTTTAACCTTGGTATGGCAACTTGTTTAGGAGAAGAAAATCTCTTAATTCAAATCAGTTGAACTTAGCTTTAAAAAACTGACTTTGTGTCACACCTTGTTTGTTTGAAGGGATTGGTAAATACGCAGACACACACACACACACACACACACACACACACACATATATATATATATATATATATATATATATAGAGAGAGAGAGAGAGAGAGAGAAAGAAATCTCACGAAAGAGAAAGAAAGATAGGCTGACAGAGATAGAGAAAGGGATAATTATATATATATATATATATATATGTATATATATATATAGAGAGAGAGAAAGAAAGAGATGCACAATAACTGAATTTATCTACTGTTCCTAGTCAATCTCCTCTCTCTCTCTCTCTCTCTCTCTCTCTCTCTCTCTCTCTCTCTGTTATTTATGATGACTATCTTTCTAATCGCTCATCGTTTTACTTGTAACCGTCAATGACGTATGGATTAGATCAATGCAACATTTTGCCTCATTTCTTCTGTTTTCTTTTATGTAAACACAGTAATTCATTTTGCTCTCCATTTCGACCTACGATAGTTTGTAGTGACGCCAACAGGCTATTCGGCATTCATTTATCACCAGGATCTAACATCAGTTTTCCTTTCTCACATCCAGCGAACGGACATAAAAGAGCAATAAAATAATGATTTCTCGTGCCTAATGCATAACTATAATTAAGCAGTGAATTCATGATTGATGCGTTTCCTCGATAAGCTGTGGTCACGTGTTCTACACAAAACAACAGGGTGACCAGCCTGTCTCATTCGGAGTTCGGAAATAGTGTGTCCTCTTCGTTTCGAGATCTAATATTTTAGTTAGGTTCAGAATCTAGCGAATATAAAGCCGTGTATAATTAAGCTTAAGACGAACTTTGGTCCAGTTTAATATTCTTTATACCAAGTGGGGGGGGATTAAGAAAATAGAGTTTGAATGTTTATGGTCGACTGCCTTCCTCTTAGAAAACGCATCTGACTTCCATTCCCCATGAGTATGACAGTTAACTGAATTTTGTTTGCTATGTCTGGCTTGGTTTAAAGTGGCATACACACGCTAACACACGCTAACACACACACACACACACACGCACACACACACACACACACATATATATATATATATCCATTGAGAATACCGTTATTAGGATGTAGCTATTTGCTCTGCAAAAAAAGTATGCGCAAATCAACATTCAGAAATTACTCATATTACAGCAGATCATTTGAAAAAAAATTAGAACAGAAAATGATAAAATCTTTTACATCCAGTGATCAATTGCTAATTTGATTCTTGCATGATCACCGAAGTTAAACAGTGATAGGGCTGCTCACTACTAAGATTGGTGACCATTTAGGGACAGCAAGTACAATAAACAGATTTACGGCCAATGTGCCAGACATAGCAAAGCTTTTCAAATTCTTAGCCCCTTTTATAGCAGCTGTTTCTATAACAACTGCTACGAAAACTACTTGCTAGCACTGACTTCGCTGATTCTTTCTTTCCATTATTCCAAATCATCCATCTCTCTCGGCAGGTCTTCCAGATTACATTCTATGTTTGTGCAGAGCGGTTGTAGGTAAGATCTTGTTTGTAATAATAATAATAATAATAATAATAATAATAATAACAACCAAATCCCGGCCAGAAGATCAGACCTTGTGATGATTAACAAAAAATAGAGAACCTGCAGTACAGTGGACCACAGAGTAAAAATCAAAGAAAGCGATAGGAGAGATAAGTATTTTGATCTTACCAGAGAGCAAAGAAAGTTGTGGAACATGAGAATGATGGTTATATAATTGTAATTGGCACGTTTGAAACGGTCCTCTAAGGCTTGGAAATGGATCTGGAAGAATTGGAAATCGGAGGACGAATAAAGACCATCCAGACTACTGAAATGTTGAGATCGGCCAGAATATTGAGAAGGGTCCTGAAGAGACTTTCGGTCACTCAGACTTCAGTAAAAGACCATCAGCTAACGCTGGCGTGAGGAGTCAAATAGTAATATAGTGTGAGGGTAATACTGGTTGTAGTTTGAGTTGGATAAAAATATTAGGGGAATCAGAAAAATTGAGTGAGAATCCAGACCATCCAGATCAGATCATTGTTAACCTGAGCTTGAATTTTCAGAAAAGCACTACAGGCCTGAGGAGACATGCTTGTCTCACACGTTTTATCGAAAGCCATCCAGCTAACGCTGGCGTAAAAAAAATTCGCATGAAGGGAAATAATATATGAAAGAAAGTGAAAAGATACCCAAATTCTTTGGATTTTGTCAGATAGCTGAGAAGAATGTGGAACATGAATGTGGCGGTGATACAAATTGTAGTAGGAGCCTTTGGAACAATCTTCAAAGGTCTGGAAAAGATACTAGATGATTTGGAGATTAGAGGAAGAATTGGAACAATCCAGACCACAGCAATACTAAAATTGGCAAGGATATTTCAAAGAATTCTGGAGAACCAAGGAGACTTGCTCCAGTAAGACACTAAGATTTAGAACATAATAATAATAATAATAATAATAATAATAATAATAATAATAATAATAATAATTTCTTTTTCTGATTAATGATTTGTACCAGAAACAGTGCAATAAACTTGTGTCTCGTGTCAAGATCGACAATGACAAACACTTCCGGTGTCAGCATGTCATTCGGAATTCTTCCAGTTGACATCAGTGATGACAGACTCACTTGTTAACTGATAAATAGAAAGATAGATAAGATATATATATATATATATATATAGAGAGAGAGAGAGAGTGTGTGTGTGTGAAAGAAAGTGTGTATGCGTGTGTGCATGTGCGTGTGTGTGTTGTGTAAACTATTGTATCTTAAGTTAGCCCATATGTCAGAGTTGGCCGATTTCGGGAGGTGGTTGATGGAACATGTACCCTGTGTTGTCAGCTGATTGACAGATTATAATTAATATTAATCAATTGGCCGGTAATTTGAATGTGAAAAGCTGCTATTTAACAATGCATAGAAAGAGAAAATACAACTCGGGTTTTATTTCATTTGTTATCGTTGGTTTTCGAACCTTGTCTTTAGATTTCATTTTGTGATAGAATTTTATAAGAAATCCAGTCGGCAAGATACTTCGACATGTTTTTCATCGTACACATTAAAAAAATACTTTATAAGATTAATGAACATTGAGTTTTTGTATCAAGAGAAAAATCACATATTCATAGATTACTACTACTAATACTAATTGATTGATTGATTGATTGATTTTAACGGCATGTCGAACCATTGAGGGTTATTTTAAGCTTAAATGTTAGTGCATCGTGTTCATCGTACATTTAAATTCATCATATTTGTGTAGCTGTGTCTTAGGGGGTTATTTTTTATACATGGTCCACACGGATACGATTAAATTTTAAACATATCTATTTTACTCATAGATGGAACTGTAGCTATTACTACTACTCCGAATAAGAGTGGACCAGAGAGTAATGATGATGAAAGAGAGACTCCTCAGTCCACTGATCTCCTTAATTTGAGCCTTATTCTAAAATGCAGACTAGTGTAATACCCATTAAACCTATTTAGGGGCACCTTATCCTCGGCAAGAGATACAGTCAGTGTATTTTAAGCCACGTTAATAGGGATATTATAATAATGTTATGATATTTGGTAATGGTGTGTAATAAGTATAGATACGACACAAGGTCAATTTTTCTGCGGAGTACTGAAGGTCTTGAAATCACTTTTCCTTCTTCAAGACTGGCTACCGTATTAAGATTAAAAGGGGCCCAGTATGTTTTATTATTAACCCGTAGCTACCGGAAAAGAAAAGAGAATAGATGGACTCATGCCTTTTCAAAGTGAATTAGTGCAAAGTAAAACGCAAAGAGCTTCTGTAGGATTAGAACTCGGTTCGCTACGTTCTGGCGAAGACGATTAGCGTTACACCACGCGTCTCCTCATGGAAATATTCATTATGTTGGTCTGTTACCAGTGAATGCGTATTAAGATTTGATTAGTACGAACCGAGGAGTCAAGTTGGAACCGAAGGGGCGTTATAGATGGCAGCAGTCTGTCTTTACTGGAACCCACAGGCGAGAAAAAACAGTACTGATTTGGTAGTTAAATTGGCATAAAACATATACAACAATAAATGTAACATCGTGCCGTCTAGTCGTTGACACCAGCTATGTCGATGACAGTTTATCGTTGGATTTGGGGAATGGAAACACAAAAACATAATACAACTTAAACATAAGACATCTTTTGTTCTATTTTTTCCGTTCAGTTTATGAAGCCGTGGAAGTAGATGTAAATGAATAACGGGCACAACATGTTGGGTAGCTTTTTCGTTTTAGAGGCCCAGTCGACTGGAGCTGTAGAATACACCGACTGCATCACTGCACAGGGGTAAGACTCCCCCAACGAATGTCCTGTAAATGACATTAAACAATCAGATAGTGAGGTTCCAGTAATGCAGGAGCTTGTGGAATGCGGAGTATCCCTTCATTGCCATCGCTCCCAGGCCCACTCTGGCCCGGACTAGTAGCACCTGATATGGTCCTATGTATGGGTCATATAGAACTGTTTGACATTTAAACTGAGTTCTTATTCCTAACTGAATAGTTTAAAATAGAACTGTTTGATCATTTAATTGTGTGTTAACAAATGACTGATGTTTAATTGAATTTTTAGTGATACATAGCAATACTTGAAAACATTAAACAGTGAGCTAACAAGTGATTAATAGTAAATAGAATTATTTGTATTAGATAGAAATTAGTGAAACCATTTAACTGGATGAAAAAAATGAGCTCAAGCTTGTTTAAAAATGTTATCAAGAAAATGTGTTTAGAAATCATATATTTAATATATACGTAGCATTTGGCATTAAATAACATAAATGACATATTAAATAATAATGGTTGATATGTCATAAAATCAAACCAAAACAAAATTTTCGTTCTCGTGGGAACTGGCTCTTTCCATATTTTTGAAAGGTTCACTCGCTTTCAGCACATGCAACCTCTTGTCTCCTTGTAACACAACCTCCCAGAAACGATCGAATCGAGAAACCCATTGTCTTTTATTGGGGTTCACAGAATACCCAATCTCCACTTACATCTCAAATCGAAGTCATCATCCACCCCGCCTTCGCCCCCACTTACACCTCAATTTTTGCACAGGCCATGGTTGACCTCGAAGCGTTTTGTGGTCTCATGGATGGTACTACTATTACAATTAATGCTACAGCTTGTTACTTCTACTTCGCAGTTAGTAATAGTTGTATGAGCAACTCGGAAAATAAGAGAAGAGTTATTTAAAGTATTTCTGTCTGAATGGAGCCATCTATTCAATGTATATTACTCTGACGTAATCAGCAAATGGTTTTTGTCTGTCATAAGTGACAAAGGATGTAGTGGTCGCTGCTTTGGTTCGGTCTGTAATTATGAAATTAGTCTATTCCATACACCCTATTTTATTTCCAATTACTTTTACTCTAGATTATTGGTAGAGAGATGGACAGAAGTATGCGGATGCATCATCATCATCAATTCGTACAAACAGCACGGGGTCCCTTAACTCTCTCTCTCTCTCTCTCCCTCGCCATTTGTCCCTATCGGTCATCGTTCTTGGTTGGTCCCCTAAACAGCATTGAATGTCCGCACAGAGCTAATGAATGTAAGTCTTTCCTAGTCGGCCAACCCTGGCGAGTCTTTGTGTCGGAGTACACAGAAGAATGTCACTTTTGAGTTCGTTCTTATTTCACCAGTGCTCTGTAAGTCTTGTTCATCTTACATGGATGGTATGTGAGATGGGAGGCAAGGGATCGTATAGGATGCTGCTTCCAGGATTTGTTCAAAACATCCCGCTGGCTTCATGTCTTATTCCAATCTAGCTTTTCCTCCAAGCATTGTATTAGATGAGATATGGCTACCGAGGTATGTAAATTGGTCTACTAATTTCAGAGGCTTACCATTTTATCAAGACGTGGCATCTTGATCAAAATATGTACTCTGTATATATGAAAAAGTATTTAGCCAACCTCTTCCCCATGAGCAGGATACGACACTGGGTCATTTTTAAGCGAGTTACCGTTAGATGTGAATTCATAGTTTTCCTTCCCTTAGACCATTTGTCCTACCAAGAATAAAGAGCCCAGTCTGGATTTCTATTTACCATAGCTGATGGGAAAAGAAATGGATTCATGATTTTCCCAAAGGCATTGGCACGAAGTAAATCACCAAAATCTTGTCCAAGATTTTAATTCAGCTCCAGAGTGAGTAACGAAGAAAAAGATTCGCGAAAATTAAGATGAAAGAAAATACCAGGAAAATTTGATAATAATAATAATAATAATAATAATAAAGCGAGAATAGATAAGACACAACAAAATAGCAAATGTAGGCTATGCAGTGACAGAGATGAAACGATCAATCACATAATAAGCGAATGCAGCAAATTAGCGCAGAAGGAATATATGACTAGACACGACTGGGTCGGCAAGGTGATCCACTGGAAGATGTGAAGAAATTTAAATTTGACCAGACGAACAAATGATATATACACAACCCAGCACCTGTTCTAGAAAATAACACGCATATCTTCTATGGGACTTCAACATACAAGACCAGACCAAATAATAATCAACAAAAAAAAAAGAGAACTTGCAAAATTTTCGATTTTGCTGTCCCGGCTGACCACAGAATAATACTGAAAGAATGTGAAAAGAAGGATAAGTACCTCGACCCTGCCAGGGAATTAAAAAAACTGTGGAACATGCAGGTGACAATTATACCAATTGTAATTGGTGCTTTTGGAACAGTAAGTAAAGGATTACTAAAGGGACTGGAGGACTTGGAAGTTGGCGGACGGGTGGAGACCATCCAAATAACAGCATAATTGAGATCGGCCAGAATACTGAGAAGAGTCCTGGAGACTTGAGGAGACTTGCTATCACTCAATCTCCAGTGGAAGACCACCAGCATTAGCTGATGTGAAAAAACTATAATAATAATCATAATAAATCAGAATCTATCCTAGAAAAAGAGATGCACAGATATCTTTGGAATTTGAACTACGAACGGATCTCCCAAACTCAGCCAGTATTTATTAACGAGATGAAAAGAACTTGTCGTCTTGTTGATTTTGCCGTTCCAGCGGACCACAGAGTGAGAATAAAAGAAAGCGAAAAAATAAACAGATTCCAGGATCTTACCAGAGAACAGAAAAAAAATATGGAATATGTAGGTGACAGTGATAATAAATGTAGTTGGTAGTTGGTGCACTTAGAACCATTCCAGAACGCCTGTAAAAGATACTGTGGGAACTGTAGATTAGAGGAAGAAATCAAAATCATCCAGATCCCAGCACTATAAAAATGCCACTCAAATTCAAGCGAAAAACCATAAGTTAAATCTGTTGCAAAAAAACTCGTAAGCAAAATAATGATAATAGACAATGCTTTTAACAATAAATGGATCATTTGGGAATGAAATAACAAATATGGGACGGATAAAATAGAGAAGAAAGTCGTAAGTATTGTAAGTGCTTTAGACTTCTGTGATACAAATGCTCTCGTAGTTTACATAGTGAAGCAGTCGTAAATAGTGATATGGAGAACTAGGTTTCTCTAAAGCAAACAGGAACGTGAGTATGTATTACTGGGAGCTTGTTATACATGTTTGTTTGCGATACTCGTTACTCCACGCGTTCGAAAGAATTACGATCGAAGACAATTGAGGTAATAACAATTAACATTGATAAAATTACAAGTCTAACAATTATAATACTGCCCAGTCGATGGATGGTATTATACGCTGATTGTAAGATCCTCAACATCCAAAATAAGTGTTATGGTATGACACCCTGATAGTGAGGCTGCAGTTCTGGAAATTTGGTGAGTGTGGTGTGTGCTTTGAATGCCATTACTCTCAGGTGAATTCTGATCAGGAGTGGTAGTGCCTGTTAGGATCCCATCTATGGGTTTGGCCAGTCGGCTGGGGCTGCAGAATACACCGACTGTATCTCTGCCGAGAGGTAGGACTTCCCCAACGAGTGTCCTGATATGGCACTAAACAATCTCATGGTAATGCTGGAACTTTGGGGGAATGCAGAAAACCCCTTTATTACCATCGCTCTCTGGTCTACACTGGCACAGAGTGTTAGCACCTAATAGGGTCCTATCTATGGGTCAAATGGAACTAAACTGTGTGCTTATGCTGAATTGAATTGCTTGAAATATAACTGTTTATATGTATAAATAGGATTTGGCATCGAATAACCTACAATGGTTGATATACAATAAAACTAAATCAAACCCATCTTTGAGTGAAATAGATCTGTTCAAAAATTATTCGTATTAGATTTTAATATTTAATAAGTAACTTACTTGTTATTGATAGTTATTGGAAACCATATAATTGCTTGCAAATTATTAGTGTTCGACAGGAAGAATTAGAACTATATGGGTGCAAACAAATTATTATTAAATAGGAATAATTACTTTAATTAGCTGAGCATATGAATATATTAAACATGTGAACGCTGAAAAAAAAGGGATATAGACAGTGCAAAACTTAGATCAGCAAATTAGCCAGACTATCCGAAAAATGTTAATCCTTTAAAATATCTCGTTAAAGATAAAGAAGAGGAGGTTTCTAACCGTGGACAAGATTAGAGAAAATGTGACGATGTAGGCGATGGCAATCACTAAAGAGAATATTGAATACTATTTTATAAAGTGGAATTACCGAATGTCTTAAGTGGAATACTTTGAATAGAACAGAGGTACTCTCAGAAGGTTACTTTTTAAAATACCAAATAGCAAGATCATTTCTTGAACGGTTCCAAAATATAAACAACGTATTATTGCTTTTGTTTTCCTTCTTTTCTAAGAAATCTATTCAATGGTTATCAACAGAATTTTGTCAAAACATCACATTCCTAATCTTTCCTTTTGTTTTAAGCTTCTCTCTGGGCAGTCCTTGTACAGATCACAAATATGCTTTAGTGACATTTGGATTATTTAATGTTACCTAAACTACCAAGTCACAGAACTACTAATACTAATACGATTAGTAGTATTATACGACGATCATTCGATAAAAAAAGGGATATTACTTCAAGAGTTGGCTATATGTCTGTTTACGATTGCACCTTTTTAAAAGAAAACAATTGTGATGGGTCCTTTCATAGCCCTGAAGACTCTCAGCATGACACATCACCGAGAAATAAAAAGCTGAAGAACCCATTAATTGTTAAACTGCTGAGTAGACTAGACTCAGTGTCTAGTAATAAAGAAATAATTATGTGTTGGATCCCAGGCCACATCGAAGAGAGCAGAAATGAAAGAGCTGACTCGGTAGACAAATCGGCCTTAGATCTAAGCCCCGACAATATCTCCATTCCATATACTGACTTGAAACCCCAAATCAATAAATTCTTTCTAACAAAATGGCAACAACGCTGGAATAACAACATTAACAACAAACTCTTCCAAATAAAGCCCACTTTGGGAGAATGGAGACCAGCTTTCAGAAAATCAAGAAAGGAACAAGTCATTATATCACGATTACGGATTGGCCACACAAGTCTCACCCATTCTTTTATACTCAAGCAGGGACAGCCACGACAATGTTTGACATGCCAGACACCTTACAGCATTAAACATGTGCTAGTGGAATGTGGAAACCTTGCTATCACAAGAGAGCGGCATTTAAAACAGATAATATGAGAGATACGTTTGGGAACGTCCACGTGGATGATGTTCTCTCTTTCTTGAGAGATACAGGGTTATACCTAAAAATATGAATTTTTAAACAATTCTGGAAAATTCAACTTACCAATCAACTAAGAACAAATAAATTATTGTTGAATAGCAATACATGAAACCATTAAATCTCTGTGAGTAAAACTGTAATGAGAAATAATAACAACTACTTGGCTGTGCAAACAAATTATATCAAATAAACTGCCTCATGTTTGATAGAAATACTTGAAACCATTGACTCGTGTGCAAGTAAATGAGCTATTTTAAATTTTTTTTAAAAGTATGCTCTCTACCATATATGCGTTTACAAATTATGCATATCTAATTATGTGAATTGGATTTGGAATTAAATAACCGATAGTGGTTGATATGCCATAAACAACCAACCAACTATCAGCATGACTTTCTCCACTGACGGTTAAACGGTTTTTTTCTTTTCTGGGGAGTCACTGTGTTTAACACACTATCGACTGTCTTTTTTTCTCAGGTTTCCAGTAGCAAACCCACGTTTAGCCAATTTGTGAACATTTTTTGACAAAAACATTCTTCTCCATACACATCATTTATTCTTCTAAATTTCACTTGGTTAGCACTTCTCAACCAGCAAAAAACCTTGATGACTGACCTCTGTTTAAACCTGGTTTACTTTGCTTGACTTTCCGCCTTTTAGAATAGCCTCAAAACAATATAAATTTTTTGTATAAATCAATTCTAAACAATGCAGAATTTACATTTATGGAAACAAAAATTCTGAAAAATAATCATTTTGCTTCTTTTTTACTGAATGACGCTCGCATGTACCCAACCCTTCCGCCTCGGGCAGAATGTGACCTAAGATCCATTTTTGAGCGGAATAAAGCTGATTTGAAATCAGAATTTTCCTTCTCCTAGACTGATAGCTTAACCGAGACTAAAGAACCCGGTCTACCAGACTATTTTGCCCATAGTAAAGTTGGCGCGGGGGGGGGTGTAGCGTAATGGTTATCCTCTTGGAAAAGAATTGATAGATTCATGCCATTTTCATAGGCATTAACACAAAATGAAGCACAATCAGCCTTGTCCAAGATTTGAAATTTTTCCTTTTCAATTTAAGTAAGGTTTTAGATAAAAATTATTAAAAACGAAAATTTAAAAAATCCAGTATAATTATTATTATTATTATTAGTTGTAGTAATAGTGATTGCAGTTGTAAGAAAGAAACAAAATCCACAAAAGGAAGACGAAAGATAACTTCCTTAGGATGGATGGATAGATAGATATTTCCCATAATCTGTTAGATCACGGTGTGCCATGCCAAGTGCTTCCCTTTCATGGTGTTTGTCAGAGAAGCAGGAATTATTTGTAGGTGCTCATCCTCTCTCCTATAACCTATTAGTTCTTTGAGATGTCATGCAAGTAGTTTCCCTTGATGACATCTTTCAGAACAACGTAAGTTATTTGGTAAGACCCATTTCTTCTCCAAGAACTATGCAACCGGTTCTGCTGGGATACATGGCACGCTTAGTGTAACGGTTAACGTCGTAGGAAATGGAATCGGTGATCCGAGTTCAAATCTTGGACGAGGCTGCTTGAGTTACCCTTTTCGCAAATGTCCTTGACGGAAGCATGACTTCATCTGTTCTCGTTTCTCTCAACATATGGGTGAAAAAGAGAGTATACCGGGTCCTTTAGACTTTATTTGGTAACCAGTCTAGGAGAAGGAAAAATATAATTCATGCCAGCTATGCTCTGCTTAAAAAATTACCTCGTCATATACTGTCCGTGATGAAGGCGTTAGGTAAATACAAACTTCCCTTTCATTGTAGGCGACCATCTCCTCTCCCATAACTTAACAGTTCGTTGAGTAATTTCTTTTCATAACAGCTTTCAGAACAATGTAGGTTACTTAATATTGCCTATTTCTTTTTGGATACATGGTACCAGCACCAGAGAATGATCACTCAATCTAATCCATTATCGAATATTCAAGTTAACAGCTTTTACAAGACGAAAAGACTCTAACCATTCTACTATTCATTCATATCTACGAAAGAAACAAGTTCATGCCTTCCCAAGAACGTTAGTGCAAAGTGAAAGGATGCAATCTCAACTGGAGTTTGAATCCGGTTTGCTGATTTCATTCTCTGTGATCTTAACGCTTCGGATACCTTCTCCAATTACTTCCAAATAAAAGGGTGTGCATTAATGGTTTGCAAGCTAGTATAGCTGACAATTGTTATTGAATCTAATTTTTCCCTCATGCTCCATATTTCTGGCCTTGTGCCAAACTTAGCTTGGTTAATGAATACCGTTGGATAAGTCGGGAAACTCTCGTGATGGTGTTTTGAAACAACTTATTTTGCATATTTTGATAGCTAAGAGCTTGGTGAGGGTTAGAGGTCTGATAGCAGACAAACTCCAGCTAAGATACCCTGTCCTTCTTGTTTATTTAATCCTAAAAGAATGGTTCCTTTATTTGATAGACCCCCGACCACTACCAAAAATATATTCTATCTTATTTTATTTTATTTTGACTGAAGCAAAAAAAGATGGCGGCTCGCAGATAGATGCAAACGGTTCATTAAGAAAAGAAAAAGGAGAAAACGCTTAGAAGAAGAAGAAGAAGAAGAAGAAGAAGAAGAAGAAGAAGAAGAAGAAGAAGAAGAAGAAGAAGAAGAAGAAGAAGAAACAAGTCAATAGATAACAAAGAGAGAAGGAAAGGAAAAGAGAATAATAAAAACAGTAAAAAGAGTAAGAAAAAGGGTTTAAGGGAAAAATAGTAAGAGAAAACAGGAAAGTCAAGGAAATAGAAAGAAAGAAAGAAAGAAAGAAAGAAAGAAAAAGAAAGAAAGGCTGAGAATTTAAAAAAGAAATAAAAAAAATTTTATGTTAAAAGAAAGGGAAGTGGAAAGGAAAGAAAATCATGGGAAAAATTAAGAAAATAAGGCTGTGAGTTTATAAAAGAAAGAAAGAAAGAAAGAAAGAAAGAAAGAAAGAAAGAAAGTTTGATAGTTGAAAGTTGAAATAAGGAAAATAAAATCTAAAAATCAGAAGAAGGAAGAAGAGAAGGAAAAAAAAGAAAAACTGTCAATTTAAAAAGGAAAGAAATAAATTAGTTCAAAAGAAAGAAAGAAAGAAAGAAAGAAAGAAAGAAAGAAAGAAAGAGAAAAAGAAAGAAAACCGGAAGAAAGAAAGAAAGAAAGAAAAAAGAAAGAAAGAAAGAAAGTCTTTGAGTTTTAAAAGGCTTGAAAAGAATGAATAACAAAATTCATAGTATATTCCATTCAGTTTTAGATAGTAAAATGGACAGATAAAAGAATTAAAGAAATGATGTAGGAAAAAAGCAAACAAAAAAAGAGTGCAAGAAATACGCAAAGAAAGAAAGAAAGAAAGAAAGAAAGAAAGAAAAGGTAAGTATCTGTTTGAAAGAAAGAAATTGCTGCAGACAGGATTTACCCACTGAAAGAAACCACGTGACATTCATGATGAATTTCTTTCCGAGAACTATGTCCATTCACGTTTATCCATTTCTTTTTCTTTTCGTTGTTATTCTAGTTAACTTGCACTGATTCCTTCCTTCTCCGAATTTTCCCCTTTTATTTCGATTTAATCACGAAGCCACTCGACTGAAAATCGCAGCTGCTACGAAAATAAACGCATACAGCATTTTGAAGATATACTTTTGTTATTTAAATAGTTGATGATGTGCTCTGGTGATAGTAGTTGTGGTAGTGGGAAGAGGGATTTTTTTGCTTTGTTTTATTGTGTTTTGTTGTTTTTTTATATACGTTTGATGATTGTTGTTTGTTTTTAGAGGCTTTCCTCTTTATTGATTTCATTTACACACAAGAGTTCCAAAGGGAGATAACTCTTAGGCGGAAAATAATGGGGTGCACAAGCACTTTTCAGACAAGGAGAAGACGTTGGATTTTTGTGATAGAGAAAACTGGTTGGTTTTCTCTATTTCCTTATTTTATCTCTTTGACGTTTATTTAATCGGATTATTCTGTGCTTTATTTATCTATTTCATTCCTTTTTTTTCCTTTCTTTATGTTTGTTGCTTATTATTCATTTATTCGTTTTTAATTTTCTTTTTATACTTTCGGTTATCATTTCACGTTCTTTTTTTTTTTAACTTTTTGATTTCTTTCTTTCTTTCTTTCTTTCTTTCTTTCTTTCTTTCTTCCATTACTTTTATTTTTCTTTCTTTCTTTCTTTCTTTCTTTCTTTCTTTTTTCCATTACTTTTATTTTTCTTTCTTTCTTTCTTTCTTTCTTTTTTCTATTACTTTTATTTTTCTTTCTTTCTTTCTTTCTTTCTTTCTTTCTTTCTTTCTTTCTTTCTTTTAGATTCTATCATTAAACTATTTTTCATATCTTTCTTTCTTTTCTCTTACTGTCTTACTTTTCTTCCTGTTTTCATGTCTTTTCTTTTTTTATTCTCTTTTATTTGTTCAGTTTGTTTCTCTCCTCTTTCCTTGACCGCACAAAGCCATCTTAGATATTATTCTAGGGTCAACAACAGGAAACTGTTTGCCACGTATCACGTAAAGCGAGATAAGAGTTCAGGGAAAAGAAAGAGAGAAAGAGAAAAAAAATCCCGCTGACATGAGTTTGACATTACAACTCTCTATTGAATAAAGATAAGCACACTCCTACACGTCCAGACTTAGAAGGGTGAGTGATAACCACGACGATGTAAACACGGGAGATTAAATAACAAATCTTACACTGAATTTATTATACAAATAATTTGATTATTGCAGTAATAAGTAGCATTTTACTTAGCGATGATAGGAAAAACTGATAGCGAAGAATCCCAGAAAAGCTACGGCGATACGTAGGTTTGAGCAGCATATGTCTGTTTGTCTCAAGGTAGCTTCTATTACACCTCTCTCTCTCTCTCTCTCTCTCTCTCTCTCTCTCTCTCTCTCTCTCTCTGTCTTTACCAACCCCTATTATCGAGCAGTTTTAAAACCGAGTTTAACAAGTTTTGGTACAGTTTTCCTTCTCCTAGACCGGTTGCCATACCAAGGTCAAAGAACCCAGTGTTCCTACTATTTACCCACAACTAGAGGGAGAATAATTGGATGCATACCATTTCCGATGTTATTAGCATTAAGTGAAATGCAAACAGCCTCATATAGTATTTGAAATCGGGTCATATATATATATATATATACAAATACTTTTATTGGTTCACTGAGAGAAAAATAAATGTTTAAAATAAATAGGTTTGCAAATAAATTTCAATGTGGTACATTGAAATTATCATATATATATATATACATATCGTATGGAAATCAGTTAAGTTTACACACACGCACACATATATATATATATGTGTGTGTGTGTGTGTGTGTATAGTGTTTGCCTCTTCTTTGCTGAAGGAGGCCATCTCCTTGATTCGCTAAGTGTTCCGATAAGAACGCATGTGACTCCTCTGGATAAATATATCTTTGCAAGCCCAATCACATGTATGACAAATGAATTAGCTCTCTTTTTCATTAACATTGCCAACCTGCACTCTCATATGACCTCTTTAAATCGCCGCAGATCTCCACACTTTGACACGAGTTCTCAGAAGGTTGCTGCTAGATAACATTTCTAAAACGAGTCTTCGATATTTAGCTTTTATTATTTCTAAATACCCTTAAGTGAGACAAGATTTCATAATTATATATATATATATATATATATATATATATATATATATATAAGGGAACTCAACTGATTTCGATACAAAAAATAGACTCGAGGAACTGTAATTTTTATTGCTGTATTTTTACATTTATAAGCCAACCGGCGCACTTGCGCAAATTTCGAAAGTTCGACAAACTTTGCAGACGACAGTATTTAACTTGCTGCGAAACATTTGAACGATCAAAATCCAAATTAATTTTAGAAATTTTTCCCTCAAAAGATATAAAAAATGCAATTTCTTAGCCGATTAAATTCATCGATAAATCAATTTTCAAACTAATTTTGAGCCTAGTTAAATAAGCGAAGAAATAAATATTTCTTCAGTAATTATGGTTTTGTCTATTCTTACTTAACTTACACTTAGTATGAAATAAAACATTTCATACACATAAACTTTCGACAGGTTAATGTTAATTTTAAGGCATCTTCTCAATCATCAGACGTATACAGAAAATACATTCTTGTCCGAATGATTAATGGTCATATGTCAAAATCGTTCCAATTTACTCAACCGTTTTGATACTCGCAGGATGTGACATAAAGTCAATTTTAAGCGGAGTACAGTTGATTTGAACTCAAAGTTTTCCTTATCGTTGACTGATTATCAAACCAAGGATAAAGAACCCAGTCTGCCCAGCTATTTACCAATAGTTGGAAGGTGAAGAGACGGATTCCTGCCTTTCCTGAGAGTATTAGTGCGAAATGAAACGCTTACAGCTTCGCCCAAGATTTGTACTCCAGTCACCGATTCTATTTCTTACGACGATTTACACACAATTGTATGGCATCAAGTATTCCTATCTACTGCATATGATTTTTAAACATATTTATTTGACCAATAGATGGGACCCTAAAAGATACTAGCACTCCGGGTCAGAGAGACCTAGAAGTAATAACAATCAAAGGGTACTCTACACTCCTCATAGCACTAAAACAGGAGCCTCACCATCAGATTCAATTCTGCGTCATACTCAGGACACTATTTTTTTTTCAGTGATAAGTACCATTTTACTTAGCGATAATAGGAAAAACTGATCGCGAAGAATCCCAGAAAAGCTAGTAAGGAGTAAGTCCTGACGACAGAGCATATTCTTGTTTGTTCAAATACTTACGTGCAGTATTCTCTGTGTTTTTTGTAAATGTTTCTGTATTCATAATCTTATGAAAATCAACCACGTTGACCTAGAAAAAAAAAAGGAATTTTACTTGAACGAAGACAATATGAAAGTCTTAAAATAAATATATAAATAAAAATAAAAATAGAATAAACATCTTCGTACAGTCCAATGAAACATCAGAGACTATTGTTTATTGCTGAGAGTTTGGAATCAGCTGTAGTCTCTTCAATTCACAAGTCAAAAAAATGTATGTAAATAAAAATAAAAAATTTAAAAAAGACTATTAGTTCTTCGCAGTTATACAGAAATGATAATATCTGTCTGGAGCGAAATCCATGCTTGTTGATTTCCACGACGAACTTCTTTGAAAAGAAGAATTACCACCAGGAATTTAAAAAGAAAAAAAAAACTTGGAATAACTAGTAATCACGGCTTGCGATGACAAAGAGCCAAGTGGAACGTAATTGATTGAATGCTTTTCTAATAGACACAAAGAGACATAGCACCGAGTAACCCCTGTGAAAGTAGGATCCCGAAAGAAGTGCAAAGCGCACATAGATACTCTCTTTTCATGGAGTGTACTCACAGACTTTACAAGAAGATATACACGCAGTCGTCTGGGGCTGTAGAATACGCCGACTGCAATTCATTGCCATTACTTCCCGATCAAACTCAGACTGGGAGTGGTAGTACTTGGTAGGGTCCCATCTATTGGTCAATGAAACTATCTAATCATTTACTGTACGAGAAATTATTTAACTGTGTGAAAGCAAATGAAAAATATTAAATTGAACTATTATTAAGAAGTAGTCCTTGAAACCATTTAACAGTATGCAAATGAATGAATAATGAATAGAATTATTAGTGCTAGTTAGCAACACTTAAAATCTTTGACCTGGTATTTTTATCAATATTATATAGAATTATTAGTGTTAAGTAGCAATACTTAAAACCACTTAACTCAAATAATAAATAGCAATGCTTGGAACCCTCTATGTGCAAACAAATAATTGCTATCAAATAGAATTGTTAGTGTTATATTGTAATACATAAAAACATCTAATTACTTGCAAAAATAACTATTAGAGTAAGATAGCAAGAATTAAAACCATTTAATATTGTACGAACAAATAATCTCTCTCATTTAAAATGTTACCTACAAACTATTTGTTTACAAATTATATATATATATATATATATATATATATATATATATATATATATATATATATATATAATTTGTAAAGGAATAGTTTGTAGCTATCTATAAAGAGGATTGGACATTAAATTACCAACTAATTACACATACACACACACACACACACACACACACATATATATATGTATATATAAACAGTATTTGGCATTAAATGACAAACACGCGTTGATATGCCATAAAACACAATCAACCAGCGAATTATATATACACTATATATGTTTAAAAAGGATTTAGGATTTAATAACCAACGAATGTTGATATGCCATAAAGCACAACAAACCAACAAATCCACCAACACACACACACGCACACATATATATATGTGTGTGTGTGTGTGTGTGTGTGTGTATGTATAAACCAGATGTGGCATTAAGTAACACACGACGGTTGATATGCCTTAAAACACTATCAACCAACGAATTATATATATACTGTATATGTTTAAAAAGAATTTAGCATTTAATAACCCAAGAGAGTTGATATGACATAAAGCACAACCAACCAACAAATCCCACCACACACTAACGCACACTCACACGCACACATATATAAATATATATGTACATATATATCACACACACACACACACACACACACACACACACACACACACACACATATATATATATATATATATATATATATATATATAAACCGGATTTTGCATTAAATAACACACGTGTGTATATATGCTTTAAAACACAACGAAACAACAAATCATATATATATATATATATATACACTGTATATGTTTAAAAAGAATTTAGCATTTCATAACCCTCGAGAGTTGACATGCCATAAAACACAACCAATCAACAAATCCCCCACACATATATATCTGTATACATATATATCTGTATACATAAATATAAACGGAATTTGGCATTAAATAACACACGACCGTTGATATGCCTTAAAACACAATCAACAAACGAATCATATATACATACTGAATATGTTTAAAAAGAATTTAGCATTTAATAACCCTAGAGAGTTGATGTGCCATAAAACACAACCAAATAATCAACCAATCAAGAACATAAGCGTCCTCATTTTCAAAAATGTTTCTTTTAGTCACTGCTGATGTAAAAACGCTGTTGTCTTTCTCAAAACTCATTTTGAATAGTTTTTCGTTCAAAATTCGATTACAGCAACTGCCGTTTTATAGTTGGCTTTTTTTTCTTTTCTTTCTTTTTTTTTTTTTCAAAATTTACTTTCCAACTAGCAAATTGTTCGTGGAGTCCCTGTTGCGTAGTGACTAACGTGCTAGTGTGCGACAATATAGTGAGTTCGAACCCCGGTCGTGCTAAGTTCCCTTTCGGATTAATTCTCTTGGGAAAGATATAAAACCTATCTCCCTATTATGAGTTAAATAGAACAACCTTTTTTTTTCAAATGGATGTCTTTGGCATTAGATAACCCACAAAGGTTGTTATGCCATTAAAAAAAGAAACCCGATCCAATTGTTTTTTTGTTTTTTTCAAAACTTTAAATTTAAACGCGTACAAATTTGATATAAAAAATGACAATACATGTTAATTTATGGAAACTGCATATGTACCAGCAACATTTTTTCTATCCGTTTATTTTTTGAAAGGTGTTGGTTGGTTGTTTGGGGTTTTATGGCATATCAACCTTTGTAGATTATTTAATGCCAAATCCATTTTTATGAAAATATTTCTATTTCAAACAATTCAGTTTAACAAAAGTACGCAGTTTAAATATAAGTACAGTTTAAGTGAGAAAACATTTCTATTTCAAGCTATTCAGTTTACTCAAGCAGTTCTAATTCAGTTTAGTATGAGTACATATTTTGTTTACACACAGTTAAATGTCAAAACAGTTCTATATTAAACAAATCAGTTTAGTGTAAGTATAGTTTCAATGTCAAAAATCAGTTCCATTTAAAATAATTCAGTTTAGCATAGGCACGCATTTTGAATGCAAGTACGGTTTAATTGTCAAAAACATTTCTATTTCAAGCTATTCAGTTTAGTCAAACAATTCAGTTTAGCATAAGTATGCCGTTAGTTATATTTAACCCATAGATATGGCCCTATCAGGTGCTACCACTCCGGGCCAGAGTGGACCTGGGAGCGGTGGCAATAAATGGATACTCTGCATTCCCCAGAGCTTCAGCATTAATGGAACCTCACCATCAGATTGCTTAGTGTCATATCAAGGACACTCGTTGGTGGAGGGGGTCTTACCCCTCTGCAGACGTGCAGTTGGTGTATTTTACTGCCCCAGCTGACTGGACAATTCTTTGAAAGAGTTTGGTCCACTGAAGGAAAGTTTTTATCAGAAACGTACTAAAAAATTATGAATTTGCTTAGCAACTAAATTATAGTGCGGTAAACACGCGTAGAAATTGACTGATTTTTACGGCATGTCAAACCGTACAGTGTTCTTTTATGCCGAGCAGTTAGGGAATTGTGTTCCCTTATATTTACATTTTTTAATCATTTTTTGGGCGTTTTTTAACACGGTTATATGATATCAAGTATTCCCATCTAAAGCAAAAAATTTGCTCACAGTTGTAGGGTTTCAATAACTCCAATCTAATACTAATAATTACATGATTTAAATAATACTTATTTCTATTTGATAATACTCATTTGTTTGCACACAGTTATATGGTTGCAAGTGTCTAAAATAATAAACCTCGGTAAATGGAAGGGTGAAGCCCTCGTAGCAAAGTGGTTAAAGTACTTGTCTACGACATCGTAGCAAACAAGTTCGAACTCCAGTTGTGCTATTACGTTCATTTTCAGATTTATACCTTTAGGAAATGTATGATCCATCTTGTCCCCCAAGCTATGGGTTAAATAGTATCACTACTGTTCTCCCACAAGGATGTCTTTGACATTAAATGGGACATGAAGTTTGATATGCCATTAAACAAAGAAACCAACCCAAATCTTAGTAAACAATTATAGTTTAAGTTACGATCCATCTTGTCCTCCAAGCTAAGGGTTAAATAGTATCACTACTGTTCTCCCACATGGATGTCTTTGACATTGAATAGCACATGAAGTTTGATATGCCATTAAACAAAGAAACCAAACCAAATCTTAGTAAACAATTATAGTTTAAGTTACTATTCTCAATACAAGCAATTTGCAGTTATGAGGTATCATGCATTCTGATACCAATGATTTCTAAACAATTCTATTTGATTAAAAGATAGTACCCTAAAAGGTACAACGACTCCAGGTCTGAGTTGACTTGGGAGTAACGGCAATCAAGGAATACTCTGATCTCCAGAAATAGAGCTTTACAATCAGATGCAGTTTAGTGACATACTCAGCGCACAATCTTTTAGGGAGATCTTACTCTTCTAGTAGGGATACAATCAGCAACTTTTAAATAAGAAGTCCTTGTAGTAGAGTGGCTAACGTGCTGGACTGTGACATGGTTGTAAGCGAGGTCGAACTCCCCTCGCTCTGTTACGTTCACTTTCGGATTAATACCTCTGGAAAAGGAAAAAACCGTCTCATCCCTCGGCTATGGTTTAAATAGTACGACTACTGTTCTTCTCCAAGAATGGTTTTGGCATAAGAAAACTTACGAATGTTGGAATGCTATTAAAACCAATAAAGTAAACTAAATCCCGCCGATAGGGTGATAGAAATTGGCGTGTATTCATATCTATAATAATGTAACCTTATCTAAAACTATCTTGACAAGAAGTTATAAATCACTGTGAATCTTGCGATCCGTGTGGTACATTGTAAGAGAACAGTTGAATAGTCTGAATTATGAGGGCAAATATTACACTATCATAAACATAACCGCGATTCCATTTGATGGCATTAAATCCGACACTCATTGGGTACAGTTGAATTTTATTCATTCAGTTCAATTCATAGCTTACACAATAAAAGCAAAATACTTACTTTGTTTAGCGTAAGGAAATAGTTATCTTTTAAGACGGTTTAAATAACAATGCGGTCAAAGTTTCTATTCATTTCCCCTCAAAAATTTGAACAGTGCTAGTGTCCCAGAAGAAATAAAAGCTACTTGTAATAAACTTTGATTTAGAATGACGGCAAGAAATTGAACGAAGAATATATATATATATATATATATATATATATATATATTAGTGGAGAAAATTTACAAGTGCTCAACGACTCTATAATAGAGCCTGTATAAAACTCAGAAATATAGGAAATCATGAACACTAGAAATTCATAAATTTAAGTTTCATTAGATGGTTGGTTAGTTGGTGTTTTATGGCATATCAATCTTTGTGGGTTATTCAAAGGCAAATGCTCTCTCTCTCTATATACATATATATATATATCTATATATAATATTACATAGTATGCGATTGTCTCTGACTTACTTGGTGGGTTGGTGGCCGTCCTACTGCGGTATAATTCGGAGAGTGCTCATTATCTGTGATGGAGATACTATATAATATGATTATAAATAAATATATATTAGCTTATATATATATATATATATATATATATATATATATATATATATATATATACAAGTGTGTGTGTGTGTGTGTGTGTGAGTGTGAATAGATGGTAAGTAATTTTATCTTGAAACAACTTCTTGCCCAGTCGAATGGGGCTGTAGAATACACCGACTGCACCTCTGCAGAGGGATAAGACCCCTTCCAACGAATGTCCCGGATAACACACTAAACAATCAGATGGTGAGGTTCCAGTGATGCTGAAACTTTATTGCCATCGCTCCCAGGTCCACTCTGGCACGGAGTGGTAGCATCTGATAGGGACCTATCTATGGGTTAAATAGAACTAAACTGCATACTTATACTAAACTGAATTGTTTGAATTAGAACTGTTTGACTAAACTGAATAGCTTGAAATAGAAACGTTTTTGACAATGTAACTGCGTATTTATACTTAACTGAATTGATTGAAATGGATCTGTTTTTGACATTGAAGCTGTACTTATACAAAACTGATTTGTTAAATAAAAACTGTTTTGACATTTAAAGAAATCTATACTTATACGAAAATGAATTGGCTAAATTAGATCTGTTGAATAAACCGGAAAGCTTGAAAAAGAAATGTTTTTGACTATTAAACGGTGTACTCACGGTAAATTGAATTGTTTGAAATAGAACTGATTATTTATTTAAAAATGGATTTAAGTAGAACTAAATTGCGTACTTATGCTGGAATGATTTCTTTAATTAGAACTGTTTGACTAAATCGAATAGCTTGAAAGAGAAATAGTTTTGACAATTAAACTGTGTACTCATGCTAAACTGAATTGTTTGAAATAGAACTGACTTGCATAAAAATGGATTTGGCGTTAAATAACCTACAGAGGTTGATATGCTATAAAAACAATCTAACCAACCAACTTCTTAGGGCTTTTTTTTTTTTTTTGGCGTACAGTTCAATGTTTACAAGCATTGCAATTTAACATTAGTAATTCTATTTATCAAGTATTCCTTGGTGATATAAATAATTTGCATGCAGCTGTAAGATTTTAAATAACGAATAATAATAATAATAATAATAATAATAATAATCTCCTGTAAATGACTGAACAGGAGCCTCATCATCAGAAGCAATTTAGGGTAATGCCCAGGATACTCGTTGCGGTGGGAGGAATCTTTGGCGCAGTCGGCACATTCTATAGCCCCATCCGACAATGCGTTTCGAGCTTCATGCAGTATATACTATCATATAATTGAAAGGAGTCTCTGTGAAGTCGTGGCAAATGAGTTGCACTGCAACATTATAATAAGCAAGTTTGAACTGCAATCACTCTGTTACGTTCACTTGAGGAAACATCATCATCAACATCATCATCATGACGAACTGCTAGCACGGATTTCTCTGACTCTCTCCCTCTCACCCACCATTTACCTCTATCAGTTGAGGGTCCGTCATGTGTCTCCGTGTTTAGTGGGTACGTCTAACAGAGGCTATTACTAGTAGGAGACACAACGTGCCGCTAAGTTCGGGATTCAGCATATACGTGCGTTCCTTATTAGTAGCAAAGGGAAAAATGTGCGTCTATCTCAGCCGAGGTGGTAAAAGCTATTAAGAAAGCTTATCTTTGGCGCCAGGAAGCCCCTCTTTTTAGGTATGAGTCGATTTCGCTTCCTGCCAGAGGCCTCTTGGGAAACTGTTGCCTTTGAATTTATTTATTCAATTTTTTCAATTTATTTTCTTTTTTTTATTTCTTTTTAATCCCTGTAAATTCGCTACAAACGATGTAGGCATTAAGAAAGTCCACAATCATTCTAAACAGGTAAATACTTCATACTTAGTATCAATATGAATATTCTAAAAGCCAATGTATTGATAAAGTTCACAATCATTTTAAACAGGTAATCACTTCCTACTTATTTGCAATATCAATGTTTTAAGAACCAATGTATAAGTAAAGTTAGAAATCATTTTAAACAAGTAAAGGACATTTGACGGGAATGTGTGTGTTTGTGATCGTTGGGACACTGATATCGATAGTTTTTATCAGACAGTGACTGAATTGACGTAGATATAACTTAAATTAAATTTGGCCAGTGACTTCAAAACTTAAGAATCACCATCAAATGCAGCTCAGTGTCACTCCTAAGACACCGCTTTTTTATAGTGTTAAAGGGTCTTACTTCCCGGTAGGGTTTGCTATCGGCGTATTCTAAACTCCATCGACAGAGGGGGTGAACTTTTTGTTAACAACTACTGTATAATTGGCCTAATGAGTAGTGTTCGCCAAAGGCCCAGGAGACCAGGGTTCAATCCCAGGTTGAGTCATACCAAATACTCAAAAATGGTACTCGATACCGCCTTGCTTAGCACTCAGCATTATAAAGTAAGGATCAAGGGTAAAGTTGAGCAATCCAGGGAATGGAGTAGCGCCCTCCCTTACACCTCGGTGTGGTAGCTGTTGAAAAGGGTGCCTTCGGGTTACCCTCGACTAAGTTCGCCAACTTTATTACTTTATATATATATATATATATATATATATATATATATATATATATATATGCGTATGTGTGGCTATCTAAGAACGCACGTGTTCGTGTTCGTTCTATGTCAGTGTTTTCTCACGACGTCTACGTCTAGTCGGGCTTATCTGTGAGATAAGACAGACAACGTAGAATATGAGTTAAACTCGAACAAAAATGAAACTGACGTGGCAAAAATATAAAGATAAAAACAGATGAGTAAAAACACAGGAAAATCCGAAGACCTTGCTCTGTTGTAGTAGGTTGAATCCTGGGTCAAGCTGGGGAAGTGGTGTGGAAGTGACGGGACAGAGATTTAGGTGGTGTGGCTGCCGTCCGAATAAATGTTTGCCTCCCCGCTGCTTATCATCGCACCTGATGACGCCACCCACGTAAAACGACGGAAGAGATCTGGTAAGACGGGGAAAACCAGTTTTCTTCAAAACGAGTTTTGGTTTGTCATCAAAATATTGAATTCAAATTAAAAGAAAAATGGCAGAATTCCAGTTATAAAGAAAAGAAAAGCATGGATCGACATTTAATCTCTCTCTCTCTCTCTCTCTCTCTCTCTCTCTAACTTGCTCTCTCTTTATCTATCTGTTTGTCTCTTTCTTTCTATTTCTCACTCACTGTCTCTCTCTCTCTATCTCTCTCTCTCTCTCTCTTTATCTATGTCTCATCCATTCTCTTTCATTTTTTCATTCACTCTTTCTCTCTTTTTCTCTCTCTATCTGTCTATCTGTCAGTCTGTTCAATACTCACTATGTATTTAACTCTCCCTCTCTCTCTCTCTCCCTCTCTCTTTCTCACTCTCTCTCTCTCTCTCTCTCTCTTTCTTAATAATATTATGTTAAATGAGTAGAGTATTCGCCAATTGTCCGGAAGAACGAAGGTCAGTCCCAGGTCGAGTCATACCAAAGACTCAAAAAATAATGCTTGATGCCGCCTTGTTTAATACTCAGCATTATACGGTAAGAATCAGGGGATGGAGTAGCGTCCTCCCCTACACCTCGGTGTAGTAGCTATTGAAAAAGGAACCTACTGGATACCCTCGACAATGGTCGCCAACAACATCAGTCCATGAAGTTGTCATGTCAATGAAAATACGAACGCTGATTATTATTAAACTTCAAAAAAGTGGGATACAAAAAACGTTCATAATTTTGCTAATGAATGTTATCTAAGCTTTGGGTTGATATGAAATAATTATTATTGTGTGTGAAATAAAATACTGACAGTAATACATTATAATTAAATGGTATGTTAAAATTAAAGTGTTTTGGAGATAAGTTTTTTTATCATTCTAACCGTTTAAACCTTTGCCAAAATAAGTGGAATATTGATTTGTTTTAATATTAATCTTGCCAGATGAAATGATACGTTATATTAGGTTATTCGAAAAATAATGCTGTCGCCGTTAAAGATTTCTTAGATAAAATGTTCCAGCAGTGTACACAGAAAGACATTGATGCGTGGATATAAACAGCTCACGTGGGCTGACAGCCGGAAGTGGATCAGGTGGTTTGAGATCCGGAACATATAGGCGTTATGAAATTATATATACACAGGTATCTACAGAGATACCGTCAGTCACGTAGTCACAGTCAGATAGTCAGACACAGAGTCACGAGAGCCACGGCCAGCGGAGTGCCCAGAGGGAGTGGGAGCTCAGCGGCCCACAGATGGCTCTCAGTTGAGAACCTTTCATCTAAGAAGCCAAAATGTAAGGCGCTGAATAGGGAATCCCAACGTGTGTTTAGAAAGGGTCAATGTAGCAGTCCTCCGCCAGTCTGTGTTTATCTGTCTCCGTCTCCTTATCTCTTTCACACTTACAGAAGCTTTGACACTTACGAGAGAAATAAAGATAGTTATATTTTTTTATAAAGAAATGTGTTGTTGCGTCTTCCTAATTGGTATACAACACTGTCCGATTTTAGTATAAACTGTTTATATCCTTTTCAAACTAATTATTTTCATTGTAATTGTTATGAAAAATTCATATTCCAAATGATTAAAATATCGTCTCTGTTAATTTTATATCGCTTATTTCAGAATTTGTTTTTGAAGGTTATATGCCTCTAATCATAAATATGAAAAAAGAAGTGATGTGTTTACTTTTTTGGCAAACGTCAAACTTGATCATAATTTTGTTTCATCACTATAATTGGCCACATTTGTTTAGATAACAATGCTCGGCCACATGTTGCCTGGAATTAGAGACTTTGCCGCATTCACCACATTCTTCTGATCTGTCACCCACCTACTACTATATTCTGAAGCCTCTTGATACTTTTTCACGCAAAAAAAAAACCGTTCCAAAGGAGAAATGGAAACTGTATGGAAAGATTTCTTGGAATCAAAACCTCTTGAGTTTTATCATAGAAACATAACTAAGTAAAGTTGGCGACCTTTGTCGTGGGTAACCCGAAGGCTCTCATTTCAATAGCTACAGCGCCAATGTGTAGGGGAGGGCACTACTCCGTTCCCTGGATTGCTTCACTTTACCATTGATCCTTATCTTATAGTGCTGAGTGCTTAGCAAGGCGGCATCAAGTACCATTTTTTGAGTCTTTGGTATGACTCGATCTGGGATTGAACCCCAGTCTCCTGGACCATTAGTGAACACTCTACTCATTAGGCCAATGGCCCGGTCTATAAATAACACTTGTTAATCGAAGGCAGAAATCGGATTTTGACTAATTAAAACAAATTCATTTATTCAAGAATAAAACTTTATTCTAAAATCGGATAGTATTTTCCGAACCACCTAATAAAATCCAGGTAATGCTACCGGGAGTATTCCGAAGAAAATATTCTGAGTGAAATCACATAGAGGTTGCAGGTTCAATCCCAACTACAGGTAAGATAACAAAGAATACTTACTATAGCCTAACACTAATATCCGGTCATCGTTAACAGAATTAGGAAAATCTACCTTCCCGAATTAAATAAAGGGTTCAGTTCGAGGTTTTCTATGGACTCCTGAGTTCAACATGAAAGACCTGAAGAAGGCTGAAGGACATATCGGCTGAGTTGCTATGAAGATAAAGACAAAAGTCCAAATATTTTCAGTATTAAAAAAAAGGTTTTGTTCATTGTCCATTTTTATCTTGTCCATTGTCCATTTTATCTCTACACTTTTTGACCAAAACCACGTATATCTTGACTCATTTGTTATATTTCATTTTTTTTAAATTTATTTTTGCTTATCTTTGCAAAAGTTTAAATAATTTTGTTGATGCTTTAATTTTTTTCGTGATGGGTGGCCGTACAACTGCCGGTTTGTGGGGTGCTGTCTCCAGGACTTGTTCAATATTGCTCGCAGCATTATTGTGTAGTTGCCGTCAAGCCTTTTCTCCTTACGTTTAGTTAGCGTCGATGTAGTGCGTCCATATAGCAGTATCGACACGACCGCTGCTCGGAAGAAACTGGGTTTCCTTTTATCGGTCAGGTCTGAATTCCATATGACCGATAGGCTATCGATAGCTGTCCATGCTTTGCTAGTAGCGTATCGATGACTTTCTCGGTTGATGTGACACTGCTTCCTAGGTAGGTGAACTTGTCAACTAGTTTCAAAGAGTCCTGGGGACCGCACGCCACAAAGTAACAGCTGTGCGGCCACCTACCACCCATCACAAAAAATATCAAAATTAGACGAACCAGACATGCGGGACACTGCTGGAGAAGTAGGGACGAGCTCATAAGGAATGTACTCCAGTGGAACCCTTCACATAGATGTGCAAAGACAGGACGACCAGCAGCTCTGTGCCGATACGGGATGTAGCCCTGAGGATCTGCCGGAGGAGAGGGACGATAGAAAGGGGTGGCGAGAGAGGCTCAATGATATCCGTGCTGATAGCGTGACATGATGATGATGATGATTGATGCTCTACAACTTTATCCGATATCTCGATGCGACATTTATTCCACGATTTTAATTATTTAGTTTTCTTATATCTTTTATCTTTATTTTTTATTTTTTGTAAACCAGTTCACATACCTCGGTAGCAATATCACATCTTCTGAAAGAGATTCCAACATACGCATAGCTAAAGCTTTTGTCAAATTACCTACCAAATGGAGATCTGATCTCTCTGATAAAATATAACGGGATTTCTTACAAACTGTAGACGTGTTAAGAGTACTTTAGGGTTTCACCACTTTAACCAAAACTCTTGGAGAAAAGGCCAGATAAAAACGACTCAAGAATATTACATGCTGTTTTGAAAAAATTCAAGAAGCAGCACTCTACAAAATAGCCACTGCATGGCCACTTATCTCCCATCTGACAAACCATCCAAGTAAGACAAGCAGTACATGCTGGGTGTTGCTGGTTAAGAAAGAACTCTTAAGTGATGGCCTCCGATCAACTCTTACAGATGGACACACCAGTGATGGCAGACCTGAAAAAAAATTATATATATCAACTCTTTGTGGATACCTGATGCTGTCTTGGGGACTTATTCAATGTGATGAACGATGGAGGCAAATGGTGATAGAGAGTCGGTATGTCATGATAATGATTATGATCCGATAGTTGTAAGTATTCTATCATAACACACTAAAAACGACACACGACAGCGAGATGTTTATTAGTGCCATTGGGTTATAATGCTTTTTGTGAATAAAGCAATTTCTAATCCAATCTACAACTTAATAACAATAGTGTGGGGGTTGTTTTCACGCTCACCTCTAACATTATACTTTCTGCAGGAAGATAACTATTAATGTTAATTATCGAAACGCTACCCTTATTTATGAGTTAGATGGAATTTAAATTGACAATAAGTTTAACAGCTACCGAAGGCGTCATTTAAGTAAATGAAATTGTACTTAACATATCATCAGAAGGTTAATATTACTTCAATGATTACTGGATCCTAAGCAAATATAAGTAAAGACTTTCTGTTTTCCATTTTCCCCTTGCATGCGACTAAAGTTAACACGCAGGCGGTGGTTCTGACTATCCAATTATTTTGATACCGAACGGCATTCAAATAAGGCCCCGTGGGTGAGTGTGTAGGTGACCTATTTAATCGTTGATTCATCACTAGATTTCACATCCGATCACAGCCGTTATCCTTTCCTCTGACCCAGGGAGGCCATTAATACCAAGACTTCCGAAATCAAAATCCATCCTTATTCCATCAACGTTCTGATCTTCATCATATAGAATGATCTTCCGGTAAATCGATAACTGGATTATTGATTACCTTGAGATGATATTAACTCTCATTTATATCTCAGTGGTAAGAAAGTTGGGCAACAAAACTAGAGTTCATTAATTCAGTACAATTATCCACTACTTTTTTTTCTTTTTTTCTTTTAATTACCAATTAAATGTCATCTTTCATAGTATTGATTAATACGGTTAATTGAACCAAAGAAATAAAAGACTTTTCAAGTAAATACTAGATTAGATAAATATAATAATTATATTAATCATTATATTTATTTATTTTTTTATTTATGTATTTATTTATTGTATTATTATTTACTCAACCTCTACACTATGTACAGGATGCGACACAGGGTTAATTTTTAAGCGGAATACAACTGGTTTAAATCTACGAAATCAATATATTTAAAAAGATCTATTATAAAAATTAAGTAAGTTTAAGAATCTACGATAATATATATATATATATATATATATATATATATATATATATTATCGTAGATTCCAAAATTTAATTTTCTTAATAGATTTCTTTTAAGTATATGTCATTGGTTTCGTAGATTTAAACCAGTTGTATATACGCTTCCCCCCACTGTAGAGGTTGGGCTTTCTAGCAAAGGTATTAACTGTTGCCACTCGTGCAATGCAAAGCTCTTCGAATGCATTAAGCTCTCGGTAGCCGTTAATATATATATGCGTTAAAATCCCTTTGCTTACGCTGAGTTTCTTCGTGGCTGTGCGGTAGAATTTTCGGCTAGCGTAAAAGTCACACAGGTTGCGATCTTAGCTTTGAGCATCTCACGTGTCTAGCCACACTGAAGAGTTGTGATACAACGAAATAGCCTGTCTATGGATGACAATTACATATATAATAGAATCAACCGACAATCTTGACCTATGAGCATCCTGTAGTTTACTTAAAGATGTGAACAGTTGAACCAACTGCAGAAGTGGTTTACAGAAGGAAAGGTGTGCAGAAAGACCCGTACTTTTTGGATAGACTGATCTTAGAAGAATGGTATACCGATGTTCCACAGATTTTTCCGAACAAACTACTGATATTTTCAATTAAGAGTTTTCCTTTATCCGGGTGTGCTGGCTTCGAAAGTCTAAAGAACCCTGACTGCCTTACTATTTAATCATAGCTGGGTGGGGAAAAGAAGAATTGGATTCATGCATTTCCCAAGGATAATAGCGCTAAATGAAGCACAAACAACCACATCCAGGTTTTGAACACGGGTCGCCGATTCTATTTCTTACCACAATAACCCTTATGCTAAGAGCGCTCAAGAGAAAACCTCTTAAACTGTTGAATAATTCATCCTAGGGTAAATGAAATTAGTTTGGGAGTGAAAGAAACTAGAATTGGAAACGTATGTTGTTACTGCTGATCCTAACAAGAAATTTGACTCAGTCGGCCTTGGCTATATAATATACTAACTGCATCTCTGCAGAGAGGTAAGAACCCTCCCCCACAACGAGTATTCTGGATATGACGCTAAACAATATGACGGTGAGGATCCAGTAATGCTGGAGCGGATGGGAATGTGGAGTACCCCTTCAATGCCATCGCTTCCAGGTCCACTCTGGCTTAGAGTGGTAGTACCTGGTGGGGTCATATCTATGGGTCAAATAGAACTGTTTGGCGTTTAAACTGAAAACAATTACATACAAAATTGAATTGTTCAAAATAGAACTGTTTGATTATTTAACTGTGTATACACAAATGACAGGTGTTTAGTTGGATTGGTTAGTTGGTTGGTTGGATTTTATGGCATATTTAATGCCAATTCCATTTTTATGCAAATAATCAGCTCAATCTCAAACAATTCAGTTTAGCATAAGTACACAGTTTAATTGTCAAAATCATTTCTATTTCAAGCTATCCAGTTTAGTAAAAAAAAGTTCTAATTCACACAATTCAGTTGAGTATAAGTATACTTTTTGTCCACTCACAGTTAAATGTTAAAACAGTTCTCTTTCAAATAATTCAATTTAGTATTGTACAGTTTTAATATTAAAAGCAGTTCTATTTCAGACAATTCAGTTTAGCATAAGCAAGCAGTTTAAATGTCAAAACAGTTTTATTTCAAGCAATTCAGTTTTACATAATTACCCAGTTTAAATATCAAAACAGTGCTATTTAGAGTAATTTAGTTTAGCATAAGTTCGCAGATTAGTTCTATTTAACCCATCGATAGAGCCCTATCAGGTGTTACCGCTCCGGACAAGAATGGACATGGGAGCAATGGCAATGAAGGAGTACTCCGCATTCCCCAAAGCTCCTGCATCACTGGAACCTCACCATATGATCGTTTAGTGTCATATCCAGAATACTCATTAGGAGGGGTCTTACTCGGTGTCGGTGTATTCTACAGCCCTAGCCGAGAGGGCAATAGTTGGATTGATACGTACCAATTAACTTGTGCAAAAAAATGAACTCAGGCTCGTTTAAAATGTGTGTACAAATTAATTATATTTAATATATGTATGTATAAAGATGATTTGGCATTAAATATCCTACTATGGTTGATATGCCATAAGACTAAACCAAACCCATTTACAAGAAATTTGGCTTTCATCTTAGCACGAACGACATTTAATTAGTGTGCCCATTGACCCAATCGAGATAAGTTTTAAAACCCTTATGGGAATACTTTATTGAAATATATTTTCACTATATGTTCACTATCCCTCTCAAAACATTCTTGGAATCTCTCACAGTTGTCTCGTTAGTTGTATTTGTGTCTCACTCTTTTTGAGTATCAGTACTTCTCGTTTTTGTTTGTTGCGTTGTGTTGTTTTAAAAGTTCTCGTTAAAATGTCAATGTTTTTATGTGAATGTCTTCGTTAGAAAAGCAGAACTTATAATATTGAGACCACCAGGGGTAGATTCCAAAAATATATTGGTAAACAGGTTGAGACTTTAAAATCATATCATAAAAGAACTCCCATAGAAATGTTAACATTCTTTAAACCCACTGTATCATACCATAATTTGAACTTACCTGATTTCTAAGATGCCAATAAAGTCTGGAATGCCTAGAATTTTTTGCTATTTTTGGATTATGCCAATTGCTCTTGGAAATATTAATGTCATGCTTCAGTGAAGACGCCAGTTTAAGTAAGAGAAGATTCGATAGTTTTCGATTTTCAGTTTCAGTGTCTTCAATATAGAGTTCCTAAAATCAAGCAATGTCCGCTCATCAATTTCTACTGTTTTCTTTATTTGTGTTTTTTTTTATATTTTATCTGAGAGAAAGTTTCGTTTGTTCTCGTAGGGTCTACTTAATTCCCATTGTGTCTCGTAAGTTCTAGTCTTGTCTCGTTCTTTTTGAATATCAGTCGTTCTCATTGGTTTTCTTTATGTTTTGCTTTATTGTTTAATAAGTCCTTGTTATTTTCTCGTTGTGCTTCGTTTTAAGGAGACTCGTTAGTTCTCGTTGTATCCCATATCTAGTTCTGATGTGAGTAATTGTATCTCAATTTGTCTTGTTCTCTTTGTGTCTTGTTCTCTTTGTGTCTTGTTCTCTTTGTGTCTTGTTAGTTCTCGTAAATCGTTAGTTCACATTGTGTCTCGCCGTGTCTCGCTGTGTTTTGTGCGTTCTCATTGTGTCTCCTTAGTTCTCCTTGTCTTGTAGTGATTCTCGTTGCGTCTCATTCTCTTTTTCTCTTTAGTTCATTATATGTTTCGTCATGTCTGGTTAGTTGTCGTTGTATCACACAGTGTTGTTTTATTAGTTATCGATATTTTCTTGTCTTTTTCTTTTTGTGTCTGATTAGTTTTTGTTGTATCTCAGTAATTCTCTTTGTGTCGCATTCTCTTGAGTCTCGTTAATCTTCATTGTTTCTCATTAGTTCTCGTTGTATTGTGCCGTGGTGTATAAATGTCCGATATGTCTCGTTCTATTGAAAATCGTTAGTTCTCGTTGTGTCTCGTTAGTTCTCACAATTTCTTGTTGAACAATTTTTATTTAAAAACTGAACATTCTGATATCATCATTTAAATTAGATGTTGGGATATTTTCTTATTTAGCAGTAAGTAAATAAATAGCAGATATGAAACAAAACAATTTTCATTTAAAAGCTGAGCATTCCGAGTTGATCATACAAATTGAATGCAATTATTTTAACCAAACAGTTTTTTTTGTCTCGTTAGTTCTCGTTGCGTTTTGTAAGTAATCGATGACTCTCGTTAGTTCTTTCATGCAATAAAGTTTGGTGTGCAGCGTTTCGATAAAATGAGTCATATTCTTATAGACGTTGTATCAAAAATTCTGCAGAAGTCATTTTCTTGATATTATTTATTTTATATAAATCCTGTTCTTTTCGTCTCTACATGCAATGCCTGAGAAAATTTCACTTTTTAATAGGTTTTTCTTTTTTTTTAAATTTGATTTTATTCTATTTTATCCAGATTTAATTAGACTGTTCACAGAGAAAAACGTATGGTGTACAAAAATAAAGTTTGATGATTATTTTAAAATCTGTTTAATTTAATCGCTCCCGTGCAAATAAATGAATTAGGGTAATCAAACCAGTTTACATTCAATGTTGAGTTTATTTTCATCTGTTAATGAATAAGTACTGAAAATTTTATCATAATCGAAAAACTTATTGACTTTTGAAAGATTTTATTATTATTTATTAGGAATAACGTCATTTTCTTTACTGAAAAAAAACTTCCAAAATAGATTTCCTCCATTCCTTTACTCCTGTCTATCTATCTATCTATTTATCTATCTATCTATCGATCCCTTTTTTTTCTCTGCATATCACCCCTCTCCTTCATTCCTTCCTTCCTTCATTACTTCTGTTTCAAACAGACGATATTTGTCTGATGAAAAGTGTTATACTTTCCACACTTTCTGTTCTCTTTCACGTCCTCCTCTCACATTTCTTTTTTCTTTCTTTCTTTTTATACTTTCTTTCCTTTTCTCTCTTATGTGAAGTGTGTTCTTTTTTTGTTCCCCCGTTTTCAGCACAATCAAAGTAAAATGGATCATTCTTTATCTGAGGACATTACAAGTGAAACAGTCGAACACATTCGTTCATGGCTTATTTCGTTAATATTATAGAATATGAATGAACTGGTTGAAATTATTCTTCTCTTTGTCAGACAAATATTATCTTGATTTGTTTCTCTGGGGTCAGCTAAAATTGGAAGTCTACACAATTTAGCCGAGATTAATTCTCGCCGAGTATGCAAACACCAATCGAGACACTTTAAGAAGAGGTCAAAGTTCATGGATTGAGCTAATTACAAATACCTAGAAATCAAAGGCCAAACAGATCGAACATTTATTCTAATATAATAAATATTTTCCTGCGGTGCAGGACTTTTACATACAGTAAACAAAAAATAAGATTCCATTAATATATATATACGTGGTGCCTTCAATAAGTTTCCAGACTTTTTTGTACAGGCATTTAAAATTGTCGTTGACTCTTGAAAATTCACTATGTTATTGCTGTACATCTTATAAGATGACTGACCAATTTTTATGAGTTCAGGTTCAAATGAACAGCTACAGCAGGAATTATAATACACTCTACTAAAGCCTGATTGTCACCGCTGGTGAATTTCAAAAATGCAATCTGGACGTGAGGACACTTTAGAAGAACGATATGCAATAAAATTCTGTTTTAAACTTGGAAAAAATGCCCGAGAAACGTATGGAATGCTTCAGACTGCTTTTCGACCATCTTGCATGAATCGAGCATTAGTTTTTGAGTGGCATAAAAGATTCAAGGAAGGCAGGGAGTCTGTGAGGGATGATGAGAGGTGTGGGAGGAGTAAGCAAGTCAATACACCAGAGTTGATTGGCCAAAGGGTTAGGGTTACTATGTTGAGGTTTTAAGGGAGTTTAGGAAAAGATTCCGTCGGAAGAAGCAAGCACTTTTCAAATCTGATCAGTGGCATTTCCAGCAGGACAATGCACCAGTCGACAACTCCATCCTTGTCACAGACAATTTGACCAAGATGGGCATCAAGATAGTTCCTCAGCCTCCCTATAGTTCAGACCTTGCTCCCTGTGACTTTTGGTTATTCCCAAAGCTCAGAGACAATTGAGGAGATGAAAGAGGCTATGACGAAGGTCACTGACAGGCTCACACAAGAGGACTTCCATGGGGCCTTCCAGAAGTTGTTGGAACGGTACAACAAGTGCATTGCAGCCGGAGGAGATTACTTCGAAGGGGACTAGAGTTTCATATGTGCACTATCAATAAAAGTGCCCATACGAAAAAAGTCTGGAAACTTATTTAATGAGCCTCGTATATATATATATATATATATATATATATATATATATATATATATATATATATATAAATAACGGAGAACTTATCTTAAAACTTCCATATATTTATGTTTTTGGGGATGGACTTTCAACGCTGTAGATTTTGATAATGAATAATAGAATATCTCGATGGGGAAATATCTGAATTAGGTGAACATGGAAACACTTTAATGTAGGATGAGCGCCATCTTAGATTTTTTCTACCCTCTAACAGTAGGAGCGGTGTACAATGATTCTGCTGGTGTGAAAAAATATTTTAAGTTTATGAATGTGATATCATCGCACTTATAAAGACATTCCCAACAAGCTTTGATGTTATAACTACCTTGAAATCAAAGAGAATTTCTGTGCCCACTTCTTACAAGGAAGTTATATAGAAATGAGATATATGCATTCACCATCGGAATAAAAGTAAGTTTTCGTTAACTTCATTTTTTACTGAATATTGTCATTTAAAAAAACAGATCTTCAACCCACTAAAATTCCCCCACCCACTATATTTCTTTAGTCTTTCTGTCTCTCTCAGCCGCTAAAATGATGGCGACTTACGACCGATTATCGATATATTATTTTTTAATTAAATCTCATTGATTTGAGAAAAAAAGAAGGAAATAACAGAAGCTTTCTCTTAGTTTGATGGTGAATGTAAGCATTACATTTCTATATAATTAATTGTATATTACTGCAGACAATTCCTCAGGGAGTATATTAGGCAAGTATATACATATACATATTGTCATCCACAGACTGACTGTTTTGTTGTATCACAACTCTTCAGTGTGGCTAGACACGTAGGACGCTAGAATCTGGAATCTAAACCCGCCCAACTTTACGCTAGACTTAGTATTAGACCGCCCGGTCTACAAGCGTACCACGTCAGCTAGGGAATTATAAGGTATTAAATAGTAGCGTTCGTTTGTTTACATTATATACCTTACCAGATACCAGGGTGCTCACTTCAATACATATTCATATTTATATTTATATAGCGCAAAAACCAAATTTCCCTCCAATTACTGGTAAATACTTGGGAGGACTAGACTCTTTAATCTTGATATTGCAGGAAAACTGAATTAAAACCTGTTAAACTCCACTTAAAAATTAACTTTATGTTACATCATGCTCGCGCCAAGGGGTTGGGTATATATATATATATTCAGGTAAATCAATAAATTCATAACCTCGTTACGACTTATGTTATTTATTATATGCGTGCTAAAGTTCACAGCACCTTTTTATTTGTATCTGTTTTAGTTTTTGTGTGCTATGTGAACTGCAAACAGTATCGTCCAGGTTTGAGGTATTTTGAGTGACTATTTTTTGTATAGTTGTTGTATAGGACACAGGTAAGAGGCATAGCACTCTCTTTTACAAAATCATCTTTATTTCTCATAAGGGTCGATGCTGGCGGTAGGCGTGTGGAAGAGAAACAAAGACAGGGAGACGAAGGACTTGAACGCAAACTGGCGAAGGACTGCTACATTGACCTTTTCTTAACCCACATTTTTATTCCACATTCAGGCCCTTACGACTTTGCTTTTTTTTTTTTTTTTTTTTTGACGGAAGGTTCTCGACCGGGGTTCGTGTGAGCCACCGCTCCCTCCCCAAAACCCCTTGACTGCCCGAACTACTGACTCACGTGACTGTCTGACGTGGGTAGCTGTGTATATATAATTTCATAACGCCAATGCATTCTTCCATTGGTCCTTCTGGCTGTCAACTCACGTGTTCTTTTTACACTCACGTATCACTGTTTTCCGGTAATCACCTTGTTTACACAGCTGGAACATCCGTAATAGAAATCCCTGATTGACGACTCTGTCAAAGGTCAATATGCAACGTAGTGAATTCAATCATCACTCTTCTCAAATGTGGTGGTAGAAAAGCTTTTCTAAATTATTGATATGTTATATTCCAATAATAATCTCATAGCAATGGCAACGTGACTTGGTAATACATATTTTCTCTCCAATGAGACAATGAGACTGAGTGTACTGGGTTACAAGGTACCATTACTGATTTAAATTTAGATTAATCTAGATTGATTTAATTATATATTATTTAAAAATCATGATTACTTAGTATTTTTGAAATCACGATTACATTTGTTATATAAACTTATGCAAGAAGTTGATCAGTCACACCAAGATCAACAACAAATAGCGAACTAGAAAAAGTTCGTATTCTTGCGTAGATTGTTTTTTTTTTTTTTTTTTTACATCCGTTATTTTCATTCCTCTTACTATTTCTAATTGCTAGTCGTGGTGCTCAAAAACCATTGCTTTTCGCATCTTCTCATTGAGGCATTCAGACCAAGTGAAGAGGCTCAATGGTGCAATAAGTACACTGTCATATGACGTCATTCGATCTGGCCACAGCATCACGTCACATGGCTAAGCAAACACGTCATGATTTTTTAAAGAGCAGACGGCTAATACTCAGAGCAAAACGCTGGCGGAATTAAGAAATAATCATGACAATCAAATAAGTTATTTTTTTCAACAGAGGAGTCGAGGAACATGGTTACATTTACTCTTGTCATACTGGACACTTGATAGGAGAATATACCATTTGTTAAGATTCTTTTTCTGGAGGTACACTTAACAAAACAGTTATCATCGTCAGTAATGAAATCGGCGACCCGAGCTCAAATCCTGGACAATTTTATTTGCATTTCACTCGGCGCTAATACACTTAGGAAAGGTATGAATCTATCTGTTCTCACAACAGCTATAGGTAAGGAGTGTGATAGACTGGGCCCTAAAGCCTTTGTTAGACAACCAAACAAGGAAAAGGAAAACTCTGAATTCAAACCAGTTTTTCTGCTTTGAAAATGACCGCGTGTCTCATTCTGCCCGTGTGGAGATGATGATTGATTGATTTTGATGGCATGTCGATCCGTCTAGGATTATTTGATGCTTAAAGTTTAAGAAATAGTGTTCATTGTACGTTTATATTTATATTTTTGTTGTTGTTTCTTAAGATTTTTGCACAAAGTTATATATTAAGTATTCCTAATACAAATAAACTGGATGCCGGTCTGAATCGCGAGACACGAATGTTTGGCTTCCCCGGCATCCTTGTCAGGCAGCCTCCACCGACTGCCATCAAGCCAAAATACACCCGACCTGATCCGTGTACCAGTGAACGACTAGTTACCCTAGCAAGTTGATCACCGTGTCGTTGGGGTTTAAAATACGCCAACAGCATCATCAAGAGGGGCAGAGTCCCTGTGGCGTAGTAGCTAACGTGCTGGACTGCAGCATCGTAGTAAACGATTTCGAACTCCAATTGCGTTCATTTTCGGATTGATACTCCTAGTAAAGGTATGAAGTCTCTGGTGAAGTCAAACATAGGATCTCCTCGGATCAGTTCACCGTAAATTCTAAAGTGTTAAATAATAGTGAATAAAGCGTTTATGGTTTAATGGTCTCTGTCATGGGAATTGGACATAGCGACGTAAGATCAAATCCTGGACAAGACGGGATTTGTCTAACATCCCACCGAGTCAGAGTGTGGCACAAGGCCGTTTTATTATGGGGGCTGCACATGACTCGAGACTCATGAATGGCTGGTGAAAAAATTATTGACCCCGTCGGCATTTCCCCAATGTTGAGCCTCAGGTACCAAGCTATAAACTTAGTTCCACCGAAGTAAGCAAAGACCTTGAGAGACGGCCTCCTTAGATCAAGGTGTCATAGTAGGCATACAACGCCCGGCGTGAACACTGGACGAGGCTGTTTGCATTTTACGTAACACTAATACCCTTGGGAAAGGTATGAATCCAATTATTCTCCTTCCAGCTATGGGTAAATAGTAGGATAGACTGGGCTCTTTAATGTTGGTATGGCAACTGGTCTGGAAGAAGAAAAACTCTGAATTCAAACCTGTAAAACTTCGTTTAAAAATTTACCTTGTGTCACACCCTGTTTGTGCGGAGTAATTGATTGATATATAAACTGAATAAATCTTTTAAAAAAGCGCCTTGTGGGTTGAGTGTTCGCCACTTGTTCGGGAGACCTGGGTTCAATCGCAGGTCACGTCATACCAAAGACTTTAAAAATGGCACTTGATACCTCCTTGCTTAACACTCAGCAATATAAGGTACGTATCAAGAGTAAAGTGGAGGAATCCAGGGAAAAGAGTAGCGCCCTCCCCTACATCTTGGTGTAGTAGCTATTGAAAAGGGAACCTTCTGGTCGCCCTCGACTACAGTCGTCAACTTTACTTTTACTTATACTCTTAGTTATGGGTTAAATATCATCACTAAACAAATAGTATCATTAAACAAAGTAATGAAACCACATTACTATTTTACTTCTAGTTTTACACCATTTTAAAGCTATTCTGGATATAGATCACTATCGTTAGTACCACTGTTCTTCTTCAATAAGAATAGCTGCCCAGTCGGCTGGGGCTGTAGAATATACCGACCCCTTCTCTGCAGAGGGGTAAGACCCCACCCCAACAAGTATCCTGAATATGACACTTAACCTGATGGTGAGGTTCTCGTTATGTTGGAGCTTTGGGGAATGCGGAGTACCTCTTCGTTGCCATCACTCCCAGGTCCACTCAGTCCCAGAGAGGTAGCACCTGTAGGGTCCTATCTATGGTCAAATAGAACTAAACTGCATTTACGCTAACCTGACATTTAACTGAGTGAAATCAAAAAACTATGCTTATAATAAACTGAATTGTCTGTAATCGAACTGTTTATGTGTATAAAAATGGATCTGGCGTCAAATAAACCACAATGGTTGATATGCCATAAAACTAAACCAAACTAAACTACAAGGATGGCTTTGGCATTAAATAACCAATGAAGGTTAATATGCCGTCATAAAGAAACTATACCAAATCTACTAAAAGGGATTTCCTGGTTATGACACTAAACTGCACCTGTTAGTGAGACCCCGGTTCTGGATCTCTAGGGAGTGTGGAGTTTATTGCCATCACTGTCTTATTAAGGCAAATAAAATCTATGACATAACCAATGAACAGTCTGGATTTAAAAGTAATCAAAAATTCATAGTGGTTTTTTAATAGTCGATGAGAAGGCTCCATAAACCAAAGATTTATTGATTGTTATTCGATTAAGGTGGAACCAGTTTGATAAATGATATTGTTTTGAATTAGTGAAATCTGTGCCTGAAAGAATTAAGGTTGTCATTAAATCTCGAACAAATTTTCATTCCCTATCTTTTTTTTTTTTTTTTCAATGAATTCCATTATTTTTCTCTTCAGTGTTGGTTTATTCCATAATATCTTTTCTGAGAAACTTGGAAAAATCATACCATTAATCTAAATAACTTAATATAGTTTATTAAAGGTGTATTTTACGGAGCCAGAATGTTCAACCAAGAAATAAAAATGTTCTACGTTTTAACTGTTTCTATTTTATTAACTGCATAACTGAAAAAAAAAAAAACAAAAAAAAATAAAAATATAACAAGAAAAAAATTCTCTTAGAGGGCTAATTACATAATTTTTGCCCGGGGTTGTATTTTCTGGAGACGTTAATATTGTAAAGGGATCCTTTTTTCTGTGACCAAAAATGTCATAAAAAAAGGTTTGGTTTGGTTGGGTTTTATGACATATCATCCATTGTATGTTATTTAAAGCCAAATCCTGCTTATATATATATGCTTTATAAAGACATTTTCTAGATAACATTCTTAAACGAGCCTGAGCTCTTTTTTGCATACAGTTAAATAGTTTAAAGTATAGCTATATAAAAGTAACGATTTAACGTCTGCCATTTATTTGCACTCAGTTTGTTCTATTTGACCCATAGACAGGACCCTATCAGGTGCAACCACTCCGGGTAAGAGTGGACCTGGGAGCTAAGGCAATGAAGGGATACTTCACATACACAAATCTCCAAGGCTGGAGCCTCACCATCAAATGGTTTAATGTCATATCCAGGACACTCGTTGGGGGAGGCCTTACTCCACCGCAGAAATGCAGTCGGTGTATTCTACAGCCCCAGCCGACTGAGCCGATGAAAGAAAGTGTCATAAATTTGGTTTCTGGCAAGAGGATATATTTTATACAGTAATCCAAAAACACAAAGATTTTGTTTAGATCGCCTGACGGATACGAGATAAGTGTCTACTTTAGAATTATTTTAACACTAAATTTTTCTCCTCCCAAAAATCCTAAAAAAGATTAGGAACTTTCGAAAATCACGAGCTAAAAACATTTTTCTGTCTCACAAGTAACCAGAAAAGATTGCCATCGCTCTTAATGTCCTTGTTTGATAGGACAGACAGACAAACTAAAAATGACATATGGTAAATAAAGATATGAAGACTCAACTTTAAATATGAGAATCCCTTGTCTTATATGTTCGATTAAATCGATTTTAGCAAATTGAATGCTGATATCTTGGTGATAACAAGGACTAATCAATATAAGGACAATCGATTTTGGCAAACTGAATGCTGATTTCTCGGTGATAATAATCAATAATCAATCATCAGTATAACGCTAGATACGACACATTGAACTTTTAGGGTGAGTGAAAAGTTTTACAATATTTTAGTAACATGAGATTAAATTCGGCATCTCCGGGTGTTTTTGCTAAGGTCGAGTCGGTGACAAACTACACATGATAGTGAAATGCTGTTCTTGCCAAATAGTCTCTGAATGTTACTTGCCAGATTTGCCTGTATGGTTCGTAATCCTAGGTTTTAAGCCTACCTGATCTTCTCTGATCATTGAGGTTCTTGCAACCCGAGCGAAATTTCTAGAACCATCTAGTTACTGTATTGTGACCACCTTTCCTATAATTCATCACATCATAAACGCTGTGATCAACGACGTGCTAGCACACTAACTACCACAATACTACCAACCACAGCAGGTACCTAGCACGGCTTGAACTACTTCGGTCAGGTGATATACACGTCACAAACAAGACTCATTTCTGTATTTAGTCGTCAGGTTAATAAGACGACAAGTTTAACTGTGGCCGAAGTTTATACATTGAGATTATCAAATATCGAGAAAAAAACATGGTTTAGAATGAAAAGAGTGATTTTATTTCTTTTGACTAAATCTCTGGTAACAAGTATCACCATCCCGGTGGTCAGTGTCCATCTTTCAAGTTCAAAGACTTTTGTACATTATAAAAAATATTTCGTAAGCAATTCAAGTCTTCTTTCTCTAGGATACACAATCGCTGTTTTCTATCTGATCGAACTGCAACCCTGGATTGTATAAATGTCTGCTTTGACATTATCTTTATCCCAGTTAATGTTTGAATCAAGATCGAATGTCTGTACAAATATCTCCCGAGAGTATACGAAACAAAACTGGTCATCTCTTATTACTGAATCAGACCATAACATCCGAACCTCTGCCTTCCATTTAATTCCCATCTCCTCTTACTCCTTTACATCGCACTCTGACCGCTCCTCTTTTGTTTCTATACTTCTCCCATTACTCCCGTCTTTGCTTTTGGTCTATTCAAATAATTTTCTGTCCATCTTTCAGGCTGATTTTGTTTCTGTCTCTTTGTAGTTCAATTTATTCATTGTTTACGAGAAGAAACAGACTTTTGCCATTTTATTTTTCATAAGAACTTATAGTTTCCTTGACATCTTCGAATTTTCTTATTTTGGACAGTTCCTATCAACCGCAGCTGTATGAATTTGGATACTTTTTCTTTTTTTTCCTGATTCTTTCTTTATTCATTTCTTTCTTTGACGCCATTTTTTCAACACTTTTTTGTGTTTCGCTTTCTTTTACTTTTTTTTATCGTGCATTTATCTTTGATTCTTTTTTACTTGTCATGATTCTTTCTTTTTCTTCTATTCTATTTCTTTCTTTCTTTCTTTCTCATTCTCTGAATATTCATTCGATGCAAAGATCAATAAATATCATTAAAGGTGGCGAAACTTAAGTCTTAGAAAATGAATAAATTGAAGAAGATATGGCATTGTTTCTTTCTTATTAGCCTATAATCTATTCTATAGTAAGTAATCCGAAACTGACAAGACACTACCCCAGTTTTCATTTATTCTTTCTTTTTATTTAAATTTTTCTTTCCTTCTGTCTTTTTTGAATTTTTTTTATTAATATCTTCTTTCTTTCTTTCTTTCTTTCTTTTCGATTGACGTCTTCTTTCATTCTCATTCTTTGAATTTTTCCTTTTTTTCATACAATATCTTATTTCTTTCATTCTTCCTTTGAATTTTTCTCTTTTTCTTTTTGATTAATATCTGTTTTGTTTGTTTTTTTTTTTGTTTTTTTTTTGTTCCTTTCTTTCTCATTCTTCTAATTTTTTTGTCTTTATTTTTTCTTTTCTTTATTCCTTTGAATTTTTTTCCTTTTCAATAAATACCTTCTTTCTTTCTTTCTTTCTTTCTTTTCATTTCATTCTCAATTAGTCCATTAAAAGAACGAAATCCTTGTTTAAGAATTTTATTAGAAAATAAGATGTTGACATTTTACCAAAATCCAATGTTGAAATCTGTAACTATGGCAACATGCAATTAAAATTAAAGTTGGATTAGCAAAGTAAAATGGAAATCCAATGAGAAATCTGTTTTCCAACTCACAATGACTAAAAAAATGAAAACAGAAAAACGACGTTCATTAATTAAAAGTAGATCAAAGCAGATAAAAAGCAATAAATTTCAAATCAACACTTCAATGTCAGGAGAAAATGATCAATGAGGATGGAGCATTTCACTAATAGAACTGTTTATAGATGGTTCATATCTATCTATCTATCTATCTATCTATCTATCACACACACACACACACTCTCTCTCTCTCACACACAATAATTTTTCTTTCTTTCTTTGTCTGTGTGTGTGCGTCTCTCTGTGTCTCTCGATGTATATGTATATATATTGTTGGCATATTTCATTAAAGATGACAGACAAGGAGTTATATTCGATATTTTTTATCATCATCATCATCATATCGTGCTGGCAGCACGGATATCCCTGACCCTCTCTCGCCACTCCTCCCTATCGTTCATCGACCTAGGTAGGTCTTCAGGACAACAACCTGTATCCTCACATAGCTGCTGAATGTACGTTCGAGCTGGTCGTCCTGCTTTTGCGCGGCCATGTGTGGGGATCCATAAGAGTACATCTCTTATGAGTTCATCTCTGCTTCTCCAGCAGTGTCCTGCATGTCTGGTTCGTCTAACTTGAATAGTTTTCGTGATAGGGGGCAGTTGGCCGTACAGTTGGTGTCTTGTGGGGTGTTGCTGCCAGGACTTGTTCAGGATTGCACGCAGCATTCTTGTGTAATTGCCATCTAGTTTCTTCTCCAGCCGTTTTGTTAGCGTCCATGTAGTGCATCCATATAGCAGTATCGATGTGACCGCTGCCTGGAAGAAACTGGGTTTCATTTTATCGGTTAGGTCTGATTTCCATATAATCGATAGCCTACTGATACTGTCCATGCTTTCGTTAACCTCGTTTCGATGTCCTTTTCGGTTGATTCGACGCTGCTTCCTAGGTACGTGAATTTGTCTACTAGCTTAAGTGGGGTTCCTTCTAGAGTGGAGATGTCCCCCGTTTGGTTATAGTTTGGTTATATTCCGTTTTGTGTGCATTAACATAGAGGCCTATGCTTGCTGCTGCTCGTTCCAAACTATGCAGAAGTGTTTCGGCTTGGTCAGGTGTATTTGCCAGTATCGCTATGTCATCGGCGTAGTCGGCGTCGGTAATTGTTGTTGCGGGGTATCTTCTGCTTCTTTTCTTCGTCAGTTCGAAGCCATTCTCTTTGATTTTGTCAATCGATGTTCTAAGTACGTAGTTTAGACAAATGATAAAGATGTACGGGGCCAGCGTGTCCCCTTGTAGTACTCCTGCTACAATGTCAAAGTATTCTGTGTCTCCATCCGGTGATCGTACTTTTACTTTAGTGTTTCTATAGAGAATCGTTATTGCCGCTACGGTTTCTTTAGGTATGCCGCACGCTAGTAGGATTTGTTCCATCTTTCCTCTGTGAATGGAGTCGAAAGCCTTGGTAAAGTCGACAAATATTAATGTCGCTTGTAGGTTCTTTGCCCGTACACCTTCAAGGATTCTGCGGATGGTTAATATTTGTGAGGTCCACGACCTCACAAATATATTTTTTTTAACCTGTCCTTATTTCTGAGTGAGATGTTGCAAATGAGGATGAAAGCTGTTTAATAGTTGTCCGATAACTCTGATGTTATGACTCGAATACTTATACTTTCATTCTTCATTAATCATTTTTGAGGATGTCGGTGCAATCACGCCGTTGATTATCAAACGTTTTATGAGACTAATGAGTAATTTGAATTAGAGCGTTTATCGCGAGGGATGACGTCGTATTTGAACGCCCAATTCTACGTCATACTAACATCCCCGACAATGACAAACGAAACTCAAAAATACATGTAAAAAGTAAAGTTTGCGACCTTAGTATAGGGTGACCCGATGGTTCCCTTTTCTATAGCTTTACACCGAGGTGTAGGAGAGGGCGCTACTCTTTTCCCTGGATTGCTCCACTTTACCCTTGATAAGTACCTTATAATGCTCAGTGTTAAGCAAGGAGGCATCAAGTACCATTTTAAAAGTCTTTGGTATGATTCGAATTGGGATTGAACCCAGGTCTCCCGGGCCATTGGCAAACACTCTAACCATCATGCCAATGTACTCGGCTTGAAAATTTGTTAATAATCCTTCATCATCTTTTTGTAGCATAATACCACTGGATCTTGAAAAACAACGAGGAATACGTATATTTTTTGACGGTGATGCTTGTATGGAGTAGAAGAGCTGTCGGAGAGAGTTCGCACACATGAAGGAGCTGTTGGGCGTCGGAATAGCCAGCGGGAAATGACGTCAGTCCAAATTCTTGACCTTATATAGTTTTAAAACTCCCACACAACCCACAGGGGCACGCTTCTTCAGTTTTCATTGGCTACGGTTTACACCTACCCAATGTTTGTTCTCAATTAGTTACGGCTTACACGCACGCACTGTTTGTTTTTCAGTGGTGGCTCTGGTTTACACTCACAAAATGCTTGTTCTCCATTGATCACGGCTTACATCCACGCATTGTTGGTTTTCCAGTAATCACTTTGTTGATTTTCATCGACAGCCGTATGTCAACTACATCCGCCGGTTTCATCGCAGGTCAAAGCAATATATTGCAATTTGCGACAACTTATGCGTGAACAAGAAAAATCGTAGAAAAAATAAATTCCAAATCCTTCTCTATCTTCCAACCCATTCTGCTGGGGGTGGGGTAGAATACACTGACTGCATCTCTCCAGAGGGGTAAGACCCCACCCAACGAGAGTCCTGGATATGATATTAAACAATCTGATGGTGAGGCCCAGGAGCTTTGGCAAATACTGAGTACCTTTTTATAGCCATTGCTCCCAGGTCCACTCAGGCCGGAAGTGGTTGCATCTGATAGGGTCCTATCAATGGGTCAAATAGAACTATTTGAAATTTATATTTTGTGCAAACAAATGACTTATGCTAAATTGAGTTGTTTGAAATAGATCTATCTGATCCTTTAACGGTGTGTACACAAATGACTGATGTTTAATTGAATTGTTAGTTATACAAAACAATACTTTGAACCATTTAACTATGGGTAGAGTGTTCGCCAATGGTCCAGGAGTCCTGGATTAAATCCCAGGTCGCATCATACCAAAGACTTTAAAAATGGTACTTGATACCTCCTTGCTTAGTACTCGGCAATATGATACGTATCAAGGGTAAAGTGGAGGAATCCAGGGAAAGGAGTAGCGCCCTCCCCTACACCTCGGTGTAGTAGCTATTGAAAAGGGAGCCTTCTGGTCGCCCTCGACTACGGTCGCCAACTTTATTTACTTACAAGTAATGTTGAAATGAATTATTGATGTTGATTAGCAATACTTGAAACTCATAAACTATGTGTCAGAAATGAAATGAAATTTGTTAGTGTTACATGGTGATGCTTGAAACCATTTAACTGTGTGCAAATAAAAAGTATTTATGTCAGAAGGCAATATTTGAAACAATTTGAAAACAAATCATAAATACTATGTTGAACTATTCGTGTTAGAATATTTGAAACTATTTATCAGCTCTGACTAATCAAAAAATATGATTACCAATAAACTATTGACTCACAAATCATAACTGCCCAGTCGGCTGGGGCTGTAGAAAACACCGACTGCACTTCTGCAAAGGGGTAAAAACCCCTACCAATGAGTGTCCTAGATTTGACACTAAACAATCTGATTGTGAGGTTCCAGTGATGCTGGGGCTTTGGGGAATGTGGAGCACCCCTTTATTCCCATTACTACCAGGTGCACTCTGGCCCGGAATGGTAGCACCTCATAGCACCTGACACTGTACTTACCGTAAACTGAATTTAAACTGTGTATTTATGCTAAATGGAATTGTTTGAAATAGAACTGTTTTTGACATTGAAACTGTACTAACGCTTAACTGGATTGTTTAATATAGAACTGTTTTGATATTTAACTGTGTGTAAACAAAATATGTACTTATACTAAACTGAATTCGCTGAACTATAACTGTTTCAATAAACTGAATTGTTTGAAATAGAAATGTTTTTGAAAATTAAACTGTGTACTCATGCTAAACTGAATTGTTTGAAATAGAACTGACTATTTGCATAAAAATGGATTTGGCGTTGAATAACCTACAAAGGTTGATATTCCAATCAACCAACCAACCAACCAACTAACAATTCATAAGTATAATCATTTAACTGTATGCTAACAAATGAGCTGTGGCCCTCTTAAAAATTCTACTAACAAACTATACGTTTACAAATAATATGTATTGAGAGGATTTGGTAGTAAATAACCTATAATAGTTGATACGCTATATACTTCAACAAAACCAATCATTTGAAAATTAAATTACCTACAAACTATTCACTCACAAATATTATATGTATATCCATTTAAATGTGTGCAAACAAATGACAATAGTAAATAGAATTATTAGTGTTAGATTGAAATATCTCAAATCATTTAACGGTGTGCAAAAAAATAAAAATAAAAATATGAGCTCAGGAAAAATGTTATTTGCAAAATATATTAACAAATCACATATTCAATATATGATATAAGGATTATTTGGCATTTAATTGCCAACAAAATCAAAGCACACCAATCTTTATCATGTTTAATGAAATATGCCTACAAGAAACCAGCTGCTTAAACACACACTCACATATATATGTTTGTGAGTGTATGTGTACAGTTATGATGAAAATTTAACGCTAAAAGAGTTTTAACGCGTGAAATCTTTCATGCTTTATTATTCAACATGTCTGATTTTTCATTTTTTTCCTGAAGCCCCAGCTGCCAGAACTGGCAAAGCAGACAGTCTATTTAAACATTTTTCCGAAAAAAAAATTTAGATTTCGTTTCTTTGTTTAATAGCATATCAATCTTTGTGGGTTATTTAACGCCAAATCCATGCACAAATAAGAAAAAAACGGTGGTACTATTTAAACCGTAGCTAGCAGGATAAGAGCGTTCAATACCTTTCCAAAGAGTATTAGTCAAAAAGAGAAAGCAATAATTTGACCGGAGTTCGAACACACTTACTTCGAAGCTGTAGTTTATAAAATTTAAAAGTAAGGCAAGAATATTGATAAAAACAAACATTATCACAACCGTGTACTACATTTTAAAAGAGGTTGTTTTACGATTTGGTTTGTTTTGGTGAAGCTTCACAACATATCAACTATTGTAAGTTATTTAATGCCAAATCCTCTTTATACATATATATTGAATACATAAGATTTGGTTTGGTTAGGTTTTACGACATATCAACCATTGTAGGTTATTTAATGCCAAATCCTCTTTATACATATATATTGAATACATAAGATTTGGTTTGGTTAGGTTTTACGACATATCAACCATTGTAGGTTATTTAATGCCAAATCCTCTTTATACATATATATTGAATACATAAGATTTGGTTTGGTTAGGTTTTACGACATATCAACCATTGTAAGTTATTTAATGCCAAATCCTCTTTATACATATATATTGAATACATAAGATTTTGTTTGGTTAGGTTTTACGACATATCAACCATTGTAGGTTATTTAATGCCAAATCCTCTTTATACATATATATTGAATACATAAGATTTTGTTTGGTTAGGTTTTACGACATATCAACCATTGTAGGTTATTTAATGCCAAATCCTCTTTATATATTTATTCTCAATATATTCGGTAGCTCAAGGTTCCGCTTTAAGCTACCGAAACAGTGTTATCGCTCTTGGTTGGTAGCTGATGAGGGCAGGGTATCTCACGTGCTTTCATACGTTGTATGATGAAAATTTGATTTGTAAACACATTTTGTTGATAAGATTTTTCAACGAATCTGAATTATTTTCACATAGTTAAATGGTTCCATGTATTGCCATGTAACAGTAGTTATTTAGCATCAGTCATTTGTTTGCACTTATTCAAATAGGTATAGATAAATGGATGTAGATATATGATTTGAAAGTTTAAAGTTTATTGGTAAGTTCATTTTTAAATGAGTTCTAACTCATTTTTATTGCTATTGGTTTGGTTGGTTTTTTGGTTTTATGGCATATCAACCATTATTGACTTATAAAATAATTAGGGATTCCAGTTGATTGTTTTAATTGGACGGAGGAAGAAAGGAACATATACGAGAAAGAGAATCGAAGCAATCAAAGACAGACAGACAGACAGACAGAGCCAGAGAGGTTTTGAGGGAGAAACGGATGGGAAAGTCTAGGCTGAAATAGCTGCAGACGCCCAGGTTGAAAATAGAAACGTATCAGCAACAAGTCGGCAACAAGTTTAGATTGGCTGGAAGAAACTCAAACGGAAAAGCCGTTCGATGGAACGCGAAATCGAAAACAGGAAAAGAGTTAGTTCGACACCAGGTACGACGATGTAAACACGACGGTTAACACTAGCCCCGACGATGTGAACACGGTTTTAAAATACAGCGCCTATTTTGGGTGAGCTCCTGCGACGAAATGTTCTCAAACCCACAGCGAAGTTGTAAAGACGGTACCAACAAGCAAGCACGCGTTAGAACTACAACAGAAAACGAGAAAGATAACTCAAGGTCTTTGTCTTCTCTTCACCCCCTCTCTCACACTCTCTCTCTCTCTCTCTCTCTCTCTCTCTTATTTTTCTCAGTCTAGCTAGATAGGCGAACACAGTTCATACAGTATTCCTATCTTCTCGATGACTACTAAGAGATGTAGTAGCGAATAAATTTTGTATTAGCGAACCAAGGTGATGTTTTGGTGTGTTCGTCACTTCTTCTTTTCATCACAGTGGAGGTTACAACAGGGATCCGACTGATCCTTACGGCGTGGTGCTACACACATAGATCCGTTAGACATGTGCAGGTGCAAATAACTATGTGATTTAGCAGTAGTTGTATGAAGGTCTCTTTGAGAACCGTAACGTTACAACCTTCTATTTGTGCTGTGATAACGTTAGAGGTTATTTGATATCAAATCCTGTTTTTAAATACGAGGTGCATACGATGAGTCTCCAGACTTTTTTCGTATGGGCTTTTAATATTGTCGTAGACTCTTGAGAATGCAGTATGTTATTGCTATACATCGTATGAGATGACTGACCAATTTTTATGATTCCAGGTTCAAATGAACAGCTACAGCAGCAATTGGAATACACCCAACTATAGCCTGATTGTCACAGCTGGCGAATTTCAAAAATGCAATCTGACACTTCAGAAGAACGATATGTAATAAAATTGTATTTTAAACTTAAATGTCACAGAAACGTATGGGATGCTTCAGACTCCTTGCTCCCTGTGACTTTTGGTTATTCCCTAAGCTCAGAGGCTGTCGTTATGAGACAATTGAGGAGATGAAAGAAGCTGTGACGAAGGTCATTGACACGCTCAAACAAGAGGACTTCCTGGGGGCATTCCAGGAGTTGTTGGAACTGTACAACAAGTGCATTGCAGCTGGAGGTGATTACTTCGAAGGGGACTAGAGTTTCATGTGTGTACTATCAATAAAAGTGCCCATACGAAAAAAGCCTGGAAACCTATTTTATGCCCCCCGTATATATTAAATATATGATTTGTGAACACATTTTGTATATACACACAGTTAAAAGATCAAAGATTTCTTCTTCTAACTAGTGAATTTTGGATGAGTAAACAAAATTAAATGGTTCCAAGTATTGCTATGTATAACTAACAATTCAATTAAAAATCAGTCATTTGTTTACGCACAGTTGAATAATCGAACAGTTCTATTTCAAACAATTCAGTTTAGTATTAGTCATTTTTTTACACTCAGCTTGAATGTCAAACAGGACTCTGACAGATGCTACAACTCTGAGCCAGAGTGGACATGGGAGTGATGGCAATGAAAGAGTACTCCACTCTCCCCAAAGCTCCAGCATTTCTGGAGCCAAGCCATCAGATTGTTTAATGATGTATCCAGTACACCCGTTGGAGTGGGGGTCTTACTCCTCTGCAGAGATGCAATTGGTGTATTCTACAGCTCCAGCCGACTGGGCTGGCTGTTAGACGGGAAAGAACAAAACTATTTTTCTTATTATTATTTTTCAGTTTGGCAACTTTAATTGGAAATCAGGTGAGCAGTGTTAGATATCTGTGAGAACATTCAATTCAACCAACGTTTAGCTGTGTAATCTTGAACAATAAGAAATATAAAAAAGAAAAATGTAGACCAATAAGAAATATGTTTGGATAAATGTGTCTCGAAAATGAAACACTAGATCAGATTGTATCAAACTTCACGGCCAAAATCACGCAATTGTGCTTATATAAAAAAATGTAATACTTCACCATATTACACTTGCGGGGTTAAGATAGTCATTGTTAAAAATAAATAAATAAATAAATAAATAAATAAATACGGGACTTATTGTCGCTCTTATAAAAGTTCAGGATAACTATTTGTAAGCAATACTTACCCATATTACTTACGGATAGTAAGATAGTTATGATTTAAAATAACAGATATGGAGTCGTTTTTATGTACACCTTGGATAATGATTTGCAAGCAATACTTATACATATTACCAGCTTGTTATAAGATTGTCATTATTTAAAACTATAAAGGACATAGAGTCATTTCTTAAATTTTAGTATAATCATTCGTAAGCAGTGTGTAACCTATTACATACCAGTTATAAGATGGTCATTATTAAAAATAAAGGACGAAGTGACACTTTTATTAAAGATTAGGATAATTATTTTCAAGAGTATTTACCCATATTGCATACAAGTTAGAAGATTTTCAAAAAGAACGTAGAGTAGCTTTGTATGGTCTTCATTTAAAAAAGAAGAAATTTAGAGTATCTTTTTTTTTAAGTTTTGGATAATCATTCGTACGTAATATATGTTTTATTTGTTTTTATCATTTATATACAACGCAGTACTTTTTAGTTCACACTGTCTTACGGAAGATGGCTTCGGATTTGATCGCAAAAAACCAACAAAAATTAATTGATATTTTGAATAAATATTTCTTTTATTATTTTCCTATCTTAGTGGAGTAATAAAACCTTTTTTTTTACTATGGGTTTCTAAGCATTTTTTTTTAGGCCTGACGAACTTTGTGAAGCTGCTCGACACCTGGCTATGATTGAGGCGTGGCGAGATCCCTCAGCCTCTCATAATAAATACCAAAAGAGTAGGTACGTGCTATAAGACGAATACTCACTAACAGCAGGAATGAGGGGAGCAAGAAATACAGTGGGTAAAAAACTCTCCCGTCAATATATCTATCGATACGTTCGAATTTATCTATTGAGGTATATTTGTATTTATTTGGATCTATTTCTCTCTGTCTGATAGTTTCTCTCTTGGTTAGTTTGGATCTTGAAATGTTTCTCTCTTTCTTTTAACATATATATATATATATATATATATATATATGTGTGTGTGTGTGTGTGTGTGTGTGTGTGTGTGTGTGTGTGTGTGTGTGAATGTAAGAGTGTGTGCGTGAGTGTATACATGTGCGTATGCATTTTCTCTGTCTGCGCCTTTTTTTTATTTATCATCGTCTATCACGTCTTTAATAAATTTTTGTGCATCTCTTTTGGGACATGTTGATTACCTGCCTTGTTATCGAAATGTTTATATCTATCTATCTATCTATCTATCTATCTATCTATCTATCAAATGATCAGCGTCACAATCTTAATTTCTTTTCTATGCAACATTCACTTTCTCTCTCTCTCTTTCTTTCTTTCTCTCTCTCTCTCTCTCTCTCTCTCTCTCTCTCTCTCCTTCACTCTCCTTAGCTCTCTTCTCTCCCTCTTGAAATTCACTTTACAATAGTTCCCTATCATTCCTCTGCACCTAACCCAGGCGCCTTGAACCCTGACCTTTGACCCGAGGCACCTGTGTAACTGTATCCGTGTCCATTCCCATAACAGACGGCAATGTCAACCCACCGCAATCCAGACCCAGCAGTAGACTGCCTCAGGTGAAAAGAGAGAGAGAGAGAGAGAGAGAGAGAGAGAGAGAGAAGAAGAAGAAGAAGAAGAAGAAGAAGAAGAAGAAGAAGAAGAAGAAGAAGATATGAGCGAAAAATAGGGTAAGATAACAGTAGAGGAAAAGAGAGGGAGAGATAGAGAAAGAGTTGTCAATAAGTGAATGCTTCATTCCCAGACATCGACACCTCACCCTATTATCCTTGGAAACTACTCGTAACTTTGTTGCTAGACGGCATGGAATTTAGGTTAGTGTGTCAAGCTGATCACCAACCTACAATTGCTTTTACGTACGCACATACGCACACGAAGCTGGGCGTCAGCGATGGATAATACTATTTTTAGTGGATGATGTCATGCTAATAATAATAATAATAATAACAATAATAATAATAATAATAATAATAATAATAATAATAATAATAAGAAGAAGAAGAAGAAGAAGAAGAAGAAGAAGAAGAAGAAGAAAGACGTATGGGACAGGATATGGGGAAATTCAGTGAATGATAACGACTGATCATGACTATGGCGTGATGAGGTAGGTATCTATCCACCTCCCCACGAGGGAATAATATGACACAAGGTTGAATTTATTGAAGGTACCCTAATGCGTTCATGTGGCTGGAGACATGTTTGTGAATAAAACAAAGAATCAAAAGGAGAGGAGACGAGATACTATTTCAACTCTTACAAATTTTGTGTTGCTAATAATTGTGACTGTTTAGATCTTGGGAGTGTTGGGGGTCTCTGTCGCCCTAGAGTTTTAAAGAGACATGCTGTCACTCTATCCTCAACAATAACCGCCAGACCCCTTATACGAAAGTGTGACAAATAATAATAATAATAATAATCAGAACTAGTGATAGTCAACAACAAAAGAGAACCGGTCAAATAATGAATTTTATCGTCCTGACAGTCCACGGGACAAAAATAAAAGAAAGCGAAAATGAAATAAATACCAAATCTTGTTAGAGAACAAAAAAATGAAGGTGACGGTGATACCAATTGTAATCAGTGTGCTTGCTACAATTCCCAAAGGCTTGATAAACAGACCGGAAGACCTAGAAATCAGAGGACGAGTGGAGACCATCCAGATTACGGCATTAGAATCAGCCAGAATACTGAGAAGAGTCCTGGTGATTTGAGGTGACTTGCTTTCTCTCAGCCACCTGTGGAAAACGATCAGCTAACACTGGTGTGAAAAACTCTCAAAGGAGTAACAACAACAACAATAATAATAATAATAATTAGAAGAAGAAGAAGAAGAAGAAGAAGAAGAAGAAGAAGAAGAGTCATTTATATTTGAGCGAAAATTGATAATACCCAACAGAATAGTAAGTGTTGTTTTTATGAAGAAAGAGATGAAAAGGTTAATTAAATAATTGGTAAATGCAGTAAACTAGCACAAAATGAGTGCAAGACTAAGCATGACTGGGTGAGAAAAGTGATTCACTGGAAATTGTGCTAGAGATTAAAATTTAACCATAGAACAAAATGGTATATATGTAGGGAATAGAAAAATAAATTCAAATTAAGAATAATCATTTAAAATATGCAGAAACTCCCAAAAGCCCCAGACAGGAAGAGGGGTAACACATGCGCAAAGAAAAGGAACGGACCCAACGAAAGAAAGAATCTCGTCCTTTTTCAGAAGTTACCAGCGGAGTGACCACACCTAAACCTTTCTTGCTATTAGTAGAAGGCGCCATGCGCCCGATTCTTAACGACGCGTTGGCTAACCTTTCCACTAGTAACAGCCGCCTTTTTTACTAACGACCCACGAATAAAAACACCGAATCACAATTAAGACACCATACAACGGACTTAATGACTACAACTATAACACCGGATTTAGACATATCTCCCAAAAGCGTCTAACTCGTTGTCAACGCTTTAAATAGCAAATTTGGACATATATACCCAAGAATGACAAACACATTTTAACACCTTGACTGGGAGATGCAACCATTTCATTTGTATTCAGGAAGAATTTCCTCGCCCACTGAATGGTTGTTGAACCCAGAAATAAAGGCAAAATATAAAAGATATCTTCGTGTCCTATCTTTTACTATCTTCTTCTTTCATATAATTCCTCTACCGCCTTCATATCCAAGAAGTTAGACCAGCAGGATAACGTAGCGTAAGAATAGAATAACCCAGAATGCAGTCAAATAGCAAAATATATCATAAATTACCTTCGAAACCCCATATATACACAAATCAGAAAATGAGGTGCATAGAATTCTCTGCAATTTTGAAATACAACCGAATCACCTAATCTCTACCAGAAGACCAGATCTAGAGTTGATAAAAGAAAAAAAGAAGAAAGAAAGAAAAAAGTGTCAAATAGCAAAATATATCATAAATTACCTTCGAAACCCCATATATACACAAATCAGAAAATGAGGTGCATAGAATTCTCTGCAATTTTGAAATACAACCGAATCACCTAATCTCTACCAGAAGACCAGATCTAGAGTTGATAAAAGAAAAAAAGAAGAAAGAAAGAAAAAAGTGTCAAATAGCAAAATATATCATAAATTACCTTCGAAACCCCATATATACACAAATCAGAAAATGAGGTGCATAGAATTCTCTGCAATTTTGAAATACAACCGAATCACCTAATCTCTACCAGAAGACCAGATCTAGAGTTGATAAAAGAAAAAAAGAAGAAAGAAAGAAAAAAGTGTACTCGTTATCGAGTGGATTTTGCCGTCCCAGTGGACCACAGAGTGAAAATATTAAAAAAAGTGGAAAGATAGAAAAATAATTTGATCTTGCCAGAGAATTATAAAAAAAACTGTGGAATCTGAGGGTGATGGGGAAACCAGTTGTAGTTGGATCACTTGGAACGATCTTTAGAAGTTTTGGAGAAAAGACTGAAGGGAATGGAAATCAGAGGAAGAAATTAGACCATCCCGACCACAGCATGGTTAAAATCGGCAAGTATACTCATAGGGTCCTGGAGACCCGAGGAGATTTGCTGTCACCCTGACCCCAGTGAAAAACCACTTTCTAACTCCGGTGTGAAAAACTTACAAAGAGTAAAGTATCAAAAGGAGGGAAATACTAAGAAGAAAAAAGAACAAAAAGAGATTGTTTACAACAGCCAGTAACATCAATAATAAAAGGGCAACAAAAATTTTTAAAAATCTTGAAATTAATATTGAGAAGAAAACAACTATATTGATATTCTAAGAGAACAACTAAGGAAATTGCCCAAGAGATGAACTGGAAATTATTACAAAGAGGAAACTAAAAGAGAGAAACTGAATCTTTTTTAATAACGTGGCCCAGTCGACTGGTGCTGCAGGATAGACCAACTGTTTCTCTGCACAGGGGTAAGATTCCACCAACGTGTTACCTGGATATGACACTAGACAATCTGATGGTGAGGTTTCATTTATGCCGGAGGTTTAGGGAATGCGGAGTGCCTCTTTATTGCCATCGCTCCCAAATCCACTCTGATCCAGAGTAATAGGGTTCTATCTATAATAGAACCAAACTGGTACTTATGCTAAACAGAATTGTTTGAAATAGAAATGTTTTGACAATTAAATTGCGTACTTATGCTAAATTGAATTATTTGAAATAGAACTGTTTTGACATTTAAACTGCGCACTTATGCTAAACTGAATTGTTTGAAACAGAATTGTTTATATATGCATAACGATGGATTTGGCATAAAATAATATAACATGGTTGTTATGCCATAAAACCAAACCAAAGCAAAGTTTCTATCAAAATGCCTTGATTCGGCATTAAATGACCCGAAAAGGGTTGATATGCCGTTAAACAAAACAACTAACCAACGAACAATCTAGTAATAACAGTGCAATAATGACATAACTAAATTTTATTATACCAACAAATGGTAAATACACAAACCAAAAGCAGCTCTTGAAAATGAAACAAATAACCCAGGTCAGATCTAGTTTTAATTAGGAAGATGGAAATAATTTATTATCAATTAGATTTTGCTGTGTCAGTAGACCACAGAGTGTATGTGATAGAAGGTGAAAGCCTAATAAATACCTGGATCTTGCCAGAAAGCTAAAAGAAAAAGCCCTGGAAGATGGGGGTGACAGTGATATCAATCATAATTGGAGCACTTGAACCAGTTCCACAGCATTACTAAAAACGGTTAGGATACTAAGAAGAGTTCAACAGACCAGAAACAACTTGTTATCAAGTTATATTGTTATTACTAAAAAAAAAAAAAAACATAAGTAAGAACTGGTGTAAAAAACTCGCAAGCAAAAAAATATGATGTGGATCATCCAATCCCAGCCAGAAGACGAGATCTCGAATTAACTAATAAGGAAAAATAAAACTTGTCGACGAATTGATTTTGCCGTTCCAGAATGAAAATAAAAAAAAAAAACGAAAAGATAAATATATACCTGACTCTTGTCTCATAACTTTGCCATCTTAGCGAGACTTGTTAGAAAACACTAACAAATTTGCATAATCAGCTTTAAATACATATTTGGGAGAGTAACCATGGTGTTATGGTTAAGAGCTGAACTATGGTCTCCAAGTAAGCGAGTTCGAACTCTAGTTGGGCTATTACGTTCACTTTCGGATTAATACCTTTTGGGGAAATGTGAACAATCCATCCTATCCTCCCAGCAATGGGTTAAATAGAATCACTGCTTTTATTCCACAAGGATGGAATGCTGATATGCCTTTAACTGAAAGAAACCAAACCAAATTATCACAAAGAACTATGTTTTGTTATTCATTTTCAATTTGGTCTTCTTGAATAATCAATTATTTTGTTCACATCCTTTATCATTAAGATGTTTATACGATTGATTTTAGCGGTATTGTCAACCTAGGTAGTTATATTATGTCTTCAAGATAGTGATTCGAAAACATTGTTCCTTATATTTACATTTTTTGTGTATTTGTTTTTCACAAGTTTTTTTTTTTTACGCACAGTTATATGATATCTAATATTCCCAACTAATATAATTTGTACATTGATGAATTGTTTGGTTTCTTTGTTCAATGGCATATCAACCTTCGAAGGTTATTTAATTCTAAAAGCCCTTCTTTGATGAAGGACAGCAGTGATACGATTCAACCCGTAGTTGGGAGGATAAGGTTTTAGTTAGAAAGTGATGAATATATCTAAGGATGGTAATTAATTATATTAGTTAATTATTTTATTTGTAGCAAAACAAATTGTTAGCTAAAATCTTTGAGGTGAAGTGTAAGTCACATTCGAAAATGAATTGTGTGCAAACTGAAAGCATTGAGGGGCTGGTTCCAGGCTTCGCTTTTTAAACGGTCAGAACTTGTGTTTGTGTACATGTCATATGCGCATCAGTCTTGTCATAATAGGGTTTTGTTTTGAATTTGGGTTTGTAGGCCGGATATTAAAAAGCTAAACATTATCTCAGCTGATTTAGGCGTGTCGTATCAATGGAAAGTTTTAAGAAATTTCTTAAATAGCAATTAAGAGAAAAAATATGAAAAAATATGAAACGAAATGAATTCAGTTAGTTCAGTTAGTAGAGAGAGTTCAGAGATTCGGGTTCAGAGACGACAGACCTCTGGGGGCGAAGGCCGTGGTTCGGGCGAGAAAAGCTAGGTCAGTATTTTGTTCGTTCATCTGCCACGATTAAGACTCTTAACGTTTCTTTGTCACAACTAATATATCTCATTCTATTTTTCTCTCATGTTTAGATGCTATGAAATATTACAGCCAGCTAATAAACCTTTCGTATTCGAAACAGTTGGGTCCGCTTTGTACTTTAAGAAATGTACCTTCTATTCATATTTATGATCCTGTAAAGTTACATGTGAACGCAATAGAGTTCGAACTTGTTTATTTAAAAGACTCAGTCCAGCACTTTACTGAATATGCCACTGTAACTCCATCCACAGCTGTATAATTTCAAGTAATGCTATCTAATTATATTTTATACTAAATTATATAGTTTCAAGTAAGTTTTTCAATTTAACAATAATCAATTTGTTTACGAATAGTTGTATGGTTTCAAGTAATTAATAATTATAATCCTTAATAAAATAAATATATACAGTGTATCACAAAAGTGAGTACACCCCTCACATTTCGTAGCCAATGTGCTGCAGCTCAGTTTCAGAGTGTTGGCAATCTTCTTGTAGCCTTGGCCATCTTCATGTAGCGCAATAATATGTCTTTTAAGATCCGCAGAGAGTTCTTTGCCATGTGGTGCCATATTGGAACTTTCAGTGACCAGTATGGGAGAGTGTGAGAGCTGCACTACAAATTTGAACACGCCTGCTCCCTATGCACATGGGCCTAGTAACACATGGGCCTAGTAACACTAATTAGTCACATGACATTTTGGAGGGAAAATGACAAGCAGTACTCAATTTGGACATTTAGGGGTGTAGTTTCTTAGGGGTGTACTCACTTTTGTTGGCAGGGGTTTAGTTTTTAACGGTTATATTTTGAGTTGTTTTGAGGGGGAAATAAATTAACTCTGTTATATAAGGTGCACACAGACTACTTTTCATTGTGTCAAAGTATCATTTTGTCAGTCTTGTCCCATGAAGAGATATACTTAAACATCTGCAGAAATATGAGGGGTGTACTCACTTTTGTGATACACTGTACATAAATAAAACATTTATATAGCTTCAACTAACTCTTCTTAACAATCATCATCATCATCATCATCATCATGTCGTACTGCTTGCGCGGATTTCCTTGACTCACTCTCGTCATTCGTCTCTATCATTCACCGATTCTGGTAAATCTTCTAGACTACATCCTGTGTCCGTACAGAGCTGTGGTAGATAAGTTTTATTTGTTCGTCCAACACTTGCACGTTCGTGTAAAGGAGTCCATGGAAGAATGTCACTTATGAGTTCATCCTTGATTCTCCAGCAGTGTCCTACATGTTTTGTCCTTATTTGGATGGTTTTAGAGATTGGAGGTAGGTGGCCGAGATTATTCTTAATACAAATAATTTTTTACGCTGTTATCAAGATATCAAGTATTCCATTCAAATGCAAATAGTTCTTGAGCAGATTTATTTGACTCAAACATCGGATTCTAACAGGGATTTCCACTCCAACACCAAGTGGTTCCAAGAGCAATGACAATGAAGAAGTACTCACGAACTTCAGAACGGGAGCCTGTGGGGAATTAGGTTGAAAATATGATGGTTAAGTTGATAACTGATGAAAGTTAACACCAGGAAAAAGCATGAACTCAACTTAGAAGTTTTAGAGTGCTATATTACAGTTGCAAACAAAATGTTCTGTTGGCGCCTATATAATATTATACAAGAATAAACATAGTCCACTTAACTGATGTCATTGTGTTGTTTTTACATATCCTATAATTTAACGAACTTCATACGGCTCTCCCATTCACTGCTGGAATTGTTGCAGAGACAATTTTTCGTCCGTTAGTTCTGGAGTTCGGTCGAAAAAGAGGTAAACATGTCTTTTTAGATACCTGCCGCCAACTTATACCAGCCAGTGGTTGGTTGCTTTGAAAGGTTCATCGACCAATTAAATGTGTCATATATGACCTTTAGAGTGTCTACCAAGGGAGACAACCCATCTCCCTTTGGTATATATTTTTTTATAAGCCTCAGCATAAGATACAATTTAGTTTCATACTCATGATGTATCTTTTTAAGGCATCTTAACCCTCGACAAGGAATATAGTCAGCGTATTCTGCTTTTCAACAACAAGGCGTTTAAAATATTTTGTTACTCAAATAAATTCTAGACTTAAAACTGATAACGACATTTAAAATCAACGCAAAAAAGTCTTATTTATTCAACTCTTTTGTTTCCGGGTACTTCTGATTGTAATGAATATTGTAATTGTTTTCTTGTTGACAAAATTAGATGTATAAGGTCCTCTGTCTTCTTTCGTTGTCGGTGTACTATGTTGAATAAATCTCCTTCATAGTCTCTCACAGAGAAACAGAAATTACATGGTAATAAAATCATGAAATGAAAAACTGACAATGGCATTAATATTTTATATAACAAAGTATACTTTTGTTTGTTTTTCATTTATTAGAAGGATTAAAAGAATTAAAAATGTATATTTCATGGCTGTTGTAACTACCCGCTTACATTCTTCCTCGAGATTTTGTATAATTCATGCTGAGAGAAAGAGAGAGAGAGAGAGAGAGAGAGAGAGAGAGAGAGAGAGGTATGGACAGATTTAGCTTAGTAAAACCTACTTCCCACCAACCAAAATATAAAAATAAAAAATCTTCAACGAGCGAGCTGAAATTATTTTAACACTTGTTTTGGCCTCAATGAAATTCTAAAACCTCGAACTTGAAATCACAAATAATTTCCAAGGCTGTAAAGATTGGTCACTCTTTTCGCACATGCGTATTGGTTAACAATGACGTCATTTTTGGTGAATTACTCATAAGGTCTTATTTAACATGGAATTAGTAATGTCCAAATATAAACAAATACCTGTTACGAGGGTACGAAATTAGAGTAACGTATCACTGTAACAAAATGTAGTAGAGGAATAGGGCTGGCGCGTACTACTGACGACCTCTGACCTCGACCGAAGGACAAGCTTGTTGGAGGTCTCGAGAAGGGCGTGTTTCATATATTTTCTATGAATACTACTTTATGAAAATTGACATGTTCTTGAGCGGTGACTCCGTATCATTGATATCAGATTGGGTATGAGACCCTAGTAACGGCACTGCTGAGGAATCTTCCAGATGTGATAAAAGTTTAATGTTAAAATGAATTATGAATAAAACAAAGCAAAAGTAAAACAAATAACAGGAGTTTTATTTAATAAACATTGAAAATTTATGAATTATTTGGAGGAATAAATAATAATTTACAAATATGTTTCCGTGTAAGTATTAATTTTTGTCTGTGTTCAGTGAAGATAAATGATTTTAGCATTCTTTTTTCATTGTTCACTTGGGTGTCAGTCCTGAATTCCTTTAAGGATAAAACTTGGTTACTGTCGTGAAATTCGGGACTAGTATTTTTGTTCAGCGGCTGGAGTAACAGGAAAATAAATCAGCTCTGATCTCGTTGAATGTTAGCTTTCTTATAGTTCGCTGGGAGATAGCTGGTATTCACACCCTGGGGATTTTGGCGGCAAAATAGAGAAAATTTATTTTTGGGCTCTCTTTCTAGGACAGGTTAATTCTATTTTTAGATTTGCTGAAACACTTGGGTCTTCGAAACCGTTACACACCTTTAACCTGCATCTATCTGTTTTTATTAGCACTACGCTTTCCGGACGCGTTCTCGCGAGACACGCAACTTGCCTGATACCTCTAAAAGAAAGATTGCCAATGTTTTCTTTTGTAAATGGTTTTCTTTTCATTTTATTTTATTGTTTAGATGTTCAATTATTAAAATGTCAATCACTAATATCGTCAGTAAGTTTTTTGCAGACATGTTCTTATTTTACCATCAATTCTTGTGGGCTGACAAGTAATAAATTGTGTTTCAAAGCTAGTCAATATAAAAAGAAGGAGCTCGGTTTATTTTAAACGCAAACGCAAAATAAAGGAAGAAGAAGAAGAAGAAGAAGAAGAAGAAGAAGAAGAAGAAGAAGAAGAAGAAGAAGAAACGGAGGAAAAATCTAAGGAATGCGGGGGGGGGGAATTATTTCGAACTATTTTACCCTCATTCCGTTACAAAGCATTTGATGCTATCTAGATCTCTGGCCAGGTGGGGTGGGGGTCTCAAGGTGTAGTGGCTAACGTGTTGGATTGTGAGATCGTAGTTTGCGAGTTCAAACTCAAGTCACGCTATGATGCTCAGCTTTCATAGCTTTTTAGCCAGAGCCATCTGGCATTCGTGCCGGATGGTGTGTCTAAGATCAATAGTGGGCTCGAGACCGAAAGGCCCCCGTTTCTGCTGGGCTACCTTCAGGTGGGCGAGCTGCATTGATAGCATTGAATAATACTGGAATCCTGAGTCCCTTTCAAGCTACAATCGGGTATCTGTGCCGGACTCACGTAATATATCGAGAGAGTCCATGTCTAGCAGCAGGCTCATCTGGTTCACATTGCACAGAGACGATGACCAGCGTAGTTTGGCAGGGCTCGAGCTTCCCTAAACCCCCACCATAAGCCAACATTGTGTCATGACCTTGTGTCAAGCCCTGTCAGGTGGGAAGCAGCGACAATTACTACGCTATTACATTCACTTTCGGACTAGTATCCTTGTGAAAGGCATGAACTCCCATATTCAGTTAAAAAAATGGCTTTAACTGTCCAGTTAAAAAATGGCTTTGGCCTTAAATAACCCATGAAGGTTGATATGCCATAAAAGAAAGAACCCATGCCAACCTTTTCAGTTTTTTCTTCCTGATTAGGCTGTTTCGGATGTAGAGCTTCTTCGCCTCAACTATGGAAACTAAACGTTCCCTCTTTCGTTTCTCTCTCGTAATTCAAACGTTCTAACTTACTTCTCATCCTTTTCTAACCTTTGCGTTAAAATCTCCCATGAGGATGATATAAGTGGGTGTTTGTGTTAGTGCTAACTCTAAATCCTGATAACATTCCTTCACTTCATTCGCCTCACTTGCTCGTGTAGGAGCGTATGTCAGAATGATCCTAAGGATAGTATTCTCCGACAAGTGATCGTTAAACACGCATAGGGAAGCATGAAGTGATTCAGACCAGTTATCGATCATATGGGAATCTGATCTCTCTAATAAAATAAAACAAGTTTCCTTCTAAACCATGGCCATGTTGGAACTACAGTATGGATGCACCACTCAAACTCTTACGAAACGCTCAGAGAAAAACTTGATGTCAACTACACATTGATATTTGCAGTGTGCTATTTTGAACAAACTCTAGAAGTAGTAATTTGCTATGTTTTTTGCTTAGATGTGGCAAAAGGCCATATAAATGGAGCACTCAATGAGACTCGAACTCACTTGTGAAGGTTAACTAGTCTAGCTTGTTAACCATTACACCACCTGAGGCGCCCTAAACAAACCACCCAAGAAAGACGAGTAACACGTGCGTGGCACTGCTGAAGAAGAAAGGAAGGAAGAATTCTCCAATGAACTTCTGCACATGGTCACATCGATGATGGTTCACCACATACATCAGCATTGTGCAGACACTGGAGACAGCCGAGAGGACCTGCAGAGAATGAGGGACGTTAGTGACTGATGACCGGAGAGAGAGAAAGAGAGAGAGAGTCAAAGAACACCGTACTCTTAGCATTTGATGATGACCTCTGATGATAACTTGTATGAGGTGACTTTTACAACCCATCGCTATCTTATAGCGATGTTGACTGACCTGAACAATCGGAATTTGGCCGTCAACTTCACGATAAACAGCATAAAAACTAAATTTATGCGTTCCGAAGATGTGTCACAAGATCGTTTAGTGGTAGGAAGCGATGAAATCGAGAAGGTGAAAGAGTGCGTCTACTTGAGACGGATGGTGAATATGAACAGAGACATAGAAGCGGAAATCTCACAAAGAATAAGATCAATATGAAAGGCCTTTACCGCGATAAAAGATTTATTCAACGCAATGCGGGAAAATGCAAATCTCTTCAATAGCATCGTTTTGCTTGCGACGTTATACGCAAGCGAAACGTGGCTATCACAAAGAAGGAAGAACAGACTCGTTACGGCACTGAGAGCAATGGAAAGATCCATGCTGGGGATATCGTTGCGTTAGTTCTTCCAAAACGAGATGATTCGATAGCGGAGTGAAGTAAAAGACGTGGTCACGGAGAACCGAAAACTGAAGTACTGTTGGGCTTGAGACATCGCAAGTTTCACAGACAATAGGTGGACACGTTCAATTGTCGAGTAATATCTGAGAGATTGGAAACGACCACCTAGAAGACCTCCACAACGATGGGAAGATGAAATCGTGAAGTGATTCGAGTCAATAAGGAGAGAATAGTCGAGATCAAGAACTAAGTGGAAGCGTATTGTATCCAGCAATGTGGAAAGCGTCCATAAACCTGCACAATAAGTAAAATCGATCTATACGCGTTTATATATAGTAAGGGTCTGTTTCCTTGTTAATTTGCATATCAACTTTCGTAGAATATATTGTGAAACCTTTTACTCTTCTTTTTCGTTTCGAATTTTCTTTTATTTTTGTTCTTCTGTCTTCTTATTCTTTTATTACTTTACACCCTGTTTATGGGGCTTAGAATATACCCTGACTGCATGGCCTGCAGAGTCGTAAAACCTCTTAAAAAGATGCATCATGGGTATGACTCTAAACTCTATCTGATAGGGAGGCTCCAGTTCTAGAGATCTTGGGGGAGTATGAAGTACCTATTTTTGCCACTATTTCAAGATCCATTTTGATCTCGAGAAGAAGTCCCTATTAGGATCCCATTTATCGGTCAAATAGATCTCTTTAAAAATTATTTGTATTTGATAGGAAAATTTAATGCTCTTTGACTCTAAATCATTTTTATTAAGAATAGTTACTTAAAGTTATTATTACTTACTTGGGATTATTATTAGTTTCTTGAAACCATATAAATTTGTGCAAACAAATGATTATTATTAAATATTAATGATTATTTGAATTGTCAGAATAAGCTAGGAATACTTGATATCATATAAATGTAGGCAAAAAACACTTAAGAAACAACGACCCAAAAAAATTAAAAATAAATGTGTAATTAACGTGATTCCCAAAGTTGTAAATATAAAATAACACTTGACGAGTTGACATGCCGTTAAAATCAATCAATTAATTTCTTCTTCTTCTTCTTCTTCTTCTTCTTCTTCTTCTTCTTCTTCTTCTCCTCTTCTTCTTCTTCTTCTTCTTCTTCTTCTTCTTCTTCTTCTTCACTTTTTTCATTCATTATCATTTTCCTTCATTTTCCTTTGATTCGCTTATTTTTCTTTCAGACATTATTTCTGTCTTTCTTTTCCTCTTCATCACCCATCTTTTCCCCCCTCTTCTCACTCTTCCATTTACATTCTTCCTCATAAAGAAATATTATCGTTCTCGAATTAACTAGCACCAGACTTAAAGCAATGAAAACTCTCCATTTTTTCCCCAATCACTTGTGAGTAATGACAGCCAGCTGTAATGCTATGTGAAAGACCAGGCGGTTAGTGCATGATAAAAACAAGCCAATGGAGAAGGAACGCACTCTATGCTACAGAAGAGAACGGTATTAAGCGAAATGGAAACAGAAGGAGAAGAGGGTGCTTGAGGGTGGTTATTTCGAAGAACGAATATTTAAGTCTCTAAATCCGAGAAAATTAATGGCTGCCTTCATCGAACTAAACCACTTCATTCTGGTCCAAATGTCTTGTTTATCGGGCGCGAACGGGTGTGGTTGGTGGGGAAACTACCCTGTTAAAGCTTTTTGGGAGTGGGTTGGGGAGAAACGCAAACGTATACATGCAAAAGATATTAAAGGTTATATATTACCTTTTACTGCGTGTTTATGTACAGGAAAGTAAGAAATATCTTCGTATGGTTGGTTAGACGAACTCCAGAGAAGAGAAACAACGTAATGGTTTTTATTTCGGTTGCTGGACATAAATGCTATCTAAAAAGGCATAAACACTAAAATATCCTAAAATCCTGTTATCACACTAGTATTAAACCAAAGAAAAGAGTCAGCGGTTTTCTTACATAAGAAGTACAAAACGTCTAATCTACCCAGATAATTAAAGTTCTTTTCAAGAGTTTGAAGACTAAATAAATAGTGTTGTGGTCAACAAAACCCTCTCTAAGATCATTATGTAATTCAGTTATTGGGTAATTCGACTGCTCTGTAATTCGATAATTCAGTCTTTCGGCAACTTGGGAATTCATTCGTTCGGCTATTCGATGTTTCAGTCATTCGTTGATTCAGTAATTCGGCTGCTCTGTTATTCGGTGATTCAGCCATTCTACGATTCTGTAATTCTCTCTTTTAAGTCATACATTCAATTGATTTTTTTTCTAATTGTTATTTGTCAAAGACAAAAGTCGTTTTCAATTTATTTGGTCGATATTTTTTGCCTAACATCTTTTGCAGTCATTATCAATACTTCATTTTAGATGAACCATCAAATAATGAACCGGGAAATGTTGTCCACAGATTTCTTTTGTGTATTTGACGAGTGTCGATTTTCTAGTTATAGCATAGTGAGGCTTAAAACCAACATTTCAAAAAGTCCTGTGCAGTCTGATCCTACCACAACAGTGGAGGTTCTGCGAGACAAACAATTTCTCTACCTCTATCAGTCTGTTTATATCTATGTATCTATCTATCTATTTCAGTATCTATCTATCTATCTATTTCAGTTTCTATCTATCTATCTTTTTTTATTTTGTCCAAATTTATATATCTAGCTGTCTGCTGATCGATGATTCACTCATTCGACTATTAAATAATCGGGAAATTCAGTCATTCAGTCGTTCTGCGATTCGCTAATCTAGCCATTCTGTGATTCGTTGATTCGTTTATTCGATCATTCGTCATGCAAACAGTCTATTGTCATCTGGAAGAGCCTGGGTGCCGGAACAATCCTTGGTTTGTGTTCGTGGGTAGGGACGAAATAGGTCCCTTTAATTCCTAATTCTTCGATCTAATTCACCCCCCAGCATTTTTTATGAAGAAAGAAAAAACTAAAAAAGTCTGAAATATATTTTCAAATGTCCTTGGCCCTATGAGTAGAGTATTCGCCAATGGTCCAGGAGACTGATGTTCCATCCCAGGTCGAGTCATACCAAAGACTAAAAAAAATGGTACTTGATGCCGCCTTGCTTAACAGTCAGCATTAAAAAGTAAAGATCAAGGGTAAAGTAGAGCAATCCAGGGAATTGAGTAGCGCCTTCCCCTACGCATCGGTGTAGTAGCTATTGAAAAGGGAGCCTTCGGGTCATCCTCCTCTTAGTTTGCCAAATTTACTTTACTCATATGACAGTGAGCACTAACCTATAGAGATCGAAGTTATGATCAGATGAGTTCAAAAATCGGTTTGAATTTTTACGAGGGAAACTAACGATAGTTGGTTAGTTGTGTTTTCTGCTATATCAACCTTTGCGGATTATTTAATGCCAAATCCTATCTATACAAATATATATTAAGTACACACACGTACACACACACACACACACACACACACACACACACATATATATATATATATATATATATATATATATATATATATATCAAATACTGTTAAATGGTTTCAAGTATTATCTAATATCATTGTTCGATTTGTACACAATGAAATGGCTTTCTGTTTCCACACAGTTAAATTCTTTTAATTATTGATATTTCAGACTAATAATTCTATTTGATATTGATAATCCCTTGTAAAAGACTGAACAGTTTTCTTTACCTGTAGTTGAGACCCCAACAGAGACCACATATCCGGATTAAAGTGAACTTGAGAATAATGGATCTGAAAAGGTACTCCTCATTCTCCTAAGTTCCAAGATTGGGGTCTCAGTATCAGATGTAGTATGATGTTATACCCAGAACACACCTTCTGAATCTCATTACTCAAAAAAAAACAAACTCCTATTTAGGGAAATCGTTCTCTTAACTGAACTCGAATCCCTGAATTAAAATCTAAAGAGCTGGGATTGTAAATTACGCCGGCTGCGTCTTTGCAGTGCGGTAAGACTCCCATAATGAGAGACCTGGACGTGACTCTAAATGATGAGTTTCCTGTTTTGGAGCACTGGGGATATACTGTTACACACTAAATAGAAGGTTGTATTCCCATTGAATGCGTATAATTCTGAGGAAATCTATTTAGGAGCCTAACAGGTAGTACCACTCCGGAACAGAGTGAACTGAGGAGTAATGGCAATAAGTGGGTAATCTACTCTTCCCAAAGCTCCATAACTGGAGCCTTACCGCCAGATGCAGTTTGGTGTCATACCCAGGACACGTCTTTCTGTTAGGATCTTACCTCTTTACGGAGGATACAGTCAGTGTATTTCAAGCCCCACCGACAGGGCCATCTCAAATAGAAATAAACATATTAAAATCTCGCGCATACCGCTAACATTGATGAACTGCTAAATATATGTTCCCAAATACCTGACGCACACATTATGGAGATATAAAAAGAAAACGTTAGTAGTTAAAATAAATTTCACTATTTTCTTACATCTGAATCTCGTAGAAAAGCAACAAGTCAAAAAGTGCAAAAGAATATTTTATATTCATACTCTGAAATAAAAGTGGCGTTTTAATAACGTTATTCCCGTGTGAACTCGTAAAATAGAATTTGCATAAAATAAAGAGCTGATTTCATCTCCCTGAAAAAAAAAAGAAAACGAAAATGAAAAAACACATTAAATTTATCAGCACAAAAGTGAATGTCAAAGAGTTTTATTTCTGCAATATTCAGCACTTGTAAGAGTCCAACGGTTATAATTCTATCATCCGTATTTAAAAAGAAAAACAAACAAACCAAAAACCCCTTACATTATGGCTGTTTAATGGACTCTCTTGACTCGAATGTTTATTTAAAGGAACATTTTATTTACGAAAAACTTTATTGGTTTTAAAAAAACACTCCGAGAAATTTGATTCGGGCAAGAAAATAATTCTCTTTGCCTAACGTAGATTAATTGACTGGCCGATTGATTTTAACGGCACGTCCACCCACCTGAGGATATTTTAAATGTTGAGATTAGGGAATCGAGTTCATGGTATGTTCGTATTAAGGTATTTTGTGAAGTTGTTTCCTAATAATTTTTTAAACGCTGTTGTACGGTTTCAAGTATTTCTATCTAATAGCCATAATCAATAAACTCTTATGTAAGTATGTTGGCCAACTATAGTCGAGAGCCACCGGAAGGCTTCCTTTTCATTAGCTACTGCACCGATATTTAGGGGAGCGCGCTACTCTTTTTCTGGATTGCTCTACTTACCCTTGATCCGTACATTATAATGCTGAGTGTTAACCAAAGACGCATCAAGTAACATGTTTTGAGTCTTTGGTATAACTCGACCTAGGATTGAACCAATGTCTCGCGGGCCATTGGTAAACGCTCTAACAGTTACGCCAAGGGGACCAGTAATTATTTTCATTTATTAATGATCATTTTTTGCATACATTATATGGGTTTAAGTAATTATTTCTATTTGATAATAACCATTAATTTGCACACTTTTTATGGCCACTAGTAATAATTCTTATATTCAACTAACTATTCTTTATTCAAATAATTTAGTTATTTGGTATTAAGTATTCTTATGTAGTAGTAAAAGTAAAGTTGGCGACCGTAGTCGAGGGTGACCAGAAGACTCCCTTTTCGATAGCTACTACACCGAGGTGTAATGGAGAGCGTTACTCCTTTCCCTGGATTGCTCCACTTTACCCTTGATCCGTAGCTTATAATGCTGAGAGTTAAGCAAGAAAGCATCAAGTACCATTTTTTTTAGTCTTTGGTATGACTCGACTTGGGATTGAACCCAAGTCTCCTGGGCCATTGCGAACAATGGGAACCGAAAATATACTACAACACCGGATCAGAGTGAACCTGGTAGTAATGGCAATGTATGGGGTTCTCCAGAGAGCTCCAGAACTGTAGCCTCATCATCAGATGCAGTTCAGTGTCCTAATCAGGATACTTTTTTTTAGTGTTCTTACTCGTCTGCAGGGAATTTAAACAGTATATACTAAGCATCCTTAAGCAGAGGTTACAAAGTGGATAATCGGTCAGAAAAGTTTTCAAATAGTCAGAGTAAAGCATGTATATTTTTAAAGATAAATAGAAGTTGTTGATTATTTTTCGATTTATTCTATTATAATCACGATCTAAATATAATTTAGCCATTGTTAAATAAGCAGCACAAATAAAAATACAGTAGACTTAGTAGGTAAAGTGTTCGAAAGTGGTCCGAGAGACCGGGGTTCAATCCCAGGTCGCGTCATACCAAAAACTTTAAAAATGGTACTTGATACCTCCTTGCTTAACACTCAGCAATATTAGGTACGTATCAAGGGTAAAGTGGAGGAATCCAGTGAAAGGAGTAGTGCCCTCCCCTACACCTCGGTGTAGTAGCTATTGAAAAGGGAGCCTTCTGGTTACCCTCGACTACGGTCACTAACTTTACTTTTACTTATGATCATCTGGCAAGATTTTAGCCCACATTTCTGAGCCGTGTATTCCCTTTCCGAGAAGTGTCTTATTGATTAACGTGACAAGTAGAAAACGAAAACATTTACCGAAAATAACGGATGAACCGATCACCAGAATTATCAGTAAGCAATTAGACATTAAACTATGGCCTTTCACCAAAGAAGAACTCGACTCAGTTCTTAAAAAAATTAAAAATAGGAAAGCTGCAGGGCTAGACGAGATCCCCCCAGAAGTGTGGAAGACTAGACAATTCGACGATATACTGTTCCGGCAA
>OY757912.1:70841736-70881736 GCA_963585895.1 Sepioteuthis lessoniana | reverse complement strand
GGATTGGGCGATCCGTTTGTATCACAAAGTCCAAAGGAATTTTATGCGCGTCATTTTCTCGGTCAGAGTATGAATTTGTGCATGTTCAATTTGCCAGCGTGTTTAAGTGATTCATAATTTTCCTATAATTAGTTTTCAAATTTTTCCACTTGGAGCTTTCGCAAAATACAGTCGTGTAAATGAATGTACAAGGTTTCTGAAGATTTATTGTTAATCTTTTTAAAATTCTTCAATTCTACTGTCCTTTGGCTAAGAGGACATTTTCCATGCTCTTCTTTTTGGTGGTCTCCAAATTCTAATTTCCAGGCCGTTTGAAAAAACTCAATTCAGAAAGTGGCATCTGTTTTGTTCTTCACAGATGAATCAGCTATCAGACTTCACAAAAAAGACACAAATATTTCGCGTTGGAGCAGAAACATCTGAAAAAGTTCGAGAAGACAACGTGATCGTTTTTCTATAGCATTAGATACCATCAAGAGTTGTACTGACTAAACTTGTTGTACACAACAAAGAAAGATAACAATGCTGATGTATAAAAATATAATCTGCTTCTTTTTTTATTTGTTTGTTTGTTTGTTTGTTTGGGTCTTATGGCTTATCAACCTTTTTAGGTTATTTAATGCCAAATCCATTTTTATACAAATAAACAGTTTTATTTCAAACAATTCAATTTAGCGTAAGTACACAGTTTCATTGTCAAAAACATTTCCATTTCACGCTATTGAGTTTAGTCAAACAGTTCTAATTTAAACAATTCAGTTTAGTATAAGTCTACACACAGTTAAATGTCAAAACAGTTCTATTTCAAACAATTCAGTTTAGCGTAAGTACAGCTTTAATATCAAAAACGGATCTATTTCAAACAATCCAGTTTAGCATATGTACGCAGTTTAAATGTAAAAACAGTTCTATTTCAAGCAATTCATTTTAGGTTAAGTACACAGTTTACTTCTATTTGACACATAGATAGGACCCTATCAGCAGCTACCACTCCAGGCCATAGTGGACCTGGGAGTGATGACAATGAAGGGGTACTCCGCATTACCTAAAGCTCCAGCATTACTGGAACATCACCATTAGATTGTTTAGTGAAATATCCAGGACACTCATGAGTGGTAGAGGAGTTTTACCTCTCTACTTAGATGCAGCCGACAGGGGAATCTTTTTTATTACCTGAAATGTACTTATGGGTATAGTAAAAGACGGTCGGACATAGCTGAAATACACTCACACAAGGGTGACTGTGCTGTTTTTCTGTGAAACCTCACTGCCTTTTTGCTTCGTTATCCTGGATTGAAACTTTCACTGTTTTATATAATTTTCCAGACGCCCGTGTAATTTTCGTGGTCACACCTCCCGCCTACTTGTTCCACGTGGACTCGCCTCCTGTCTAGCATGCTACCCACGCAGCTTACACGACACTTCTGCTGAGAAAATATCTGCGTTCTGTTTACTTGAGGAAAAAGGTGCATATATTCTTATGCAACCCATGCAACTCACGCAGCATTCCCTCTGAGGTATTTGGGTTCTAATCATTTTAGGAAACAGGTGTATATCCTGTTATGCCACCCACACAACTTCTGTGACATATCGGAGGAATCTTCCGGTTGATATCCAACATCCTTTCGAAGTTCTACGACCAGTTACGAAAATGTAAGTTTCTCACAAGAAACGTTCCATTTCCTGAGTACTCCTAACCAGTTATAGAATACTTTTGCTTCTTTGTTTTATGGCATATGAACCTTCGTGGCTTATTAAATACCAAAGCCATTCCTGTAGAAGAACAATAGTGGTAGTATTTAATCCATAGCTAGTGGGTATAAGGTTGTTCACACCTTTCCCAAAGGTCTTCGTCTAAAAGTGAATCTAATGGCGTGACTAGAGATCGAATTCATTTTTATGATGTCAAAGTCCAGCACGTTAAGCACTAAAATACAGGGGCTGGGGCTACAGAACATACCGACTGCATCTCTGCTGAGGGGTAAAACTCCCCCAATGAGTGTGCTGAAAATGACACGAGACAATCTGATGGTGAGGTTCCAGTGGTGCTGTAGCTTTGGAGAATTCAGAGGACCCCTTCATTGCCATTGCTCCCAGGTCCACTCTAACCCGAATTGGTAGCACCTGATGGGGGGTCCTATCTATGGGTCAAATAGAACTGTTTGATTTTTAAACTGTCTACTTTGACAATTAAACTGAGTGCAGACAAAAGACTTATGCAAAACTGAATTGCTTGAAATAGAACTGTTTAATATTGTGTGTAAATTGATGTTTAATTGAATTGTTAGTGTTAAATAGTAATACTTGAAAACATTTAACCGTGTGCAAACAAGTGAGTAATAGTAAATAGAGTTATTCTTATTAGATAGAAAAAAGTGAAACCATTTAACTGTGTGCAAAAAAAAAATGTTATCTACAAAATGGGCTCAAAATCATATATCTGATATATATGTATAAAAAGCATTTGGCACTAAATAACTTACAATAGTTGATATGCCATAAAACCAAACTAAACCCAACCAAACCATGACAACAAAGACACCTCCTTCTGAACAGAGAATGGATTATATTTTTACCTATATCTAAAACCATATTTGGTCAGTAACACTTGTATATTATTTCTTGATCGATTTTTTTCATTTCAACTTATAGTAAATATTTCTAGACTGAATTTATAGATTTTGAATAGTTTGAAACAGAACTGAATATATATATATATATATATATATATATATATATATATATATTGACAAACAGAATACTATAAAAGTGATGAATTTATTAAGCAGGGAAGTCGAAGTTCTGACGTTTCGGTATTAATATAACATCATCAGGACTTTAAAAAATATCACGCGATTGTGTTAAAATCTCAACGTTGATTTAATGTTTGAACGTTGTATATTCTTTCTTTGTTTACATATTTCCTCTATTATTTCCTGTATTTTATTAACCATACATCGTTATTGCTCGACTTTACCTTTTAAAGTCCAGATGGTGGTATATTAATACCAAAACGTTAAAGCGTGGCTGCATCACTTTTAGGCTACTCTGTCATCTTTTTTACATTCTGTCGGATTTTGCCCTAATTTACTTCCATATATATATATATATATATATAATGACAATAAATAAACATCCCCACTTAAACTAGTAGACAAATTCACGTACCTAGGAAGCAGCGTCGAATCAACCGAAAAGGACATCGAAACGAGGCTAACGAAAGCATGGACAGCTATCAATAGGCTATCGATTATATGGAAATCAGACCTAATCGATAAAATGAAACGCAGCTTCTTCCAGGCAGCGGTCACATCGATACTGCTATATGGATGCACTACATGGACGCTAACAAAACGGCTGGAGAAAAAACTGGATGGCAATTACACAAGAATGCTGCGTGCAATCCTGAACAAGTCCTGGCAGCAGCACCCCACAAGACACCAACTGTACGGCCACCTGCCCCCTATCACGAAAACTATTCAAGTTAGACGAACCAGACATGCAGGACACTACTGGAGAAGCAGAGATGAACTCATAAGAGATGTACTCTTATGGATCCCCACACATGGCCGCGCAAAAGCAGGACGACCAGCTCGAACGTACATTCAGCAGCTATGTGAGGATACAGGCTGTTGTCCTGAAGATCTACCTAGGGCGATGAACGATAGGGAGGAGTGGCGAGAGAGGGTCAGGGATGTCCGTGCTACCAGCGCGATATGATGATGATGATGATATTTATTTATTTATTATCAATATTATTATAATACCTCTATCTTAGATATTGAGCACTCTCCATATTATATTGCCCTTGGTTCGACACATAACCACATAGTTATTTACTGACGAACAACACTCTTATAATATATATATATATATATATATATATATCGTATACTCCTGTACATCAAACTGATATTATTATATACGATGTAAATAATCTGGTTTAATAGCGTATACGTCTCCGGTCAATTGCCATTATCATATTAGGCTATAAATAATCTGATTTAAGTGTATACTTCTCCATGGCTAATTGATATTGTTAAATCAGGAGGTGAGCAGTCCGATTTAATAGCGTGTACCCTTCTACAGCTATTTGGTATTATAAGATTCCGTTGTGAAAAGTCTGAATCAATAGCGTATACCCATCTGCTGTCAGTTGATATAATTCAATTCGGTGCTAAATGAAGGAACGCGCTTGGCCGACCAGATTTGGCACGTCTGTCTGAAAAGTGTTGATACCGTTATTTCACGTGTGTATGTAAGTGACAGATTACTGATGAAAAACAGTTGATTACTGGAAGTGAGATTTTGAAATAACGTTAAATTAAAGGTTAAGACTCAATTACGAAGACTAATCAAAAAATTTAAACTTTTCTTTTGAAGTGAAATGGAATCTAATGATATTTGCCTGCGATTTCGTTTCCTTTAAGAGTTGTCTGAAAGACACCTGCAAACACATGGGAAGAGGGAGAAATTCTGAGAAGAAATTGAGAATTCAGTGCGAATATTGAGATGACAGCTTGGAATTACACTCGTTTAACTCCTTCACCTCACGCGATTATAGAACAGATATGTCTGAGGTGAAGTTATAAAATAATAATAATAATAATGATAATTTGGATCTTGCCAAAGAAATGAAGAGACTGTTAAATATGGTGATGGTGATAATAATCATAGTTGGATCTCTAGCATCAGTACCCAAAGGCCTAGAAAAGATACTCGAGGAATTAAAGATCAGATGAAAAGTTGAGACGATCTAGACCACAGTCCTGCTAAAATCGGCTTGGATACTTAAAAAAGACCTGGTAATCTGAGGAGACTTTCTGTCACTCAGACTCCAATGAAAAACTACCTGTTAAAACTGAAGCGAAAAATTCGGATAGAGGGAAAGAAGTAGTTGTTATAATAATAATAATAATAATAATAAAAGCTATGGAACATGAAGGTAAAAGTGACTGTAATTTTAATCGTGTCGATTGGAATAGTCTCCAAAATCTTGGTAAAGAGTTTGAAATTGGAGTATGAGCCAAGACCATTCAAAATACAGCATTTAGATGATCGGCCGGAATACTGAGAAGAGTCCTGGAGACTTGAGGAGACTAACAGTGGTGAAAAAAACTCGCACGAAGAAGAAGAAGAAGAAGAAGAAGAAGAAGAAGAAGAAGAAGAAGAAGAAGAAGAAGAAGAAGAAGAAGAAGAAGAAGAAGAAGAAGAAGAAGAAGAAGGACTTATAATCTTGTGGATTTTATAGTTCCCGCGGACCACGAAATGAAAATGAAAGAAAGTGAAACGATCAATGAATTCTTGGATCTTGTCAGACAGCTGAAAAAGCTTTAGAATATGAAGCTGTCGGTGATTCTAATCGTATTGGGTGCGCTAGGAAGAGTCCCCAAGGGTTTGGAAAAGAGACTGGCAAAATTAGAAATCACAGGAAGAATCGAGACCAAAAAGACTAAAGAATTGTTAAGATCGGATAGAACATTAAGAAGAATCCTGGTGATATGAAGAGACTTGCTGTCATTCAGACTCTGGTGTGAAAATCTCACAATGAGAGAATAATAATAATAATAATAATAATAATAATAATAATAATAATAATAGCGAATTCAGGCAACTAACGCAAAAAGAGTGTCAGCCAAAAGACAGCTGGGTGGAAAAATTGATCCACTGGAAATTGAGCAAGAAATTGAAATTTGATCATACGAACAAATGGTTTATGCATAAAGCAGAATCCGTCCCAGCGAATGAGATATAAAAATTCTCTGTAATTTTGAGATAAAAACAACCAGACCTAATCCCAACCAGACCTAGTGATAATATTTTAAAAAAAAACAACAATAGACCTGCCGACTAGTGGACCTTGCCGTTCAAGAATGAAAATCAAAGAATACAGTAAAAGAGACAAGTACTTAGACTTTTCCAGAGAACTAAAAAATCTATGAAACATGAAAGTGGCGGTGATAGGAATTGTAATTGGTGCACTTGAAACGGTTCCCAAGGACTTGGTGATGGGAATGGAAAAGCTGGAAATCGGACGACGAGCCGAGACCATACAAACTAAAAGATTGCTGAGATTGGCGAGGAAGAGTTTAAGAGACTTGAGGAAATTTGCAATCCCTCAAATTCCAGTGAAAGTCCATCAGCTAACGCTGGTGGGGAAAACTTGCAAATAATAATAATGATAATAATGGCGAAAAGAGAGGCAAGTACTTGGACCTTGATAGAAAACCAAGAAAGCTGTGAAACATGAAGGTGACTGTGATACCTGTTGTTTTGGGCGCGCTTGAAACGGTTCCTGAAGACTTGGAAAGTGAGCCGAAAGAGTTGGAAATTGGCAGACGGTCGGAGTCAATCTAAACTACAGTATAGTTGAGATCGACTAGAATATTGAGACTGGAGATCTGAAGAGAATTGCTGTCACTGAGACTTCAGTGAAAGATTATCAGCTAACGGTGGTGAGTAAAACTCCAAAGGAGTAATCTGATAACAATAAGTGTCTGTGTTACTAATCGTAGATAATACTTTTGGAACAGTTCATAAGAACCTGGAAAACAGAATGGATGAATTGGAGATCAGAGAAAGAATCGAGGCCCTCCCGACCACAGCACCGTTAAAATCGGTTAAATACTTAGAGGAGTCCGGGAGAAACAAAGAAACACGCTGTCACAAATACTTTAGTGAAATCCCTCGTTAGAACTAGTTTGAAAATCTCGTATGAAATAGAATGATTATGGAATTATCTAGTTTTAAATAAACCACCTCTTCTTGTCTTTGTTCTCAGAATTCTTCTTATTCTAGTAATTCTTTATTCAACAAGAAAAAATATTTTACTATGAAATAAAAAAAATGTTAATAACTGCGTCACGATACGAACTTATTGATTTACTCTCGTGTGTCAATGGGGAGAGCGTAATGGTCAAAATATTGAACTGCGACATCGAAGTAAGAGTGATATAATTCAACTGTAAATAAACGATCGAAACAATCCTATGCTTTGCTAATAAGATTTTGGTCGATTTGCCATTGTCTGTTTTAGCTCTTTGTATAGTCTGTTTTTTTTGTGGCATATCCAAACACGCAGTATTCAATCTCGTTTGGGAAAGGTATCAATCCCCTTATCCCCCAAGATATGGGTTAAATAGTACCTCTACAGCTCTTCTGCAAGGATGGCTTTGGCTAATACCAAATTCTGTTTATACATATATTTATTAAAAACATATGATTTGTCCTTAGGTAATATTTTAAACAAGCAAGAGCTCATTCGTTTGTACTCAGTTAAATGGTTTCAAGTATTGTTACCGGACACTAATAGTTTCAGTTGCACACAGATAGTTTCAAGTAATGCTAACTCTAATAAGGCAATTAAACATTATTAATTCGTTTGCCCACAGTTAAATCATTAAAGAGAGAGTGTGCACTGTTTTAAGGCCCCGAAACAGTGCACATTCTCTCCTGATGACCCCAAAACAAGCATGGAGTTAAACTCTTCGGTGGAAATGAAAATGGCTAAAGGAGCATTTTCTATCCGCTCACTTTTTGGTGAGTTTCTGTTACTTGGTAAGTAACTTCCTTATTATTGATTCGTTTGCACACAGCTAAATCATTAAATAGTTCTATTTGACCGATAGATAAGAGCCTAATAGACATTATCACTCCGGGTCAGAGTGGACCTGGGAGTAATGGCAATGAAAGGGTATTTCACATTCCCCAAATCTCCAGGACTGCAGCCTCACAATCAGATGAAATTTAATGTCATATCAAGGACACTGAGATTCAAACAGTGTTCTTTTTCTTCGTGAAGTCTGTTGCAACAAACATTTGATATTTGATTGTTGAAAAGAGGTTTTTCATCCTCTAGTCTTTTGCTCTATCAGAAACCAATTCTAGTTTGCACAAAATTTTGAAACCTAGAATTTTTATAGTTTTTTTTTCCCAAGGAGTTCAATTTAGTTTATTTGACACCCGGCGTATCGTTCCAATTGATTTTAATTTGATTCTTACAATAATTGCAAGGCAACCGCTTTCTAAACATCCTCTTTCTTCCTTTTTATAAACTTTCACAAAGGAAGAGAATCCTTTTTCTTTTTTCCTTTTATAGAAAGTCACAATCATTGTTACAGCATACATGATAGTTTTGACTTTCTTTCTTCGTTAAAAAACAGCCGATATCGGTTTTTGTTTTATATAAAATATCAAAGCGTACTGAGAGATTCGGGTGGTTTTTCGTTCGTTTTCACTAAAAGTTAACGTTTATAATTTTAAAGTATGCTGGCTTAAGAATAAACTATTAAGTTGTATTTCATTTTCTGAACAAGCTTTATCTGGATTCGAATTCTGTTATGTGCCTCAGTTTAAGTGGCGCTCGTAGTGTAATGGTTACACAGGTTTACAAAAATAAATTTTTGGTCTACGGCAAGAATGGGGATAGGTGTTTTTTGTTAATTTGGGTGTGCTGAATTCAAATTTATAAATAGTTTTGCTATATCATCTCTAGTTTTCTGGCTTTTGACTACTCTCATTTTAGTATAAACAGAGAATATATGTGCATATTTCAAGAGTTGAAGCAGCTTATAACAGATAAAACAGGATAGATAAAGAACATTGATTGAATCAATATATTTGGATGACACAATTACACAATTCATCGTACCACAGACAGTGAAAAGTGTGTTTTCTTAGAAGATCTGGTGTATTTTGCCTCCGGGATGTCACGCAAGAGCATCCAGCAGAAGTCTCCCATCATGCCGGGGTTCCATTTGCCTTGGTAGTTGCTCTCCATCTTCGTAATTTCTTAGTGGAATCTTTCTCCATGCTCATTACTCACTGCTCCAAGGTTTGGCTGGAAGAAGTTGAGGTGGGAATGGAGAAAATGAATCTTCAGTGACATTCGGCACCCCATATCCTCGTAAGACTTTAGCAACTTCTCAATACAGGCTTGGTAATCTGGTACGCGTGTGTTACCAAAGAAGCCACTACAGACTGAGATGAATGCTTCCCATGCTCTCAGTTCCTTTAAGTTAAGAAGCTCCTCAAAATCAGTATCCTTCAGCACTTCTCAGATCTGAGGTCCGACAAAGATGTCCTCTTTGAACTTAGCAGCATTAAGACCTGGGGACACAGTAGACAAGTGTTGGAAAGCAGCACCATTTTTGTGCAATGTCTTCACGAAATTCTTCATCAAACCAAGCTTGATGTGAAGAGGAGGAAGAAGCACCTTATTCATGTCCACCAGAAGATTCACCTTGAGGCTGTGTTCGCCAGGAACAAAAGTGCTTTTAGAACCCAGTCTTTCTGCTTGTAATGCTGGGATACAGCTCGACTATCCCAGAGACAGAGAAAACAACAGTACTTTGTGAAGCCCGCTTGAATACCCATAAGAAGACCAATGACCTTGAGATCCCCTCATAGACTCCATTGGTACTCGCTGTACTTAATAGCTTCTAAAAGAAGCTCCATATTGCCATAAGACTCCTTTAGATAAACAGAATGTGCAATGGGAATGCTGGGATATTTATTCACGTTGTGCAGAATAACACCCTTGAGACTTCGCTTGGAAGAGTCTATGAAAAGACGCCAGTCTGAAGGATTATGTGGCAAACCAAGGGACGTAAACAAGCCAGATATGTTTGTGCAGTAGCACAACTTGTTTTCCATGTCGAAAAAGGAAGCAAGGCCTTTGTTCCGATTCCTGAAACTGGTGATCCTTACATCTTCCTAGACTAGGTTCCACTGTTTAAGCCGAGAAGCCAAGAGCTCTGACTGCTGTTTTGACAGATACAAATCACGAGCAAGATCATTCAGGTCTTCTTGCGTGATCCAGTGTGGCTCGTTGCCACTTCTTCCTGAATATGTAGACTCAATATCTTCCAAAGATATTGACTCGGCAGAATCCTCGCTTGAAGGCATTTCTTCATCTGATGAGGAAAGAAGATCCTTATTTACTGAAGGTGTGGGTACAGGAAGATCATCTGAATGGGGAACGGCTCTCATAGCAGATCGAAGGTTGGGATATTTGATCTTTTTCCTAGAAGATGCATTGAAACCAGTTATATTAGTTAAACAAAAATAACAATAATCTGCGTGGTTTCGCGGCTCTCTCCAAACCATCGGAACTGCAAAGTTGAAAGCAAAGTTGAAAACTAAATGTGCATTTGAAAATGTAATACTTATATTTAGTAACCCAAAAGATGTGTAACACGATAGTTGAAGGACACCAACCTCCTGTGCCGCCTGCGAGACAACCTCTTCCAATGACTGCCAGAGTGTGGATTGAGACCTGCTGCCTTAACTGTCAAAATCCGTCTTTATATATAACTTTATATATATATGTATAATGTAATGCTATCACATTTAGTGCATAATAACTAAAAAAAAATAAGCCATAAGCCACACAATATTAGAATTAACCCTGAATTCATATACGCCCTTATGTACCGTATATGGACAAAATGCACACTATGCATATCTAAAAAAACTAGAGGTGATTGAATTCAGCACCCTCAAATTAGGTAAAAACGGGTATTTTTGTGCTTGCCTCATTTTCTTTGTAAACTAGTGTTATCATCGTAAGAAATTGACTCGGGGACCCGATTTCAAAACCCTGAACGAAACTGTTTGCATTTCACATACAGCTAATACCCTTGAGAAAGGTATGAATCCATCTATTCTCCCTTCATCTATGAGTAAGTAGTAGGGCAGACTGCGCTCTTTATCCTTTATATAACAACCTGTCTACAAGGAAAACTCTTAATTCAAACCAGTAAAACTCAACTAAAATATTGACCTTGTGTCACATCCTGCTTGCGCAGAAGGGTTGGTATATAAATTTATACCTCAGTTTTAAGTATTTTTTCTGAAGGTACGTAGGTAACAGACGTAGGTTTATTTACTTGAAACTAATGACGCAAGGAAAAGTAGGAATCCCTTTCACTATACATTATATCGTCTTGCCTGATATAATATTATAATGTCTCATTACTGGTACGCCATAAAAGACCTTGATTAGAATGAACGAGTGAGAAATCCTTGCATAAGGCACCGCGCAAAAACAATTACCGACGCCGACTACGCCGATGACATAGCGATACTGGCAAATACACCCAACCAAGCCGAAACACTACTGCATAGTTTGGAACGAGCCGCCGCAGGCATTGGCCTCCATGTCAATGCACAAAAAAAAACGGAATATATGTGCTATAATCAAACAGGCGATATCACCACACTAGATGGAACCCCTCTTAAACTAGAAGACAAATTCACCCACCTAGGAAGCAGCGTATCCTCAACAGAAAAGGACATCGACACGCGGCTAACGAAAGCATGGACAGCTATCGATAGACTTTCGATCATATGGAAATCAGACTCGACCGATAAAATGAAACGCAGTTTCTTCCAGGCAGTGGTCGTATCGATACTGCTGTATGGATGCACTACTTGGACGCTAACTAAACGGTTGGAGAAGAAGCTAGACGGCAATTACACAAGAATGTTGCGAGCAATATTGAACAAGTCCTGGCGGCAACACCCAACAAGGCACCAACTATACGGCCACCCGCCTACCATCACGAAAACTATCCAAGTTATACGAACCTACCATGCAGCTCACTGCTGGAGAAGCAGGGACGAGCTCATAAGTGATGTACTCCTATGGACCACCACATATGGCCGGGCAAAAGCAGGACGACCAGCTCGAACATACATCCAGCAGCTATGTGAGAATACAGGATGTGGCCCTGAAGACCTGCCAGAGGCGATGAACGATAGGGAGAAGTGGCAAGAGAGGGTCAGGGATATCCGTGCCTGCGGCACGACATGATGATGATGATGGGTCGGAGAACTACGGCCATTAAAACACACACACACACACACATATATATATATATATATCCTCAACTTGCACTGCTAGCACGGATTTGTCAGACCCTCTCTCTCTCTCTCTCTCTCTCTCTCTCCATCCGTCCTTATCGTCCATCGCTCTCGGCAAGTCTTCCAAACTATATTCCGTGTTCACATTGAGCTTACGTAGATAAGTTTTTGCTTGTCAGCCAACGCTGGCACGTCCATGTCTAGGGGTCCATAGATGAACGTCACTTATGAGTTCGTCCTTGCTCCTCTAGCAATATCTCGTTCGTCTTACTCGAATCGTTTTAGTGATGGGAGGTAAGTGTCCGAAACGAGGAACATCCAATACATGAGGTAAATTTTACAATAAAATGACTCACATTTTCTTGTCCCAAAAGAATCATAACGCTTTTTTTAATATAAATCCAGACGATCGAAGACTGATGTTGTATCTTAGGGACAGTTTCGAATTGTAAACTCCCCAACATTCCAATAGCTGTGTAAAGAGTGGGATTTAACACGAGGTTCGATCAGAAATACGATGTGTTTGGAGTGGAGAGGGTTGACTTTATAATAGCACACTCCACTAAAAGACGGTCTACAAATATGATGTCGATCAAGAAAACATGAATGAAAGGATATATTTCTTATTTTTATAAGGAAATAAACATTATTATTTGGATTTGATCAAATCTCTCTCTCTATCTATCTATCTATCTATCTATCTGTTTGTCTTTTTTCTTCTTTCTTCCGTACTCTCTTTCTCTCCTTTTCTTTTTCTTTATCTTGTTTTCTCCCCCCCTCTCTCTTTGTCTTTCTATTTTTTCTACCTCTCGATCTCCCTCTTTTCCCTTTCTTTCTTTCTTTCTTTCTTTCTTTCTTTCTTTCTTTCTTTCCTTTGATGTTCATTCCAATGATTCTCTACCTGTACATTATAGGATATTTGCACAGCAAACTGCGTGTGAACTTTTTAGAAGCTCTCACACATACACACACACATGCTCTCTCTCTCTCTCTCTCTCTCTCTCTCTCTCTCTCTCTCTCTCTCGTTTTCTGGAATTGTATTTTATCAGTTGTAGAAATGAATTTTCACAAATTTTTCACTGCATAATTTTCCTGCGAGGAGTTAAAGTTTTATCATAGATTTGATTTATGGACATTTCATCTGATTAAAAATCAGAGTTAATCATTTCCTAGACTGGCTGCCAACTAAGACAAGAAAGCCAAGTCTTCTTTATTATTTATAGATTGTTATGTGGAACATTCGATTTATACCGTTTGCCAAAGTTGCTCAATAAACATAGAAAACAACAAGTGACTGTGATTTAATTCAACTGTAAATAAACGATCGAAACAATCCCATGCTTTGTTTTGTTAATAATATTTTGGTCGATTTGCCATTGTCTGTTTTAGCTCTTTCTGGCATCGAATTCGAATGGTCTGCTTTTTAGTGGCATGTCCAAACGCGCAGTATTCAAAAGAGAGAACAAATCTTCTTTGATAGAAAATGGTCAGAGTATCTTCCTGATTTCACGATCCAAAGAAGCCCGGAAAGAATTCATATCAGAATAATGATGTGGCCTTGAGATTCACTTAAAACTATTTCGAATGCGCTATTTCATAATCCGCTAGATAATCCCTGCTGCATGTTGTGAGAGGTGCCTTCTGCGCAGAAGGATATTTTTCTGATTTCGTTTTGTGGGGGGGTTTAACTTGCTATCCATCATCATCATCATCATATAGAGTTCTTGTGGCGTTATGGCTAACGTGCTGTACTGCAACATTGTAGTAAGCGAGTTTGATCCCCAGTCTCGGTGTAACGTTCATTTTCGGACTAATATCTTTGAGGAATGTATAAACCTTCTTACATTCACCAGCAATGGGTTAAATAGTACCACTACAAGAATGGTTTTGGCATTAAATAACCTATGAAGATTGATATACCATTAAACTAAGAAAACAAACAATCTTCATCAACATTGTCATCGAGGCGTGCAAACAGAACAGATTCCCTTAACTATCTCTCTCTATCTCTCTCTCTCTCTCTCCATGTGTCCTTATCGGCTATCGCTCTTTGCAAGTCCTCTAGATGATATCTTGTGTCCGCACAGGGCTGATGAATGCAAGTTTTTGCTTGTCAGCCCACACTGGCATGTCCCTAAGTAGGAGTCTATATGTGTAACTTCGCTAATGTGTTCTTACTTCCTCAGTATCTAGTACGTCTTGTTCGTCTTCCTTGGATAATTTGTCTAATAAGAGATTAGTGGCCATACAACTGTTTTATGGGGTATTGCTTCCAGGATTTGTTCAAACACCACGCAGCATTTTTGTGTAGCTCCCATCTAACTTTTTCTTCTCGAGTTTCGTCAAAGACCAGGTAGTGCAATCATACACGAGTGCCAACTCGGCAACTTGCCTGGAAAAATTCTTATTTTATTTTATCAGCGATATTATATTTCTACATGGTGGGAAACTTATCGATAGCAGTCCATACCTTTTTTACGCGTATGTTAACATCGCCTTTAGAAGATAAAATGTTGCTACCGCGGTGTGCGAACAGGGCTGCTAATGATTGTCTTTTAATGAAGAGATACTTCCATCTTAATTTAAACACATAACCTCTGTTTTATCTAAGTTCAAGTATAGACCGATGCCTATTGATGCTTGCCTCTTGCTGTGCAGTTTTTCCTGTCGGCTGGGGCAAGAGAATACACCGACTGCATCTCTCTAGAGAAGTAAGACCCTCACAACGAGTGTTCTGGATATGACATTAAACAATCTGATGGTGAGGTTCCAGTAATGCTGGAGCTTTGGGGAATGCATAACACGCCTTCATTCGCTCTCAGGTCCACTCTGACCCGGAGTTGTAGCACCTGATAGGGTCCTATCTATGCGGCAAATAGAACTAAAAGGCATACTTATCCTAAACTAAATTAAAGTAAAGGTGGCGACCATAGTCGAGGGTGACCTGAAGGTTCCCTTTTCGATAGCTACTACATCAAGGTGTAGGGGAGGGCGCTACTCCTTTCCCTGGATTGCTCCACTTTAACCTTGATCCGTACCTTATAATGCTGAGTGTTAAGCAAGGAGGCATCAAGTACCATTTTTTGAGTCTTTGGTATGACTCGACTTGGGATTGAACCCATGTCTCCCGGGCCATTGGCGAACACTCTAACCACTAGACCGATGTCCGGTGTATCCTAAACTAAATTACTTCAAATAGAACTGTTTTTATATTTAAACTACTGTGCCACATAGGCAAGAGAAGTTCTACAATTTAATAAACCATGTTGTACATATGGTCGAAGCATTTAGTAAAAAAATGAAAGTTTTACTCTTAAAGTTTTAATCTTGATTATTGCACTTCGACATGATCTCCATTTTGTCGATACTTTTTAAAACTACTGCAGAACTTTATGAATAATCTTTCCTACTACATATATATTTAAGTAAAATTAAAGTTGGCACCCGTAGTCGAGGGTTACTCGAAGGCTCCCTTTTCAATAGCTACTACATTGAAGTGTTGGGGAGAGCGCTACTCATTTCACTGGATTACTCCACTTTACCTTTGATACGTACCTTATAATGCTGAGTGTTAAGCAAGGAGGTATCAGGTACTATTCTTTGAATTCGACTTGGGATTGAACCCTGGTCTTGCGGGTCATTGGCAAACACTCTACCCACTCGTCCAATAGGCTGTATCAATATATAAGTTCAAATCCTGAACGAACCTGTTTGCATTTCACGTAGCGCTTTTAACCTTGAGAAAGGTGTGCAATCCAATTATTCCCCCTCTAGCTATTGGTAAATAGTTGATCAGACTAGACTCTTTAACCTTGGTTAGGCAACCAGTCTAGGAGAAGGAAATCTCTGAATTTAAAGCTCTCCAACTCCGCTTAAGAAATTGGCCTTCTGTCACATCCTGGGGGGTTGGGAAAATACATAAACATATACACACATAGATAGATAGATAGATAGATAGATAGTGTACGGGGGGGTGAATATGCATTCGTGTGTGAGTGTGTATATGAAACGTCTTTTGTGTATACTCAAATAATGTACGCTTCTGTCAGTTCCCTTATTAAGACACTTAATTTCAACGCCTCCAACTGGATCGTCTTCTTCTTCTTCTTCTTCTTCTTCTTCTTCTTTTCGTTCCTATCTCATTCCTTTTTTCTTTCTTGTTTCTCTGTATCAGGACATCTCCGATTCACCCCCTGTTGACATGAACGATGCAGGCAACCGGCGATCGAGAGAGGCGGTTCGAATCGATATCCGACAATAGACTTTCGCCTGTTCTCGCCAAGTAGCGCCATCAACTTCTTATTCTAAATTGCATATTACGCGAGGCCTCCAATACGTACAGCTGTCGAATTGATCGACCAGATCACCCTGGCCGACTCCCAAAAATTCGACGTATCTCTCGAAACGGACACTGGTGGGTTTTATGCGGGGATTGGCTTGTCGGATACATTTAGAATTCATGTGGCTGAATTCGCTGATTAGGGTTTGAGAAAGCACTCGCCAATTCCATATTTGTCATTATAAATTGCAATTATACCTGTGTTGTGCCAATGACAATGATACGAGTCTAGTTCAGCGTTAAAACTTGATATTTGTGGGTAGAAAAATTACAGGATATCTGTATTGTTATACCATAGTACCTACCTACCTATCAACTTACGACATATGTCACGAGGAAAGAAAAGAATGCTATTTATATAAGCCTTATATATATAAGCCTTTCAAAAAAAAAGAAGAAATAATGGGTAGGAGAATAAAGGCTGACAACATGTTTGCCTTCAGACTGACTTCACCGATACCACACTTTGTAAAAAAAACAAATTACCTTCCGACCGACCCTGGAAGTTAAGGTGTACGTCTCGGTGAAAAGAGGAGAATGTTATATATATATATCCATCCAAAGAATAGGAAGAAAAAGAAAAGCGATAACACATTTGCTATCAGATCGACCACACAGATACCACACTCTCTCTACATCCAATAGTGTATGGTGTACGTCACGTGCAAAGAGGATATATATATATATATATATATATATATATGTATATATATATATATATAGAGAGAGAGAGAGAGAGAGACTAGTGGTTTAATGCTTTAACCGAATTTAAAACGTAGACGAAGCTTTTTGCATTTCATATAGAGCTAATGCCCTTCAGAAAGGTGCGAAGCCAAATATTCTCCCTTCAGCTATGGATAAAAAACATGGCACACTAAACACTTTCACCCTGATATAGCAACGAGTTAGGGAGAAGGAAAACTCTTAACCTCTGCTTGAAAAAATTGGCCTTGTGTCACATTCTGCTCGTGCGAAGCAGTTGATATATAAATAGAGTGAGATATCTATAAAGGAAGGAAAGAAAGAGAAAGAAAGTGAAAGAAAGAAAGCTTAACTGTGAATGGCTTTCAAGCGACCTCACTGATACCACACTCTGCATATATTTAATAAAATAATCTACTCCCTACATATATATCTAGCGTGTAGGATGTGCGCCAAGGGAAAAAAGGAGAAAGAAGTTTATGTTTTGTTGAAAAAAGAAAAAAAAAAGAAAACTCAAAGATATGTCTTAATGCCAACAGACCGAGTTGATGCTACATTCACTATACAAAAAATAATCCAAAGTTAGCAAGCTAGTTACCTACACTGAAGTATAAAGTGCGCGTCACGGGAAAAAGCAATATATATATATATATATATATATATATATAAGTCAGGAGGAGTCTCATTACGTAGTAGCTAACGTGCTAGACTGCAGCATCCAACAAAGCTGGTTCAAACTCCAGTCACGTTATTACGTTTAAGTTCGTGCTAATATCATTGGGGAAAATATGAACCAATTCTTGTGTGCAAGGTGTGCGTCACTAGGAAAAGAGGATGTATATATATATATATATATATATATTCGTATGTAATTGTTATGGTCTTAGGAAATGAACTTGGCGATCTGAGTTCAAATCTTGGACCTGGCTGTTTACATTTCACATAGAGCTAATAGTCTTGGGAAAGGTATGAAGCCAACTATTCTTCCACCATCTATGGGTAAAGCATAGGACAGACTGGGCAAACGTCTTTTCAGGATTTTCTTTCCTTTCTGATATATATATATATATATATATATCAGAAAGGAAAGAAAAAAACTAACAAGATGTTTGTTTTCCAATCTTCCTTATTCAAGAGCTTGAGTATAAAAGTAGTATTCAAGTGAAAGTTGTTCAATATTGAAATAGTAAGGGCTCTGAAAGAAGAAGAATTTTTGCGAAAAGTGTTGTTCCCCAAGAAAGTGAAAAGGTTTCACATATTTTTATTCATTTAATTCAATTGATTTTGTTTTACTGTGCATATGCAAATGAGCATTGAGTAAATCTACTTTGATATATGATTTATCCTGTTTGGTTGAGAGGGAGCTACTCATGTAGTATGTTTTCATGGGTAATAGCCTGGTGGAGGCTATTCTCCAGGCCTACAACTAGTTTGAATTCAGTTGTATTGCTTTTTTTTCACCTTGTACGTTTGCCATATCAAGGTTAAAGTTTGGCCAACTATTTACTCATAGATGGAGGGAGAATGGCTGGATTCATACCTATTCCTAGTGTATTAATGCTATATAAAAATGCAAATAACCTCGTTCAGGATATATATATATATATATATATATATATATATATATATATACTGGGCCCATCGGCATTGTGAGTGGAGTATATATATATATATATATATATATATATAGTGAGTTGAGTGGCTGCCACACACGTAATGCAAAACTCTTCGAACGAATTGAGCACTCAGGTATCTGATAGCGCAAAATTTAAACAAACGAAAGTTAATACAGATACGCTTTAATTCCTGAACAGACGTATGTTACTGAAAATGGCCGAGTGGTTAGATACCACGTTTAGCTAAAAGTTAGGCACATTTCAATCGCAGCTTGAAGCGTTCTACGTGTCTAGCTACACTGAAGAGTTGTGATACAACGAAACAATCTGTATGTGGATGTCAATATATATATATATATATATATATATTCGCTAATGGCCCGAGAAATCGGAGTTCAAACCTCGGTCGATTGATACCAAAGATATTTCCCTGCTTAACACTTTGCCTTTTAAGGTATGGATCAAGGGTAAAGTAGAGCAATCCAGGGAAAGACGTAGCGCTGTCCTCTACAACTCGGTGTTGTAACTATTGAAAAGAGTCTTTGGCTCGCCCTCGACAACGATCGGCAACTTTACTTTTACTTATATATATATATATATATATATATGTGTGTGTGTGTGTGTGTGTGTTTGAAGAAGAAACAGATGACTCAAATCAATGAGAAGTTAAGCTTGAGCAAACCAGAAGAGAGAAACAGACGAATTAAAATCGTTACATAGAAAAAAAAAGGTTTGGTTTCTTGCTTTGATGGCATATCAACCTTCGTGGGTTATATAATGTTAAAACAATACTCGCAGACTAACTGTAGTGGTATTCTTTAAACCATAGCTAGGGCGATATTAAGGTTCCTGCCTCTCCGTGTGGTATTTTTCGGAAAGTGAACGTAATAGCGCAAATGGAGTTCGAACTCGCTTACTCCAATGTCACCGTCCAGCACGTTAGCCACTTCACCACGGAGGTTTCCATCCCAACAACAGGAAAAGAAATTAATAGATAATAAACTAGATAAGATCGGATAATATGAAACACATAATTGAAAACCTTTAAAAAGAGAAAGAAATTTGACATAGCAGGTTGCACCGAAAAGTTCATGACTTTTGGTCCTTGCGTTCTTTTTCCATGACTTTCGGCCATCGCATTTTTAGCCATGACTTTTGGTCAGCGTGTTCTTTAGCCATGATTTTAGTCCATCAGGTCCTTTGGCCATAGCTTTTGGTAATTGCATTCTTGACTTTAGATAATTGCGTTCTTTAGCCTTGACTTTAGGTCATTGCGTTCTTTTGCCTTGACGTTGGGTCATTGAGTTCTTTAGCTATGACTTTAAGTCATTGCGTTCTTTACCCATGACTTTAGGTCAATGCGTTCTTTAGCCTTGACTTTAGGTCATTGCGTTCTTTACCCATGACATTAGGTCATTGCGTTCTTTAGCTATGACTTTAGGTCATTGCGTTCTTTACCCTTGACTTTAGATCATTGTGTTCTTTAGCTATGACTTTAGTTGGATGGTTGGTTAGTTGTTTTACGGCGTATCAACCCTTTTCAATTCATTTAACGACGAAATAATTTCAATCAATTCAGTTTAGTATAAGTATTTTTTTAAAAAACTGTTAAATGTCAAAACAGTTCGGTTAAATTTCCAAAAAGTTCTATTTCAAACAATTCTGTTCAGCATAAGTACACAGTTTCAGTGTCAAAAACAGTTCTATTCCAAACAATTCAGTTTAGCATCAGTCCACTGTTTAGTTCTATTTAAAAACAAATCTGTATGCAAACAAATGATTTCTAACAAATAAGTGCAATTAAAAACCCTATAGAAGAATGGAAATTTTGTTATGACTAAAATAAACATTTCGAAATGAATCAAATTTCCGTGTTAAATAACCCTCAATGAATTATTATGCTGTTAAGTAAATAAAGGAATGATAATTTCAGTTCAGTTTAGCTTAAGTATGCAGTTTGAATATTTCTAACAATTCAGTTTAGCAAAAGTACACTGTTTAGTTCTATTTGACCCATAGATAGGACCCTATATGGGGCTACCACTCGAGACAAGAGTGGACTTAGGAGTGATGGCAATGAAGGGGTACTCTCTATTCCCCAAAACTCAAGTATTACTGGAACCTCACCATCAGATTGTTTAGAGTCGTAACCAGGACACACATTGCCGGGGGTGGGGGTATTTCCCCATTGCAGAGAAGCAGTTGGTGTATTCTACAACCCCAGCCGACTGGGCCATATGACTTTCGGTTATAGCAATGACCTAAAATCATGGCTAAAGAAGCAATGACCTGAAGTCACGACTAAAAGAATATATTGTTTCATGTATTCATGCAGCAGTTCAACAAACATGGATGGTACATTATTCCTGAAGTTTTTGAAGCCCTTCCAAAACTACATGTATCTTACCCTCGATTCAAGCTCCTACATGTGTTTCATAAGAAAAAAAAACAAGGTTTTTTGTTTTAGCTGTATATATTGACCTAATTCCTTTTCTTTCATTTTTAACAGCTTAAGTTTATTTGTTTAGATAATACCCAAAAGATAAAGAGTGGACTATAAAACTTTGTAGTGTTAATGAATAACATTAAAGTCTGTGTTAAATATATAGTATTAAAGAAAAAAGATCAAGGAGGGAAAACAAAAACCTTATCTCCTTTTCTTCAAATCTTAATCTTTCTTTAAACGTGAGAATATGACATTATGTAGATTTTAACATTTTGATTATCGGTACACCTAACACAGGCACAGAGAGGTGCAGTTGGAGCTCATCTGGTGAAGACGTTATTCTTTAACAATGGAGTAGGCTCAAGTTCAATTCTCTAAGTTCTGCATGTCTTTTGTTTGCTAGTTGATTTTACAGAACATCACCACTTGGGTTAGTTTATACCAAGCCCTGTCAGGCTGTAGAATACACCGACAGCATCACTGCATAGGAGCAAGACCCCATTGCTCCAACGGGTGTCTTGAATCTGATGTTGAACTGCATCTGATGGTGAGACTCCAGTCCTGGAACTTCGAGGAATAGGGAGTATTCCTTCATTGGAATTACTTCCAGGTCCACTCTTGTCCAGAATGAGAGAACCTGTTAGAATCCCATTTATGGATCAAATAGTTAATCATTTACTATATTGAAACTATTTAACTTTGTGCAAACAAATGACTGATATTAAATTGAATTATTAGTTTTTCATAGCAATACTTGAAGCCATAAACGTAACATTTAAAACTAAATTGTTTTTAATTGTATTCTGACAACTGATATATCAACATGATTTTTCTTAATTTTCAGGATTGACATTTTTGTTTATTGATTTTAATATTAAAAATGGAAGAAAATAAACAACATTCTTGAAATATTTATTTCCTTTATTTATTTAACGGCATATCAATTCATTGAGGGTTATTTAACACAGAAATTTGATTCATTTCGTAATGTTTTATTTTAGTCATAAGTAGATTTTCATTCTTCTATTGGATTTTTTTATTACACTTATTTGTTAGCAATCATTTGTTTGTATACAGGTTTATGGTTTCAAGTATTCAAATCTAATGCTAACAATTCATATACAATTATTTACTTTCAAGTAACTATTATCGATAAATGATTTTTAATTTGCAAGCTGTTTTATTGTTTCAGGTGATTTATCATAATAATAATTACTGAATAATTATAACTTCTCGTAACTATTCTTAATACGAATAATTTGCATACAGTTGTATGGTATCAAGTATTCCTATCTAATACAAATAATTTTCAAACAGAACTATTAGACCCTAGGATAAAACCTTTATGGGTACTCCACGCTGTTACATAGTTTCAATAACTATTAAAACTCTTTAGTAAGTAATTAAAGCGTCAAGTAGGTATTCTTGGTATAAAATATTTAGACACAGTTATATGTGGCACTTCAGTCTAATACGAATCATTTTCAGACAGATCTATTTAACTCATAGATTCGACCGTAACTAGTACAAAAATTCTGGGTCAGAATTGATTTGGGTTTAATGTAAATGAATGACAGTATTAGATTCCATGTAAATGAATGGTAACACAGGATTTAAACTCAATGAATAGCAACATTTGAATTAATTTAAATGAATGGTAACACTGGATTTCATGTAAATGAAGGGCAACATTATGTTTGATGTAAAAGAATGGCAACATTGGGTTTAAACTAAATGAATGATAATATTGGGTTTAATCTAAATGAATGGCAACACTGGATTTCATGTAAATGAATGGCAACACTTGGTTTAATCTAAATGAATGGCAACACTGAATTTAAAGTAAATGAATGGCAACATTGGATTTAATGTAAAGGAAAAGCAGCATTGGATTCCATATAAATGAACGGTAATCCTGGATTTAAACTCAATGAATAGCAACATTTGTGTTAATGTAAATGAATGGCAACATTAGATTTAATGTAAATAAATGGCAATGTAAATATAATGGCATCACACCCCAGATCTCCAGAACAGGAGCTTCCCCAGCGGATGCAGTTTAGATTCATACCTAGGACATCTCATTTATGGTGGGGGTCTAACATTCCTGTAGGTGATACAATCGGTGTATTCACCGACAAGGAAACCTTGTTCAATTTTAAAATCGTAAATAAGTCATGCCAGGGAACTTTCCTACTTGGTGGAAGGTAATCCAGTATAACCTGTTACGTGCTTTTTTATTAGAGATAGATATCACCAGGTAACCGGAATTTTCCTGAGAAATGCTAAAAAAGGAAATACATTGCTTGGCACCTCGTCGATGTATGAAATAGAATATATATACACATATAAAAATACAAGAAAAAAGTGTAACAAATTATCAGTGAAGTCAATGGAGAAAGTTCTGCGAATGATCGAACGTGTCGAAAATGGTTTGCAACGAAGTTTCATGCAGATGGGTTCTCCCTAAATGGTACCCCACATTCGAGTAGACTAGTTGAACTTAGTAGCAATCAAATCACTTCTTTACATGAGAATATAATCAGCCCAAATATTACTTGAAGGAGCTCAGTTAGTATAATGGTTATCGTCATAAGAAATGGAATCGGAGACCTGAGTTCAAATCCTAAACTAGGCAGTTGGCGTTTCACTTTCCTGCAAATGTCTTCCGGAAAAGGATAAATCCATCTGTTCTTCGCTCCAGCAATGGGTAAACTGTAAAGAAGACTAGGTTTATTTGCCTGAGTAAGGCAACCCGCCAAGAAGAAGGAAAACTCTGAATTCAAACCAGCCACACTCCATTTAGAATTTGACCTTGTGTCACATCTTGGCCTTGGTAGAAGATTTGGGTAAATGCATACGCTAAATATCTAAATGAAACATTCAAAATCGTTTGTACAAACTTGGTTATGTTAGTCACTTTAATGTGTGCCTTTTAGATAAGAAAAAGAAATAAGATTACTGTACTATATTTGCAAGTGCACTTTATTATTTAAAGCAAAGGAAAATGTTTTGTTTTTAAAACTAATTCTGACAAGGTACGGGAATACTTTATAATTATGCGAAAAGCAAGAAATCGGAAAGTAAGTGAAATGAGCCAGCACTAACAGTACCAGATGCTGGTCTTCTTCCAAAGATGGTAATGCGACGTATATGACAGACCTTTACTATGAGCTTCTTTTAGAGAAACTAGCGATTGCTTCGAAAAAGTACTGTTCTCGTTTTGACCAACTGAAAACATTAATCGATGAAAAGCATTTGGAACTGGTTAATAGAAAGTGATAGTGTTTGTACTCGTGAGTCTTTGGTGACAAAGCAGAAAGTGTTTAAGCTTTGCAAGGAAATTTCCCGTCATCCACCGTGTTCAGTTGTTAGTTTATCTTTGAGTTACTGTTTTTTCTTGTTATTGTGGACTTTACAGAATTTTAATGGGAAAAAATGCCGCAAGATTGCACAACAACTTTTAGGCAATTCTTTTCTGAGAAAGTTAAAAAGTCCGAGGAGAATGTAATAATGAAATCCATTTTAAGGCGACAGAAACGGAGGAACAAATCTTTAAAATATAGTGTAAAAATCATACTAGCATTCATTAAGTATTTCTTCTTGCCTGTGAAAAATGACTAGAGCTATTGCCACCAAATTTTCTTTGCTAAGATTCCATTTCACTTTTTAAAAAAGTTTATTCATCTATCATAATTATCATCAAATCACGCTGACAGAAACATATTTCTCTGACTCTTTCGTGCCATCCGTCCCTATTGTCCATCGCTCCCCGCAGATTTTCCAAACTACATCCTGCATCTTCACCGAGCTGATCCAAATAAATTCTTGCTGTTCGGCGAACACTGGCACATCCATGAGTAGGGTCCATAGAAAAACGTTTAGAGATGGGAAGTATGTGTCCATACAGTTGTTTGTTTACTGAGGTGTTGTTTCCAGGATTTGTTCAAAATAGCTCGTAGCATTCTTCTATAGTTCCAATCTAGTTTTTTTCACTATGAGTTTTGTTAGTGTCCGTGTGGTGCATCCATAGAGTAGTATTGACACAGCCACACCTTGGAAGAAATCCTGTTTTATTTTATCGAATAGATTAGACTTGCATATGATCGATAACCTATCGATAACAGTCCACTTCTTTGTTAGGCGTATATTAACATCTCTTTCAATTGATGAGAATTATTATATATTAACATATATTAACATCTATTAATTAACATATATTAACATAATTAACATATATTAACATATATTATTATTAACATATATTATTATATTAACATATATTAACATCTATTAATTAACATATATTAACATATATCATATATTAACATATATTTATATATATATATTATATATATATTAACATATATATATATATATATATATATATATATATATATATATATATATATTAATCTCTTTCAATTGCCGATGTATGTGAACTTGTCTACTAATTCTAGAGGCCTACTACTTAGAGAGGAGATGACTCCTTCTCGTTTCACAATCTATATTATTTGCGTTAATTTAATAATGAAAAAGTTAGTTTCTAAGAAAGAATTATTGCAACAATTTTCACGAAAGAGATGGGTATCACCAAGTAACCGCCGTACAAACGTAAGCTAATCCTTTTTTTTTTTTTAAATTTCATGAGATCTTATTAAATATGTTTACTTTAATTCGTTTACTAGTGGAATAGTTTAAATCCCTGGAGAATTTAAATCAATTTTAATTCTTTTTTCTTCAAAATTAACCTATTTAGTTGGTTTCAGTACCGTTATCAACTGCGCCTCTTCCTAATGCACCACAAATACTTTTAGTTGCTTCTGCGGCGTTATGGTCTTGGTCGAAGTCATAAAGTCTAAAGCCTAAGTTCTCCAATGAGACAACATTGCACGGCTTTCAAATCACCCATGAAGTGAAGCATTTCAGATCATACCTATATATAAGTTGTCACAATACAATTAAAAGCACTCTGTTTAAATGAAGTTACATTAAATTAAATGCCTCTAACGTCACCTAAATACAAAAAATAGAATTTTTTGACTCATAGTGTGTTGCACAACATATTAGCGCACTAACTAACATGATACTGCCAACCACAGCGGGTACCTACTACAGTTTGAAGTCTAGGAGAAGGAAAACTCTGAATTCAAACCTGTTAAACTCCGCTTAAAAATTGACCTTGTGTCATATCCTGCCCGAGCGGAGGGGTTGGGTAAATAGTACCTACTACAGTTTGAACTGCATTGATCACGTGATATAAGTGCCACAACCCAGCACATACCAAAACTTTGCAAAACGTTTGACTTACCTTTGCACACACACACACACACACACACACACACATATATATATATATATATATATATATATATATATATATATATATATATATATATATATATCCTGACGGTGTCCGAAGATTAAGGGTGTAGATAATTCTTATATAGAATATATGAGGGATTTCATATAAATCTATGGGAGTGCTCGATGTAAGGCTATTGTTATTTATTCCTTTTCAGGTTTATCTAAAAAAAATTTACTTACAAAGCTTCACCCTCAAATTAAGCGCGTATATCGTCTGAAGAGACAGAGCTACTATTCTTTGCCGGATTATATTCTTCGCCGAAATAAATTTATGGTGACAATGTAAACGTGGTTGAGTTTTCTTCCAGTTATATTACACACACACACACACACACACACACACACACACACACACATATATATATATATATATATATATATATAACTTTCATATTTAGATAAAACTTAATTTTAATCAGTTTTCTTTACTCCTGATCATTTTTTTTGGTGGGGTAAGGGGTTAATTTTGCAGTGGGGGGGTTATTTATTTATGTTTTTATTTTTATTTATTTGTTTTTTCTAATTCCTATTACTAATAGAATCAAGTACTTGTTCTCTTCTCCTCTCAGAGCTTGCCTCCGTATTTGGAAGAACCTCTCATAAATATTCTTCTTGAAGAAATAATCTTCCTGGAGTCGAATTTTCCTTTAAAATATCCCCGTAAAATAAGAAATTATTTCAGTTACTCATAAAGAAAAAGCATAAATACATAAATAAATAAATAAATATTATAAAAAAGTAAGTAAAGTTGGTGACAGTAGACCAAAAGGCTCCCTCTTCAATAGCTACTACACCAAGGTGTAGGGGAGGGCGCTACTCTTTTCCCTGGAATACTCCACTTTACCCTCGATACGTACCTTATGTTGCTGAGTGTTAAGCAAGGAGGTATCAAGCACTATTTTTAAAGTCTTCGGTATGACGCTACCTGGGATTGAATCAAGGTCTCCTGGACCATTGGCGAACACTCTAACCACTAGGCCAATGATCCGGCTAATATTATTAGTTATTCTTTATTACCAAACTCTACAACATTGAAATCATCAAATCAAAAATAGAAATATTTAAATGCCTTGAATCTGAAAATTGAAACTGCAATTTAGACGAAATTGCAGTTTTATTTTGCAACGTTTTAGTTTTGTCAGAATATATTGTTTAATTACAGTTTACAAATATTTAAGTGGGAGTGTTTATCATGTGTGAATCCGTAGACTATTGGTGGTGTTTTTAAAGTGTGGGGAGAGCAGCTAAGAATCTTTTGAGTCCATCGAGACTGCAGTAATATGCACCTTTGATAAATGTATTTTAAAAATCCCGCTCCAAAGATAAAAGCCATTTTGTTTAGAATGGGATGTATGTTCTTTAAAAGTGATAATTCGCTGCCATTCGTACATTTTTAAACCAGTACAAATGGTCAACGCATTCACATTGGTCTACGTTTGCAAAACTGAACCAATAGTCACATGATAATGACACCCACTAAAATTTCTTGTGCGCAGAATCGATAGAGAGGTAACCTCGTCCTCGAGAAGGACCAAAAATGGTCGAATGTACCAAGACTACACAAATAGAGACTTTAAACAATGTACAACTACAGTTGTAACATTTCGGCCACCGAGAAAAAAGCTGAATAAAAAGTTAAACCGTAAATGCTTGTCTATCATTTTCAATAAAATGGGACCACAAGAAAAACTTCTATTAGAATAAAAAAGGTTGTAAAAGACAGCAGACATGTGCAAGATGCGACGAAAAAGATCCAGACAAGAGAGAGGAAGATTACACGAATGGAGCAAAACCCTCTAACTGCCAACAAAACCATCCTGCTTTCTCAAGCTCTTGTGAAATTTAATAAAAGAGAGGAAAATACTAGTTATGAAACACGTAAGAAATGTGACTTTTTTTAAGTTTGGAGGATAATAGGGTCGTACATGGAAGAAAACACTTACACCTCTGTTGCACAGAGGGGGATCTAATCAGATAAAGCAATCAAGCAGACAAATACAGAGCTCTCGCGGAAAAGCTGATCCAATTGGAACCAAATGATTGTCCAAAGTTTCATCATCAAGTCAAATTTCCCTGACTCTCACGCAATTCGTCTCTATCAGCCATTGCTCCCGGCCGGTCTTCAAGGTAAACTCAACAAAAAACAGTCACAACAAATAAAGAGAAATCCTATGAAATATTAAAAGGAAAATAGGCACCAAATCTACCACTGAAACGCTAACTACTCCACCAAAATATAGAAAAAAAACAAAGTTCACATTAATCTCCAATCCTTTCACTAAAAACCATCAAAGACTAAAAAACTTGTCTGCTAAAAATCCAGAATCACTTTAACAAAAACCAGAAGCTCCAACTGAATAATCTGTAAAAATATGCATCAACACTAAAGTGAATAATGAACGACTGGGAATAGGATTCAAACGGCCTTCAGCCAAACTCGAAAGAAACCCCTCAACATTAAGAACCAAGTACCAAAAGAAAAAAAAAATGAATAAACAATATAATGATCAGGAATCAAGTAAATCCTTAAATCGATGCTATAGTATAGGATGTATGGATAGTGAAACTGATTTTATAGTTGCCAACATGGAACCATTTAACAATGTGCAAATAAATGAGCTCAGTCGCTTGTTAAAAAGTTACCTCCAAACCATCCACTTAAAAAGCAATGTATAAATAAGATTTGGTAATATAAAACCATTAGGGTTTGATATGCAATTAATCCAGATAACCTTGCAAATCATATATATTCAGTATATAAATATTTTAACCAGATTTAGCATTAATTAACATAGATTGGTTGATATGCCATAAATACCAGTCATATATGTGTGTGCAAATAAAAGAACTAATGTCAAAAAGAATTTTTGATTGGTTAGTTGGTTGGTTTTATGGCATATCAACCTTTGTAGGTCATTTAACGCCAAATCCATTTTTATATAAATAATCAGTTCTATTTAAAACATTTCAGTTAAGCATGAGTACATAGTTTAATTGTCAAAAACATTTCTATTTCAAACTATTCAGTTTATTCAAACAGTTATATATAACAATTCAGTTTAGTGTAAGTACAGTTTCAATGTCAAAAACAGTTCACTTTCAAACAATTCAGTTTAGCACAAGCACGCAGTTTAAATGTAATTACGGTTTAATTGTCAAAAACATTTCTATTTCAAGCTATTCAGTTTAATCAAACAATTCAGTTTAGCATAAGTATACCGTTAGTTCCATTTAATCCATAGATAGGGCCCCATCAGCTGCTACCACTCCAGAGTGGACCCGGGAGCGATGGCAATTAAAGGGTACTCCGCATTCCCCAAAGCTTCAGCATTGCTGGAACCTCACCATCAGATTTTTTCGTGTCATATCTAGGACACTCGTTGGTGGGGGGTCTTACTCCTCTGCAGAGAAGCAATTGGTGTATTCTACATCTCCAGCCAACTGGGCAAGAGAATTTTTGAAACCTTTTAACTGTGTGCTGACAAATGAGCTCTGGCTTGTTTAAAATGTTACCTGAAAGTTATTCACTAACAAATTATTCACTTAATATATATATATATATATATATATATATATATATATATATCGCAGGCCAACAGCATTAATTTGCTGTTTCGGTCTAGCACCGGGCCACCTGACATTCGTTCCAGGAGACCAAACAATGATAAACATAGGTTCACATTGCACTAAACCCTCGGGTCTTGGGAATCTATGACCAGCAAGGTCACATGGCATACGTGCCGGGAGACTTTTCAAAAGCTAGCATACTTCACATTGCACCTAGTAATCTTATGACCAGCATTAACCAGCAGCACACGAGACAGAGTTCGTGTTCGACCTCTCCTTCTCCTAAATTCTCACAATAAAAAAGAACTTGTGTCAAATCCTTCCTTATGGGAGTCGTGGATAAATACCCCAGGCTAACAGTATTAATTTACTCTTCCGGTCTATCATTGGGTTATTTAGCATATGTGCAGAGAATTCAAACAATGATAAGCACAGATTCACTCACACACACACACACACACACACACACACACATATATATATATATATATATATATATAAGGATGGTTTGATTAGGTTTGCTTTTATGGCATATCAATCATTGCAGGTTGGCATTAAATTAATGCCAAATCCATTTTATATATATGAACAGTTCTATTTCAAACAATTCAGTTTGGCATAAATACACAGTCTAAATGTCAAAATAGTTCTATTTCAAACAATTCAGTTTAGCATAAGTAAACAGTTTATTTCTATTTGACCCATAGATAGGACCCTATCAGGTGCTCTCACTCCGGGCCAGAGTAGAGCTGGGAGCGATGGCAATGAAGTAGTAATCCGGATTCCCCATAGCTCCAGTATTATAGGAGCCTCACCGTCAGTTTGTTTAACGTCATATCCGGGACATTCATGGGGGAGTCTTACCTCTCTCTAGAGATACAGTTGGTGTATTAAGCGGCCCCAGCCCACTGGGCCATATATATAAGTAGGAGTTGGTATTAAATAACCCACAAGGGTTGATATGCCATATGTTTCCATATGTATATATCGTGGGGTTTTGTGGTGTAGTGATTAACGTGCTGGACGGCGATATCATAGTAAGCGAGTTCAATCTCCAGTCGCGCTATGTCATTCACTTTTGGGCTAATACCCTTGACAAAGTGGTGAATATTCTTATCCCTCCCCACACCAGCTATATATTAAATAGTTCCTCTATTATTCATCATTCTTTGGCTTTAACTAACCCACGAAAGATGATATACCATTAAACAAAATAAACCATATGCATGCGTATATATCCTCTTATCTCTATTACCTAGTTGAGTTGGGACTGTAGAATACACCGAGTGCATCTCTGCGGAGGGGTAATACTGCAGCTTTGGGGAATGAGGAGTACTCCTTCATTGCCATCGCTCCCAGGTCCACTCTGTCCCGGAGTGGTAGCACCAGATAGGGTCTTATCTATGGGTCTAATAGAACTAAACAGTGTACTTTTGCTAAACTGAATTGTTTGAAATAGAACGGTTTTTGATATTTAAACTGTGTACTTAAGCTAAATTCAACTGCTTGAAAATATTAATCATTTATTTACTTAACAGTATATAAATTCATTGAAGGTTATTTAAACACGGAAATTTGATTCATTTCGAAATGTTTTATTTTAGTCATAACAAAATTTTCATTCTTCTATAAGATTTTTTAATTACACTTATTTGTTAGTAATCATTTGTTTGCATAAAAATCTGTTTTTAAATAGAACTAAACTGTGTACTGAGGCTAAACTGAATTGTTTGGAATAGAACTGTTTTTGACACTGAAACTGTATACTTATGCTGAACTGAGTTGTTTGAAATAGAACTTTTTGGACATTTAACCGAACTGTTTTGAAATTTATCTGTTTTTTTTTAAATACTTACACTAAACTGAATTGTTTGAAATTATTTCGTCGTTAAATGAATTGAAAAGGGTTGATACGCCGTAAAACAACTAACCAATCAACCAACTAAAGTCATAGCTAAAGAACGCAATGACCTAAAGTCAAGGCTAAAGAACGCAATGACCTAAAGTCAAGGCTAAAGAACGCAATGACCTAAAGTCAAGGCTAAAGAACGCAATGACCTAAAGTCAAGGCTATTGAATGCAATGACCTTAAGCCATGTCCAAAGGACCTGATGGACTAAAATCATGGCTAAAGAACGCAATGACCAAAAGTCATGAACTTTTCGGTGCAACCTGCTATGTCAAATTTCTTTCTCTTTTTAAAGGGTTTCAATTATGTGTTTCATATTATCCGATCTTATCTAGTTTATTATTTATTAATTTCTTTTCCTGTTGGGGGAATGGGAGCCTCCGTGGTGAAGTGGCTATCGTGCTGGTTGGGGACATTGGAGTAAGTGAGTTCGAACTCCATTGGTGCTATTACGTTCACTTTCCTAAAAATACCGCACGAAAAGGTATGAACCCTAATATCGCACTAGCTATGGTTTAAAGAATACCACTACAGTTAGTCGTCGAGGATTGTTTTAACATTACATAACCTACGAAGGTTTGAGTCATCTGTTTCTTCAAGAAACGCACATACTGAAACACACACACACACACACACACACACACACACACACACACACACACACACACACATATATATATATATATATATATATATATACTAATCTAATATCTACCAGTATTCACGGTACCAGAAAAAAACAAAAAAACCCTGGCCAGGAACAAGAGATAAAAGTATCTCAAATCACCGCCCAGAGGAAAAAGAAAAAAGTTTTTTGGGGTAAAAGAGAAAGAAAAGACCAACCTCGTCCGACTCCTTGAAAGAAATCAAGGGGTACTTAGTCAGTGGTCAAAAGAAAACCAAAAAAAAACCCCCGCGAATGCTGCAATGCTACAATTACTAAAGTGCTCAACATTAAACAATGGAGCCAATTATAGAATTAACTTAAATCGCTAGTCGAAAATCTTCTACTAAAGTTTCACCTTAACGGATCATCAAGAAGTTTACCCTCGACTAAATTCTAAGGAGAAATTGCTTTGCTTTATTCACCAAAAAACCCCACCTATCCTAGAATTAGCATAATAAAAAAACCAAAAAAAAAAAACCTCTATAACCTAATCCTAATTATATAGTAACCACGCCCTTTTGTGTTTACAACTATTTAACACCTCCGATCTTTTGTTTAGCATATTCTTGCTTTTACAATTTGCTATTACCAATTTTTCCTCCATACAAAGATTACAGATTCTATTACCTGCCCTATATTTACGGCATTTCTTTATTACTTCCCATTTCATTATCGGATCTACTCCTTGTTTTTCCTTAAGTTCCCACACATAACTAGATAAAGCAGTGCTATACCTATACCTCTCGTGCGAGAAACTTGTTCTATGGTTATAGTACCTAGTTTTAAAATCTCCTTGGGTCGACCCAAAATATATCTTTTTATCTCTCTTATTATTCGAATCACTATATACTTCTACTTTATACACTACACACTCCTGCTTACACTTGCCTTCGAGAGGACACCTAACCTTATCCCTACAGTTGCATTTGTCAATCACCTTATGGTTCTTTGTACCTCATCATCATCATATCGCGCTGGTAGCACGGATATCCCTGACCCTCTCTCGCCACTCCTCCTTATCGTTCATCGCCCTAGGTAGGTCTTCAGGACAACATCCTGTATCCTCACATAGCTGCTGAATGTACGTTCGAGCTGGTTGTCCTGCTTTTGCGCGGCCATGTGTGGGGATCCATAAGAGTACATCTCTTATGAGTTCATCCCTGCTTCTCCAGCAGTGTCCTGCATGTCTGGTTCGTCTAACTTGAATAGTTTTCGTGATAGGGGGCAGTTGGCCGTACAGTTGGTGTCTTGTGGGGTGTTGCTGCCAGGACTTGTTCAGGATTGCACGCAGCATTCTTGTGTAATTGCCATCTAGCTTCTTCTCCAGTCGTTTAGTTAGCGTCCATGTAGTGCATCCATATAGCAGTATCGATGTGACCGCTGTCTGGAAGAAACTGCGTTTCATTTTATCAGTTAGGTCTGATTTCCATATAATCGATAGCCTATTGATAGCTTTCCATGCTTTCGTTAACCTCGTTTCGATGTCCATTTCGGTTGATTCGACGCTGCTTCCTAGGTACGTGAATTTGTCTACTAGTTTAAGTGGGGTTCCTTCTAGAGTGGATATGTCCCCCGTTTGGTTATAGCACATATATTCCGTTTTGTGTGCATTAACATAGAGGCCTATGCTCGCTGCTGCTCGTTCCAAACTATGCAGAAGTGTTTCGGCTTGGTCAGGTGTATTTGCCAGTATCGCTATGTCATCGGCGTAGTCGGCATCGGTAATTGTTGTTGCGGGGTATCTTCTGCTTCTTTTCTTCGTCAGTTCGAAGCCATTCTCTTTGATTTTGTCAATCGATGTTCTAAGTACGTAGTCTAGACAAATGATAAAGAGGTACGGGGCCAGCGTGTCCCCTTGTAGTACTCCTGCTACAATGTCAAAGTATTCTGTGTCTCCATCCGGTGATCGTACTTTTACTTTAGTGTTTCTATAGAGAATCGTTATTGCCGCTACGGTTTCTTTAGGTATGCCGTACGCTAGTAGGATTTGTTCCATCTTTCCTCTGTGAATGGAGTCGAAGGCCTTGGTAAAGTCGACAAATATTAATGTCGCTTGTAGGTTCTTTGCCCGTACACCTTCAAGGATTCTGCGGATGGTTAATATTTGTGAGGTCGTGGATCTATTTCTTCGGAAGCCATTTTGGTTTTTTCTAAGTATGTTGTCGATTTTGGGTTCTATTCGGTTTCGTAGTTGGGCATTGTAGATTTTGGCAGCTATGGATGTAAGTGTTATGCCTCGGTAGTTTTTGGCTAATCCGAGGTCCCCCTTTTTAGGGAAGGGGAGTATGCATCCCTTCATCCATCTATCTATCGGATTTTGATTGTATACTGCGTTGCAGTGTCGGAGCAGTATGTCGTCGAATTGTCTGGTCTTCCATACTTCCGGGGGAATTTCGTCCAGCCCTGCAGCTTTCCTATTTTTAATTTTTCTGAGAACCGAGTCGAGTTCTTCTTGTGTGAACGGTCCTAGTTTAATGTTTAATTGCTTGCTAATTATTCTGGTGATTGGTTCATGCGTTATTTTTGGTGGGTTTCCAAGTAAGTTTTCGAAGTGCTGTTTCCACAGTTCATTCTTTCTTGTTGGTTTGCTGCTTTAAGTTTTGCTTTGGCTGTGTTCTTTCTTCTGCTCACTTCGTTTATTGTTTGCCAGGCAATTCTAGATTGTCTATCTTCCACCGAGTCTCTAATCTTATCTATCTGATTTTGAATGTATTCTGTCTGTTCCTTTATATATATGCCTGCTAATTGATATTGTGCCGTTTTTAATTTTAAGGCATTTGTGTTTGTTGGGTTTTTTCGATAGTTTTTGGAGGCTGTTTTCACTAGTGCACGTTTTTCTCTCACCGCTAAAGTTTCCCATGGGACTCTATATTTAGTTTTAATTTTTGTTGGAATGTATTTTGCTGCTGCCTCGAGGTGTGCATTGACGAAATTTTTGTATTCGTCGTTTGGTGTCCTTTTTTCCATCTTTTCTTGTAGTGTTTCGAATCTGTTTCTTAATTCTAATACGTATTTATCTCTTATGTCTTTGTTGTTTAATAGGGCCCAGTCATAGTGTTTGGTGGTCGCTGTTCGTTTGGCGTTTTTTCGTAGGCTTAACCGTATTTTCGCCGTGACTATTCGGTGATCGGTGGACACACCCTCAAAAGAGGAGTATGCCTCGCGATTCAGTACACTATTTTTCCATTTCTTGTTTATAAGGACGTAGTCTATCTGAGCTTTAGTATTGTTTGCGTACGTGTATGTCCATAGTTTGCCCTCTCTTTTTTGGTAGTTTTTATTGAGGCATGCTAATCTATTTTCTATCATGAAATCTGTTAGATGTTGCCCATTCCTATTTGACGTGTTGTGGAGGCTGTATTTGTTGTTTCCGTTTTTCCCGATTTGGGCATTCATGTCTCCGCCAATGACTAACATGTTGTGTTTCGGGATGCTACGCACTAATGAGGATAACTCATCGTAGAAGGTGACTAGTTCAGTTTCTTCACTAACATTGGTGGGGCTGTAGCATGAGATGATTGTTGCTCTGGGGTTTCCGTTAAATGTAGCTGCCATCATTCTAGGTTGTATTTTCTCAACGCTATTAAGCATTTTTAATGCTCTAGGTCCTATAAGTAATCCTACCCCTCCTACTGCGGCGTTGACAGAGTTTTTCCATGCGGATACAGTGGCGAGTGACCAGCCATTGCCAAATTTAGCTATATTACTCCTATTTATTATTCCATTAATGTTTGGCATGCAACTGTAACTTAATTTAATACAATTCTTATTAAATATCTTATGTAATTGGCTCCCACTAGGGAAGTTTCTTTTTAATATCTTGAAGAACTCCTTTCCCAAGTTATTAACTACTTCCATGATGTAAGGGGGATTAAACCATAAAATTTTTCTAGGTCTATTTCTCCTACCTTGTGTTCCAATTCTATCCCTATTCTTTTATTCTAAATTGACCCTATATCCGTCATTTTTTAGAGCCTCCTCATATTCCTGCTTAGTTCGTTCAAAAATTTCCCTGTTGGAGGAATTATTAGATAATCTATGCTCTATTCCTTTAGGTACATGTTTAAACACCTGTATTGGGTGATTAGATCCCCTGTTTACATAACGCAGATCCTGGTTCCTTTTTCTAAATGGAGATACTGTTCCACTATATAAGTTTAAAGTAATATCAAGATAATCAGTTATTTTTAAATCTGTTGTTACATCTAACCTAAATCCAAAGTCCTCAAACAGCTTATACAATTTTTTTCTAATCCCATCACACTTCTTCGGTGTACTTTTATCCACTATAATCAGTCCGTCGTTTCGGTAAAGCCCATGGTTATTAGGGTCCATAATCTTATTAATGCTATATAGTAATACACACCCGACGAGCTCACAAATTTCTGCACCATCATATGCTCCGATTGAAACGTCAAAATTTCCACCCTCCCCCTTTTTTTATCCATACACTATCTTCATAGTATAACAATGTTTTACGACAATGCTTAATTATTTCCACCTTATCTAGAGGTATAACCATATATTCTTTAGCTAACTCTAACGCTCTATCCAATGTCTTTTCTGTTATTGAAGGATAAAAATCCTTTATATCATACTTAATAAAGGAGCACCTATTATCCTTCTCATACTCCTCAAAACCACTTAATACAGTCATTAGTGCTCCTCCACTGGTTGATGTTCAATGCCCGTCTAAGTGATTCACATATTTCACATCGTACAAGAAATATGTGAATCACAAATTGTAAAAGCAAGAATATGCTAAACAAAAGATCGGAGGTGTTAAATAGTTGTAAACACAAAAGGGCGTGGTTACTATATAATTAGGATTAGGTTATAGAGGGGTTTTTTTGTTAACTTTATTTTATTTTTATTTATTTATTTATTTATTTATTTATTTATTTATTTTTTATTATGCTAATTCTAGGATAGGTGGGGTTTTTTGGTGAATAAAGCAAAGCAATTTCTCCTTAGAATTTAGTCGAGGGTAAACTTCCTGATGATCCGTTAAGGTGAAACTTTAGTAGAAGATTTTCGACTAGCGATTTAGTTAATTCTCTCTCTCTCTCTCTATATATATATATATATATATTGTCATCCACATACAGATTGTTTCGTTGTATCACAACTCTTCTGTGTGGCTACCCACGTAGGATGCTTCAAGCTGGGATTGAAACCTGCTTAACTTTTCGCTAGACTTGGTATGTTGAGTACTCCTTCATTGCCATTTCTCCCAGGTCCACTCTGGCCCTGACTGGTATGACCATATAGGGTCCTATTTATGGGTCAAATAGAACTTTACTAATGATATAAAACTGAACTGTTTGAAATTAACCATTTTTACATTTAATTGTGAGTCAACAAAAAACTGTACATATGCTAAACTGTTGTTTGAGATTAGTGAAACAAGAAAAAAGCAAAAACAAGCAAAAAAAAAAAAACAAGCAAAAAAACAAGTTTAGGTTTGTTTAAAAATTTTATCTTCAAAATCATTTATTTGATATATGTATAAAAAGGATTTGGCATTAAATGACCTACAATGGTCGATATGTCATAAAACCATTGCAAAACAAAAACAAAAACCACTTATCTCCCCGTAATTTCGCGTAAACACGGGTCTTTTAAGGGAAGTAATTTATATTAAAAGAGGAATTATCTCCCATGATAATTTTGTATTCATTTTCTCTTGTAGAGTATTATCGATGTTGGATGCCTTACTGTAGTTTAAAAGATAATTGTCTAACGCACTTTACTATCATATCTACTAAAAAGAATTCGATTCTAACCGTGGGGTTCACTCAAAATGTTTGCCCCACTTACTGAGCTGGAAAAAAGTATCTAAAAATTGCAAATGTATTTTTTAATTACATCTAACAATGTATTTTCATTTTCGAATTGAAACTACAAATATAACGTAAGTTAAGATATTTAAAATTTTTATTGTGTTTCAAAACTTGATGTCGAAAGTGCTTTACTTACTTAAAAAAAATCAATGTTTTTCTTTATAAATAAAAATATCAAATATTGTTTTCATGAGAAAAGATCACCATACCAAATAAGATTCGCATAGATAGATAGATAGATAGATAGATAGATAGATAGATAAGCAACTAGACAAACAAGCAAATAAATAAATAGATAAATAAATAAATAAATAAATGATAAATTAGATTTTAGAGTTGTGTCCCTTAGATTAAAATTACTTTTAATTTTAAGTTTAGGAAGTTACTTCCCTTGCATTAAGAAATCGCACTATTAGCTGAGAGTTCACACACACACACACACACACACACACACACACACACACACACACACACACACACACACACACACACACAGAGTCATGCGCACGCGTTCGTATACATATAAACTCACGAACATACACCACTTACGCACACTCAGGCACACTTACATACATGCGTACACTCACACAGTCATGCGTAAGTGCACGCGCACATACACATAAACTCTCTCTCTCTCTCTCTCTCTCTCTCTCTCTCACACGCACACACACACACATATGCACAAGCGTACTGAATCGCGAGTCCGTGTACACACACACACACACACACACACACACACACACACACACATATACGCATACACTCAATTTTAATGTTACTTTATCGATCAAAGAAGTTAAAATATTTTTAAATATCCCCACCCTAGTCCCCACAACTATTTTCAATTGAAATGAAACACAAATTGACCCGTTCCGTCCGATTTAAACTGCAATTTTTTAAACACGTATTCATCGTTTAAAAAATAATTTTAAATGAATATACTTTTATGTCCGTTAGCTACTTCACTACAGGAACTTCCCTCACAGCTCAAACTAAATGGAAAAGTAAAATTATTTTTGCGAGCTGATTTAAAACTGTATGGAAACTAAAACCCTATTTCCCAAATCTGAAATGAACAATCAATGAAATATACATTTTCTTCAAAATAATCTTTTTGGCATTCAATACTCTAATTCCATAGTGTTTTCTATTTGTTTTTTGTTTTGTTTTTTTTTCAATTAGATTTTTTCAAGTCGTGCATAGGAAAATAATGCGAAAAAACCCAAAGCAGAGGAGAAAAAATATGCCATTAATTTGAATAATCTTATCTTGTTAGTTTTATGAAAATTTTATGAAGCTAGAATATTCAGTTAAATGATAAAAAAAAAGTTGCATCTTGGCTGTTATAATATCAAAAATATACCTTTAGTAACTGAGTTGTCTCCCTTAATCGACCCCACTCACTAAAGGTCATGTATGCGAATTTTATTGGTCCATGCACCTTTCAAACGAACCAACCAATGGCATGTATGGGTTGGCGCCAGATAGAAGGACCACCATACTGTCGTAAGTTTGGCATTGAGAAACATTAGTATATCATCATAATCATCATCAAGTCGTGCTGCTGGCATTGATATCTCTGTTTCTCTCTCTCCATCCATCTCTATCGTCCATCGCCCCTAGCAGGTCTTCCAAATAACATCCTGTGTCCGCACGAAGCTGTTATAGGTAAGTTCTTA